>OZ024864.1:32021431-32023931 GCA_964017155.1 Oasisia sp. SBJ-2009 | reverse complement strand
TGTATACACACATATATATATATATATATATATATATATATATATATATGTACACATACAACTGCATATATATACATACACTGTATGTATGTATATATATATATATATATACATATATATATATATATATATGTATATATATATACATACATATATACATACATACATACATATATACATATATATATATATATATATATATATATATATATATATATATATATATATATATATATATATATATATATATATATATATATATATATATATATATATATATATATATATATATATATATATATATATATATATATATATATACATTTATTGATACCATAACCATAATATGTAAATTTAGCCAAATGCGATTAAGTACATTATGGTGTGATATTTCTCATACATGTATTAAACCGATCACTGTATGAGATAAGGCTTAGGTAATTTACTACATTATTCTCCAATTTTAATTGTTAGCCATTTTAGAGTATATTGACGTGTAGCGGCAGTTTTAGTTCTTCCAAATGCGATAGATTGACATTTTGCGAATATTCCTTCTGCTATTCTGTTTGCAATGCTTCTAATTGTCATCTTGTCTTATATGAATATACATTGCCACTCGCATTCTATTCATTCCCATGTACAACCTGTCCTCAGTGATACGCGGGGACATATTGTATGTTGAAAGAGCTCCTAAAATTCAACAACTGAATCATTGTAATTGTCGATTTTCGTTTCGAGCTCAGTGTCTTAGTTGAACCGTGTCCTCGGTGTCGTCCTCAGTTGTGATTCTGTGCGGAGACACAACCTTCCTGACTGACGTCATGATGGAGGCACACCGGCAGGGGATGACGTCAGGGGACTACGTGTTCATCAACCCCACCCTGATTCCTGACAACGCCTTGGAGCAGCACTGGGAAAGCATCACCTCGACCGGCGGCATCCCGAAGGAAACGTTCTGGCCATTGCTTCGTGTAGGAAACTCACCTACCTATGTATCTATGCATGTTTATGTATTCGAACGTTTTGGAAGACAACCTCAAGTGTTTTTCATCGTGCGAGATTATAATGTGATGTCATTGTTCGCATACAGCAGTAGTAGTAGTAGTAGATTAGTAGTAAGTAGTAGTAGTAGTAAGTAGCAGTAGCAGTAGCAGTAGCAGTAGCAGTAGCAGTAGCAGTAGCAGTAGCAGTAGCAGTAGCAGTAGCAGTAGCAACGTCAACACAATGAGACGGAAGTCCTACACTTCGCTGCCGACGGCTGCTCTATAACAAAGCAACACAAAATGCCCCGAGACGAGCTATTTTGCTGGATGCCCATTGCTAACTCCGCGAAATGCATAGTTAAATATCCGCTCTTCCTGGACAATTGTTGGACTGGCCAATGCTAGCCACTTGCCAGGTCTTCCGGTTCGGTTCACCAGCGTTATGACCAAATTATGTCAATTGTAATGAGACCGACCATCTAGTATACGTTATACCGTCCTATCACAACTACATGTAAGACAATACAACGAGTTATGAATATCATACCAGAAGAATAATAGTTCCGGTTATTTATTAACACGTTTTTACTCGTGACGATCACCGGTTTAATCGATTTTCGGAAGAATATTGTCGTGAATGTAATGGTGTCAACATGTGTTCTGGTAGTTCGCTGTATCCGGTCAGTCCGAAAGACGGTTGGTGACGCTACTAGTTATGTGTGACCTCTTGTAGCATCGATGACTTTGTCTGTTATTAACATTGCGTTGTAATAGTAGTAATATTGTGTTGTACAGTGTTAACTTGTGAATATATACCACATGCATTTTTGATTTTGGGTTATTAAAATTCTTCTATTCTTATATATTGTATTGTTGTGTCAGTACACAGAATATTGTTGCCATATCTGGTTATGTGTAAAGAGTTTTACATCCGCGTGCATTTGAATAAAGAAGGAGCATCTGCAAGCATATATTGGCTAATGTAATATGGCAGACGAGTCGCTGTTGCAGATGTCCGTACGTGTAGCAGCGGAAAACCGTGAATTCATGGCGACATTGCCACACAAGATGGCGCTGCCTCCTTGGAACCACAGCGACACGCTGGAGAGGAAACTCGTGGTCGGTATAAATAAAACAAGCTAATTCTATGGTGCTATTCGTCACATATACCTAAAAGGCAGGTTGGATATCGATTCGTCGAAAATGCCTTTTAGCATAGCAGGAATAGCGAGTGTACTTCTTCTTCTTCTTATGATTAGCTCATCACTCTATGTTAGCCACATGTTTGTGACTAGTGTATTGTCGAGCTTGGTTTTCAGAGTTGTCCTTCTCTATAATTAGTGAGTCCAATACAGGTACACATTTACCCCCTGTGTGGGATCTTTTACTTCCCCTGGCATAGACACCAGATAGAAGGGACCATCGGCTTTTGGTGTCTCTTCCGAAATACACAGGCAATGTGAGGTGAACAAAATTGCCTAAGTTTCGAAACGGCGGTAGGTGGAATTTAACCACCG
>OZ024864.1:32003931-32006431 GCA_964017155.1 Oasisia sp. SBJ-2009 | reverse complement strand
AAAGAGAACAAACCAAGCTTTGCCAATTCCTCTGTGTCTATCTATTTCGCTCCTCGCCAGCGTCGTTCTTGTTGCTGCCGTAGACATCATCATTCGTGTGGGCGAGAACAAGAATCCCCCTTTCCGCCCAATCGTGCCCAACACCCATCACGAGACGAATGACCTCGTGCAGTTGATGGTGTCATGTTGGGAGGAGAAACCACGTGACCGGCCAGATTTCAACACCATCAAGAAAAGTTTCGCGAACATGAACGCTGGAAAGTAGGTCGCCGTATTCATTGGACATATCCCTAACACAACTGTCGTAATTTCCTAGGCGTCAGAATGGAGGACATTGAGGCTTAGCTTATTATCATTGATTGCACTTTCACATGGCAGCCGTGATGTGAACTTAATACAAACTCAATCGCATGAGACTAGCTGTAGTATTGTATAGTTTGTATTGTTTTATTATTTGTTATTTATGTTATATAATTTTAATAACGTATTTAAAATGTATAACTTTTATTACTCATGTGATTTATTTACTTGTTTTACTCTATTTATTTATGATATTCACGTAGATTTTGTTGCGTTTGACAAACACTCCATATTAATTTCCTCCCAAATGATAATAACGTGTTATTGTATTCCATTTGTGTATGCCAATCACGTATATTTCGCTTGTGCCATTCCACCTTTGCATCACGACAATTGTAAGATATATAATTAATTTCTGCCCTTGCCCATCTCCCCTCTCCCCTCTCCCGTCTCCCGTCTCCCGTCTCCCGTCTCCCGTCTCTCCTCTCCCCTCTCCCCTCTCCCCTCTCCCTCTCCCCTCTCCCCTCTCCCCTCTCCCCTCTCCCCTCTCCCCTCTCCCCTCTCCCCTCTCCCCTCTCCCTCTCCCCTCTCCCCTCTCCCCTCTCCCCTCTCCCCTCTCCCCTCTCCCCTCTCCCCTCTCCCCTCTCCCCTCTCCCCTCTCCCCTCTCCCCTCTCCCCTCTCCCCTCTCCCTCTCCCCTCTCCCCTCTCCCCTCTCCCCTCTCCCCTCTCCCCCACCCGGTCTTCCTGTGTCATGGTCTACTGGAGTGGTGAATTTCTTGCTCAGATCTCCCGAGGCACATATCGACACGTATGTAATTATATGTACAGATGTCCTCCTCTTATACGGCCAATGCTTCACCCTCGCTTTATACGCGGAGTCATCAAAGAATGACCCTGTTTCATGGCAAACTGGCCCCACCCATTTGTACGTTGCAACGTTGCAATAATACCACCTACGTGGTGTTTTGCCGAGAGCGACGAGTGTGTATGGTAAGCCTACTTAATGTGATATTGAGCTGGGATTAAAAAGTGCAGTTTTCGAATGCCGATTGGCCGCTGAAGATATGTAGATCGATTCTTTATGCAACACTGGTCGTTCGCCGCATTAGCCAGGTGGCCGTTGGTGTGGGGTAGTTCGTATTAGAAAACGCTAATGAAATGTGACCGCATAATCCGGATGGCCGTTGGCGAGGGGGCCGCATAAGAGGGGTCTACTGTACATTTACAATGTACGACAGTGTGCAATAATATCTTTGTCAGTATGAAATGAATTGGTGAATACATCTGACGAAAACACAGTGCTGAAGATGATTGTTACGTCCATATGCGTGTAGTCAATAGACATGCCATGTAGCTGCGCGATACGTTATAAAATTTATTTTCAAAGCCAATAGGCTCCCTATATACGCCACTGTTTCATGTATTATGAAAATATACTGGGACCTCATTGTTTTTATCGTCATAACTTACGGTTACGTCATAAATGTACTTCAGATACTACAGCATCATCGACAACATGCTGCGGATGATGGAGACATACACAACTGACCTGGAGGACGCCATCGCTGTGAGGACGAAGGAACTTATGCAAGAGAAGAAGAAGACAGAGCTTCTTCTGTACCGGATGATGCCGCAGTGAGTTCTTACTTTCATATTTACACAAGAAGCGAAAGTTTTACTTTCGATTCTTGTATAAACCTGAAAGTAAAGTAGTCAGGTTGCCGCTGTTATACTTCCTATATGAGACCCTGCAATGCTAATTACTGTAAACTTCTTTTACGGAAATGTATTTAATATAGTCAGGAGAGCAAAATTAGTGTGATTGCACCTGGTGCAACCTTGAACATTTATCATAATTCAAGATTCTTGAATTTCGGGCAATGTTCAACTTTTGATCTCGATGACATGGAGGGTCGTGTAATACTTCTTTACAAGGGTTTTCTAAGATGGGGAGTCAATTTTTGGAGTTATATTTTGGATATGGGGTCAAAGTCAAGGTCAAATCAGAGGTCCAAGGTCAAATATGACCTAAAATCAAAATTAAAATCACCTCTATTGACCGATTATATGTCATTCATTGCGTACCTATTCCAGAATGTCGGGGCTTACTAGGATGGATAGGTAGGTACATGTATATTTGATATGTCTGCATGAAGGTAGGTAGGTCCTGGGTATCATAGCATGTTTTGCGATGATGAC
>OZ024864.1:31946559-32003731 GCA_964017155.1 Oasisia sp. SBJ-2009 | reverse complement strand
CCCTCCCCTCCTCTCCCCTCCTCTCCTCTCCCCTCCCCTCCCCTCCCCTCCCCTCCCCTCCTCTCCCCTCCCCTCCTCTCCTCTCCTCTCCTCTCCTCTCCTCTCCTCTCCTCTCCTCTCCTCTCCTCTCCTCTCCTCTCCTCTCCTCTCCTCTCCTCTCCTCTCCTCTCCTCTCCTCTCCTCTCCTCTCCTCTCCTCTCCTCTCCTCTCCTCTCCTCTCCTCTCCTCTCCTCTCCTCTCCTCTCCTCTCCTCTCCTCTCCTCTCCTCTCCTCTCCTCTCCCCTCCCCTCCCCTCCCCTCCCCTCCCCTCCCCTCCCCTCCCTCCCCTCCCCTCCCCTCCCCTCCCCTCCCCTCCCTCCCCTCCCCTCCCCTCCCCTCCCCTCCCCTCCCCTCCTCCTCGCCTCGCCTCGCCTCGCCTCGCCTCGCCTCGCCTCGCCTCGCCTCGCCTCGCCTCGCCTCGCCTCGCCTCGCCTCGCCTCGCCTCGCCTCGCTCGCCTCGCCTCGCCTCGCCTCGCCTCGCCTCGCCTCGCCTCGCCTCGCCTCGCCTCGCCTCGCCTCGCCTCGCCTCGCCTCGCCTCGCCTCGCCTCGCCTCGCCTCGCCTCGCCTCGCTCGCCTCGCCTCGCCTCGCCTCGCCTCGCCCCGCCCCGCCCGCCCGCCCCGCCCCGCCCCGCCCCGCCCCGCCCCGCCCCGCCCCGCCCCGCCCCGCCCCGCCCCGCCCCGCCCCGCCCCGCCCCGCCCCGCCCCGCCCCGCCCCGCCCCGCCCCGCCCCGCCCCGCCCCGCCCCGCCCCGCCCCGCCCCGCCCCGCCCCGCCCCGCCCGCCCCGCCCCGCCCCGCCCCGCCCCGCCCCGCCCCGCCCCGCCCCGCCCCGCCCCGCCCCGCCCCTCCCGCCTCTCCTCTCCTCGCCTCGCCTCGCCTCGCCTCGCCTCGCCTCGCCTCGCCTCGCCTCGCCTCTCCTCTCCTCTCCTCTCCTCTCCTCTCCTCGCCTCGGCCTCGCCTCGCCTCGCCTCGCCTCGCCTCGCCTCGCCCCGCCTCGCCTCTCCTCTCCTCTCCTCTCCTCTCCTCTCCTCTATCCTCTCTCCTCTCGCCTATCACATTTCTTAAATCTTATATCGTTTCCTCTCTCCCTCTCATCTCTCATCTTTCAGCTCTCCTATCTCCAATCTCCTATTTTTTTCTCTTCTCTCCTATCTCTCTCACCTGTCCCCTCCTCTCTCCGTCTCACCTCTCCTATCTCCTCTCTCTTCTCTCCTCTCTCTCACTCCGTCTCCCACCATCTATGAGGTTTATTTTGAGTGCGCGCGTGTTTCTCTGTGTGTTAGATTGAAATATGGTATTTCAAGGTATTCTTCACTTCGCTACCAATCTACGGTAGCATCTTTGACTAAGGGTATTAGCAACGTTGTTCTATAATGGTACTAACATCACTGTGCTGGGTAATTTTTTATTTTATATCGTGAATTTCCCATTTGTTGACTAATTAAGACCATTGTATTATGTTGCGTTGCGTTGCGTTGCGTTGCGTTGCGTTGCGTTGCGTTGCGTTGCGTTGCGTTGCGTTGCGTTGCGTTGCGTTGCGTTGCGTTGCGTTGCGTTGCGTTGCGTTGCGTTGCGTTGCGTTGCGTTGCGTTGCGTTGCGTTGCGTTGCGTTGCGTTGCGTTGCGTTGCGTTGCGTTGCGTTGCGTTGCGTTGCGTTGCGTTGCGTTGCGTTGCGTTGCGTTGCGTTTGCGTTGCGTTGCGTTGCGTTGCGTTGCGTTGCGTTGCGTTGCGTTGCGTTGCGTTGCGTTGCGTTGCGTTGCGTTGCGTTGCGTTGCGTTTGCGTTGCGTTGCGTTGCGTTGCGTTGCGTTGCGTTGCGTTGCGTTGCGTTGCGTTGCGTTGCGTTGCGTTGCGTTGCGTTGCGTTGCGTTGCGTTGCGTTGCGTTGCGTTGCGTTGCGTTGCGTTGCGTTGCGTTGCGTTGCGTTGCGTTGCGTTGCGTTGCGCCGGCGCCGCGCCGCGCCGCGCCGCGCCGCGCCGCGCCGCGCCGCGTTGCGTTGTCTTAAGTTTGCTGAGTCTTCTTTGTGCAGCCCTGTTCTGGACGGCTCCTGAACTGCTGCGTTCTTGTGACGAGCCCGGCAACGCCCAGTCGGCTGATGTGTACAGCTTTGCTATCGTGGTCTATGAGACACTCTATCGGAGAAACCCGTACGAGGTCGATGGAAATTTGACGATGTCACCGGAAGGTATTTCACGCAATATGATTCAACTCTTAAAAAAGATTTCTAAATATGCACACACACACACACACACACACACACACACACACACACACACACACACACACACACACACACACACACACACACTCTCTCTCTCAAACACACACATACACACACATACACACACATACACACATACAATACATCATGCACACACACATACACACGCACACACACTCATGCACACACACATACATACACACATACACACACACACACACACACACACACACACACACACATACTCACACAAACACGCACACACAAACACGCACACTTACACTCTCTCAAACACACACATACACACACACACACACACACACACACACTCACACACACACACACACACACACACACACACACACACACAACACACACACACACACACACACACATACACACATATACACACACCACACACACGCACGCACACACTCACACTCACACACACGCACACACACACCTCATATGTAAACATGTAATGAAACTCACATATCATCATCCTAACAACGCGTCATCAGTACTACACCTTAAAGAGAACAAACCAAGCTTTGCCAATTCCTCTGTGTCTATCTATTTCGCTCCTCGCCAGCGTCGTTCTTGTTGCTGCCGTAGACATCATCATTCGTGTGGGCGAGAACAAGAATCCCCCTTTCCGCCCAATCGTGCCCAACACCCATCACGAGACGAATGACCTCGTGCAGTTGATGGTGTCATGTTGGGAGGAGAAACCACGTGACCGGCCAGATTTCAACACCATCAAGAAGAGTTTCGCGAACATGAACGCTGGAAAGTAGGTCGCCGTATTCATTGGACATATCCCTAACACAACTGTCGTAATTTCCTAGGCGTCAGAATGGAGGACATTGAGGCTTAGCTTATTATCATTGATTGCACTTTCTCATGGCAGCCGTGATGTGAACTTAATACAAACTCAATCGCATGAGACTAGCTGTAGTATTGTATAGTTTGTATTGTTTTATTATTTGTTATTTATGTTATATAATTTTAATAACGTATTTAAAATGTATAACTTTTATTACTCATGTGATTTATTTACTTGTTTTACTCTATTTATTTATGATATTCACGTAGATTTTGTTGCGTTTGACAAACACTCCATATTAATTTCCTCCCAAATGATAATAACGTGTTATTGTATTCCATTTTTGTATGCCAATCACGTATATTTCGCTTGTGCCATTCCACCTTTGCATCACGACAATTGTAAGATATATAATTAATTTCTGCCCTTGCCCATCTCCCCTCTCCCCTCTCCCCTCTCCCCTCTCCCCTCTCCCCTCTCCCCTCTCCCCTCTCCCCTCTCCCCTCTCCCCTCTCCCCTCTCCCCTCTCCCCTCTCCCCTCTCCCCTCTCCCCTCTCCCCTCTCCCCTCTCCCCTCTCCCCCACCCGGTCTTCCTGTGTCATGGTCTACTGGAGTGGTGAATTTCCGGCTCAGATCTCCCGAGGCACATATCGACACGTATGTAATTATATGTACAGATGTCCTCCTCTTATACGGCCAATGCTTCACCCTCGCTTTACACGGGGAGTCATCAAAGAATGACCCTGTTTCATGGCAAACTGGCCCCACCCATTTGTACGTTGCAACGTTGCAATAATACCACCTACGTGGTGTTTTGCCGAGAGCGACGAGTGTGTATGGTAAGCCTACTTAATGTGATATTGAGCTGTGATTAAAAAGTGCAGTTTTCGAATGCCGATTGGCCGCTGAAGATATGTAGATCGATTCTTTATGCAACACTGGTCGTTGGCCGCATTAGCCGCAGGCCGTTGGTGTGGGGTAGTTCGTATTAGAAAACGCTAATGAAATGTGACCGCATAATCCGGATGGCCGTTGGCGAGGGGGCCGCATAAGAGGGGTCTACTGTACATTTACAATGTACGACAGTGTGCAATAATATCTTTGTCAGTATGAAATGAATTGGTGAATACATCTGACGAAAGCACAGTGCTGAAGATGATTATTACGTCCATATGCGTGTAGTCAATAGACATGCCATGTAGCTGCGCGATACGTTATAAAATTTATTTTCAAAGCCAATAGGCTCCCTATATACGCCACTGTTTCATGTATTATGAAAATATACTGGGACCTCATTGCTTTTATCGTCATAACTTACGGTTACGTCATAAATGTACTTCAGATACTACAGCATCATCGACAACATGCTGCGGATGATGGAGACATACACAACTGACCTGGAGGACGCCATCGCTGTGAGAACGAAGGAACTTATGCAAGAGAAGAAGAAGACAGAGCTTCTTCTGTACCGGATGATGCCGCAGTGAGTTCTTACTTTCATATTTACACAAGAAGCGAAAGTTTTACTTTCGATTCTTGTATAAACCTGAAAGTAAAGTAGTCAGGTTGCCGCTGTTATACTTCCTATATGAGACCCTGCAATGCTAATTACTGTAAACTTCTTTTACGGAAATGTATTTTATATAGTCAGGAGAGCAAAATTAGTGTGGTTGCACCTTGTGCAACCTTGAACATTTATCATAATTCAAGATTCTTGAATTTCGGCCAATGTTCAACTTTTGATCTCGATGACATGGAGGGTCATGTAATACCTATTTACAAGGGTTTTCCAAGATGGGGAGTCCATTTTTGGAGTTATATTTTGGATATGGGGTCAAAGTCAAGGTCTAATCAGAGGTCCAAGGTCAAATATGACCTAAAATCAAAATTAAAATCACCTCTATTGACCGATTATATGTCATTCATTGCGTACCTAGAAGAAGAAAGAAGAAATACCAACAAAAAGACTGGATTTCTGCAGAGACTGTCAACAAAGTGCAAGTGAGGAAGGAAAAGAAAGGTGCAGTTAACAACAGCCGAACGAGAGCAGCAAAAGCAGCAGCACAGGAAGAGTATACAGAGGCAAACAGAGCAGTCAAGAACAGCGTAAAAACAGACAAGGCAAACTTCATTGAAGACCTAGCCAAAGAAGCAGAGGATGCATCAGCCCAAGGAAACATGAAACAACTGTATGATGTAACAAGAAAATTAGCAGGAAAGTACAAGAACACAGACAGACCCATCAAAGATAAGAATGGCAATGTACTTACCAGTGATGAAGACCAGTTGAAGAGATGGAGGGAACATTTTGAAGAACTGCTAAACCGGCCACCACCTCAGAACCCTCCAGACATCGCACCAGCGGAAGAAGTACTCCAGATAAACTGCGAAAGACCAAGTAAGGCAGAAATTGAAAAAGCCATTCAGCACATGAAGAGAGGGAAAGCTTCCGGCCCAGACAAAATTCCTGCAGAGGCAATCAAGGCTGACATAGAGACCTCCACCGAGATACTGCATGACCTATTCGGGAAGATATGGGAACAAGAAGAAATACCAACGGAATGGAAAGAAGGGTACCTTGTGAAGCTCCCAAAGAAAGGCGATATGCAAGAATGTAAGAACTATAGAGGGATAATGCTCCTATCAGTACCCGGAAAGGTCCTCAACAGAATAATCTTGGACAGACTGAAAACAGGTGTAGATGCCAAGCTCAGAGACCACCAAGCTGGCTTCCGGAAAGACAGATCCTGCACCGACCAAATTGCAACACTGAGAATCAGTGTCGAACAATCCATGGAATGGGACTCATCACTGTATATAAACTTCGTTGACTACGAGAAAGCATTTGATAGCCTTGACAGAGACACGCTGTGGAAACTCCTACAGCACTACGGCATACCTGAGAAATTTATATCTCTGATAAGAAATAGTTATGAAGACATGGCATGCAGGGTCATTCATGCAGGACAACTAACGGACTCCTTCATGGTGAAGACAGGTGTGAGGCAAGGATGTCTTCTGTCACCGTTCCTATTCCTGCTCGCCATAGACTGGATCATGAAAAAGACTACAAAAAATAGAAGAAATGGGATCCAGTGGACACCATGGAGCCAATTGGAGGACCTGGACTTTGCGGATGACCTCGCTCTCCTCTCACACAGCCATAAACAGATGCAGGAAAAAACAGAGCAGCTAAACACAGTGTCAACACAGCTTGGACTCAACATCAACAGAAGCAAGACAAAGACTATGAAAGCCAACACAAAGAACAACAACCCCATTACATTGAACGGAGAGCCACTGGAAGAGACAGATGCATTCACATACCTGGGCAGTACAATAAACAAAACTGGAGGGACAGAAGAAGACGTCAAAGCAAGAATCCAGAAAGCAAGAGTGGCATTCATCATGTTGAGAAAAATTTGGAGAGCAAAACGAATCAAAATTAACACCAAGCTGAGATTGTTTAACTCAAATGTGAAGGCAGTTTTGCTCTACGGAGAGGACACATGGCGAACCACACAGAAGACACTAAAGAAAATACAGACCTTCATCAACAAATGCCTGCGCAGAATACTACACTTGAAGTGGACAGACAAGGTACCGAACACCACACTCTGGAAAACAACCAAGCAACTACCCATAGAAAATGAAATAAAGAAGAGAAAATGGAGGTGGATAGGACATACACTAAGGAAACCACCAGAATCAATCACCCGTCAAGCCATCACATGGAACCCCCCAGGGAAGAGAAGAAGAGGTAGGCCACGAAACACCTGGCAGAGAGACTCAGAAAAAGATACAAAAGAGATGGGGTACACCTGGAAAGAAATGGAGAAGATGACCACAGACAGAAAACAGTGGCGTTCCTTAGTCGATGGCCTATGCTCCGAGCGAGCGAAAAGGCATAAGTATTGCGTACCTATTCCAGAATGTCGGGGTTTACTAGGATGGATAGGTAGGTACATGTATATTTGATATATCTACATGAAGGTAGGTAGGTCCTGGGTATCATAGGATGTTTTGCGATGATGACAAGCTGGAGATGTTGGTGAGGAAAATCCTTATATCTCAGCGCAGCGTCACGTGCTTAGACTGCTCAAGGCAGTACACTTTGTTTCCTTGTAGACCTGTTCAATCAATTCTATCTGAACTTATCCTGGAAGAATTCAGCACCGATGCAATTAATGCGCGAATACCATTAGTTCCCAGATAACACCACCCACCGTTTATAGACAGAAGCTGGTTCATAAAACGGAACAATATAGAGTGAATAAACTTGCCCAAGGTTCGACATAGTATAAGTTAGGTCGTATTCGAACGATATATTCATAGTGCTGTTTGATGAGTAGGTAACCATTCAATGTATTATGTAATTGATGACGTCATTAAATTGATTCGAATTAAGTATGTAACAATATTACATACTTATTCCGTCACATTTAAATTTGAATAATGTAGATTACAATTCTGTTACGCAACATTTTACGAACGTCATACAAAAAAGTGTATATGACATACTTCATTCTCCGAAACCATTTTTTGTCGCTGTTATTTATTAACATCGTCAGATTGTAAAGTACCATGTAACGTAATTTTAACATCAGACTTTCTCTTTCTGCCCCAGCACCGTGGCGGACTGCTTGAAGACAGGCAAACAGTACGAGCCTGAGCTCTTCAAACACGTCACAATCTACTTCTCGGACATCGTGTCATTCACGAGACTTGCCTCGGAAGCAAAGCCAATGGAAGTGGTCGACTTTCTGAACGACCTGTGGATCGTCTTTGACGATATCATTCTCAAGTACAACGTCTACAAGGTGTGATGATTAGATGGTTTTTAAGTAATAGTTTAATTATGTGTAATACTGTATAAACGTTAGTTTTATTTTAACATAAGTGTAATATTATATATATATATATATATATATATATATATATATATATATATATATATAATATATATAATATATTATATATTATATATGCACGCACGCACGTACGTACGCACGCACGAACACACACACATATATATATATATATATATATATATATATATATATATATATATGTGTGTATGAACTGAGTTTGTATATACATATACTATATATATATATATATATATATATATATATATATATATATATATATATATATATATATATATATATATATATATATATATATATATATATATATGAACTCCGTGAACCGTCGCGTCCACAGGTGGAGACGATCGGCGACGCGTACCTCGTAGCGAGCGGTCTGCCGGTGCCGAACGTGAAGCGCCACGCGGCCGAGATGGCCGACATGGCGCTGAACGTCCTCAGCAGCGTGATGGCCTTCAAGATCCGTCACCGCCCAGACAAACAGTTGCAAGTCAGGATCGGCCTCCACAGCGGCGCCGTCGTCACGGGTAGGTCAAGTGACTTCGTTGGTGCAGTGTTCCGACTTGGTGGTCGTGATGTTGGCGTAATAGTGTGACGCGTTTTTCCCAGAGGGTTGTCCGATTTCTTAATGTACCAGGTATAACGATGTCATGCTATAGTTCATAGTAATATCAATAATAATGTCACGTTGTCGTGCTTACATTACGCGACGGCGACGGCGAAGAGGAAGTTTATTTGATTTACCCTACTGATATGCATGTAACGTACGTGTGACCACAGCCCGTGCAGACCGTCAACCCACGCCGCTCTGTTGCAGGAGTCGTGGGGCACACGATGCCGAGGTACTGTGTGTTCGGAGACACCGTCAACACGGCCTCGAGAATGGAGTCGAACGGCAAACGTTCGTATACGTTGAAATAATTATACTGCTGTCCATGCGTGTGTGTCCATGCGCGCGCATGCGTGGTGGTGGTGGTGGTGGTGGTGGTGGTGGTGGTGGTGGTGGTGGTGGTGGTGGTGGTGGTGGTGGTGGTGGTGGTGGTGGTGGTGGTGGTGGTGGTGGTGGTGGTGGTGGTGGTGGTGGTGGTGGTGGTGGTGGTGGTGGTGGTGGTGGTGGTGGTGGTGGTGGTGGTGGTGGTGGTGGTGGTGGTGGTGGTGGTGGTGGTGGTGGTGGTGGTGGTAGCAGCAGCAATAGCTGTAATAGCTGTAGTAGGAGCTGGAGCAATAGGACAAATGCGGGCAGCAGCAGCATCAGTAGCGCCATCACTTGTTGTGTTATTATGATATAGATTATACTCATCTGGTGTGTCATTTATCTTAACTTGTGCATACGTTATTTATAAAGTTCATGTGATTTATTACTGACGATGTTGATACCGTGTGCTACTCTCGGTGTTCATGTGGCGTGTGGTCGTTGTCGTTGTAGCGATGAGGATCCACATGAGCGAATCAACCCGAGACGCGCTGCTGGCGACGGGCGACAAGTTCATCATACGAGAACGCGGCGAAGTGGAACTGAAGGCAAGACACACACATGTCTCCTTAGTCCTCGTAATGTCATGATCATTTGTCATGATCACTCTACGAAATGTTATGAAAGTATCGAATACAATTGTTTGTGTATTCTTGATAACATGTCATAGTAAACCAAAAAAATCAAAATAACGAAACAGCGATACATTACTCGTAGAACTTCCGAGATTTTACCGTCTACTGTCCTGTCCGATTATAATAGATGTGTTTTTTCAGAGAAAAATCTATTCTCGGACGAATGTGTGTTAACTATTTATTTACATAGTGACTGTGAATATGTGTGTAAATGTGTATGTGTGGGTGTGTCAGTGTGTGTGTATGAGTGTGTGTGTATGTGTGTATGAGTGTGTGAATGTGCGCTTGTGTGTGTGTGTGTGTGTGTGTGTGTTGATTGCGTGCGTGCGTGCGTGCGCGTGTGTTAATATATGTGTGTGTGTGTGTGTGTGTGTGTGTGTGTGTGTGTGTGTGTGTGTGTGTGTGTGTGTGCGCGCATGCATGTATATATATATATATGATTTTATGCATGAGTACATGCGTGCCTGTATATGTGCGCGAGTACGTGCATGCATAAGTGCGTTACTCTATGAGTTGAGTAATATCAATATAAAATAATGGCATGGTATGAAATTGAACGTTTAATCAGTCACCTTAACTTTATTTCAGGGCAAGGGTTTCGTGACGTCATACTGGCTGAACGGAAAAGAGGGATATCCCAGTCCCCTTCCCTATGTTGAAGACTAGAGTATTTCAAGAAGGAAGGGAGATGCGATTGTAACTGACAGGGTACCATACATTACGTCATACGATCACGCTGTAGCAGACATCGTAGTTTGCACCTAGGATTCTGTGTTACTTCATCAACGTCTTTACGCATAACTAAATTGGTAGACTGTGTATTGTGATATATGGGTAACCGTTGACTGTTTATCAGTAATTATTATATGTTTTCTTTGCGTAGATTTGTCTATTATTATATATGCTTCTCCTGGTAACTCCACATTGCGGATTGAAGTGTCTGACGTTCTGAGATGTCCCTTCACTGGTGTTATGGGGATTATAGATAGATATAATATATGTTGTGGTACGTGTGAGGCATTCATCGCATTGTTAGCGAGTGTGTGTGTGTATATATACATATACATATACATATATATATATATATATATATATATATATATATATATATATATATACAAATATATATATATATATATATGTGTATATATGTGTGTGTGTGTGTGTGTGTGTGTGTGTGTGTGTGTGTGTGTGTGTGTGTGTGTGTGTGTGTGTGTGTGTGTATGTGTGTGTGTGTGTGTGTGTTATTATTGTAGTTATTGTTGTTATTGTTGTTACTGTTGTTATTGTTGTTTATGTTATTCTTGTTTTTAGTGTTGTTGTTGGTGTTATTGTTATTATTGTTTTTAATATTGTTGTTATTGTTTTGTTATTATCATTGTTGATATTGTTGCTAAACCATAAAGTAATTGCTAAGCATAGTACCGTTGTTTCTTCGGGTGTAAATTGTCGATGTTTTATTTTTAACTCAACGTGTACTTACAATCATGACAAAATAAAATAGTTATAACGTGGATTTTTTATAATGACTGTTCACCGTTGATATGTTTATTTGATCGATCATAATGAATGTTTGTTTATGAAATACGTGTAAACACAGTTGTGTTGTCAAAGATAAATAAACGTAAAAAATCAGTCAAGTCAACTAGCGAATGATTACAATATCAACCCATATATTTATTAGTTAACAAGTCTGCAAGAGATTGTTTTGTCTACTTCCCTCTTCACAAAAGAAGTTGTTATAAACCTAATGTAAGTTTGAATAAAAGCAGTTTGGCGTGTCGTGCATACTTGTGTTGTATTCTTTTGGGAAATTTCGCTATTTAGCCGCAGTACTAACATACATAAATAGATGCTACATATTGCATTACATTGCCAATAAAAGACTACAAACAAAATGTTTTACTTTTTTATCCAAAACGTCATCTGTATAAAACGATGACGGATTCATATGTATCCGGCAGACGGCGCCACCGTATCTGTCACACCAACGATTGTTGATTACATGTGATAATTGAGTGTGACTAAACGTATTATCATTAATAGCATACCGTGTGAAAAGCGTGCCATGTGTTACATAAGACGTCTTCGGAATGAGAACAAATATATGTGTTTTTATTAGTAGGATAATCCTTTTTGTGATATTAATCGGTTCACGTACGCTATTGTCAAATAATTTTTATTATGTTTGTATGTGTGCGTGTATGTTTGTGTGGGCGTGCGTGTGTGCATGTGTTTGTGGGTGTGCATGTGCTTGCGTGCGCAAGTATACGAGCAATGTACGTACGTACAATGTGTGTGTGGGTCCATCCGTGCATCCATGTGTGTGTAATATATATAATATAAATAATACTAGAATGTTACCAGTCGAAACACGTGTTTTGGGGAGAGATCTGCTCAGGCTATGCTGACGTAAGAAAGATCTACGTTTTATCTAGAAAATGCGTGTATGTCGGTAGATAGATAGAGCTTGGAACTTATTGGGGTAGGGTTTATGTTGTCATTCTATCAAACGTCAATTGTGACTCGGATGCTATCATGTCTATGGGTCAAGTAGTGCATAGGTTGCAGTCGATAGGTCAAGTTAAGGTCAATTATGAGACCACACGGAGTCGATAACGAGACGTTAGTCTATTAAAACGGAGATTTTTGACGGTGGCCAAAATAGAGAGAGACACAAACAGACAGTCAGACAGACAGAGAAAGAGAGAGAGATAGACAGACAGACAGACAGACAGACAGACAGACAGATACTGAGACAGAGAGACAGACAGACAGACACAGAGACAGACAGACAGACACAGAGACAGAGGGGTAGAGGGACACAGGAACAAAAATAGAGGGACAGAGGACTGAGGGAGATAGGGACAGTGGCACAGAGGAAGGGACATAGGGAGATGGGGGCAGAGGAGAGGGAGAGAGGGAGAGAGGTGGAGAGGAAGAGAGGGAGCGAGTAACAGAGGGAGAGAGGGACAGTGGGGAAGAGGGAGGGAGGGAGAGAGGGTCAGAGGGACAGAGGAAGATAACAATCGTGGAATTAATCACTATTACATGACTGAGCTACAATTATCATAGCGACCAAGCTGAAATAAGAATGAAATTGTGTTTACACTCAATTCGGTTAAATAGGGGACATTCATTAAAAAAAACAGTACAGCTGTAGGGCTTACACACACGCGCGCGAACACACACACACACACGCGCGCGCGCACACACACACGCACGCACGCACACACACCACACACACACTCACACACACACCCATACACATACACATACGCACTCACGCACGCACACACACACGGACGCGCGCATCCGCAAGCGGGCGAGTGCGTACCCACGCATACGCGCGCGGCGGTATGTTCACGCACCCATCTGGAAGAGCATATTCTCATTTTTTCGTACAAGCACCCACCAATTAGTGGATGTTGTCGCTGGGGTATCCGGTGCGACGATTCATCACACACAACAGCTCAGCGCTATGCCGCAGAACCGGCTTGAGATCACTCAACCGTGTCGAGTGCAACACCTGAACCGTGACGGAAACATATCCGTCACAGTCACAGGCCGCTCGCCGAAACGCTGATATCAGCCATCAATCAAACTTCAATGCTCACGCGCAGTTCGACCCAAATTTGTTAGCGGGTCCATTGTAAAGTTTGCCCTCGAGCTGTCTGTGCCCGTTCTTACTGCCGTTGCATCGCTCTCCCGAGCTGAATAAAGAAGGAACTGTGGCCGTAAGAGAACTATGACGCAACGACAGCTTTGTTTGTGTTTTGGCTACGCGAATTTTCATTTCTCTCTACAGGTGTGAATGCGCGTGTCGCAGTTCCCAGTCATAGAGTATCCGACCTCGCAGGTCGCTGCGTGTTACTGTAACCGCTACGTGACTGGCGTACGTTCCAGTGGTTGCAGTTGACACGCTCACAGGTGCGAATATAAAACCACACCGAATCTCACACTCACAATTCGCGCGCATATATTTATACATCTGCGCCTACGTACATATACTGACACACGTAGACGCGTGCGCGCTCTCACTCACACACACACGCGCGCGCGCACACACACACAGATACATACACACACACACACACACACACACACACACACACACACACACACACACACACACACACACACGCACACACACCTCGACCTACAGCGTATGCAAGTGACAACCTGACGCGAGCCCAAATAATTACGCGCACATAGATTCTCATTAAATGTTCGCACTTTGTTCGCGATAGTCATTAAAGGTAAATTACAACGTTGATGACGATCACAGACTCGTACTTGCTTCAGCGATCGGCGTTGGAGCGTTTCATAAAATCTCCCCTACGCAAACACATAATATTTACAGCCACACATTACGTTTACATCGGCTAGCACGCAAACACGCTGCTTCGTAACTGTTTCCCGATTATCTTCACCCGCCGCTCGACACAATTTCTGTATAGCGCCGCTGTGTTTATGTGTGAGCGCGCCTGGACGCAGCCACGCGTGACCGTCTTTGTAGGCGGAGTGTACTGCAATCGGAGCGCGTTATTGCTGGCAACGACCGGGTCGACCCACTTCATCGCGAACGGTGTCGGCGTTGTCGACGTGCATAGCGACGCTGCTGGGTAGTATTTGGGTATCGTGTGTTCGTATACGTACAATTTAGACGTCGGTTATTCACGTACACGTCAACTCACACACACACGACACCCATACCGGACTAGGGATGTGATCATCGGACGGCAGTCGGTGGCAAGTGTAGTGGTTACGAGGAGCGACGTGTTGAGCGAGTCCTTTGTTCTGTGTGACGGACGGCAACAGTAGCAACTCGCCATGTCTGGGCGTCAGGCGCTACAGAATGGCGGCGGTGGTGGCGTTGTTCCACCACCGTCCTTCGAGGACCTACTGCAATGTATGATCTGCTTCGAGCCGTACTGCAGCCCGAAGATGCTCCAATGCGGACACACGTTCTGCGAGGAGTGTCTACAGGGCTACCACAACACCTACCAGCACCAACGCCGAGCCCAGCCGGGCAAGCTGCCGTGCCCCACCTGCCGGGAGCTGACGACGATTCCCGAGAACGGGATCGCCGGCTTGAGGAACGACTTCAAGGTACACAAGATCGAGGAGATGTTTAAGACGATGAACATCCGCAACAGGGCCATGTCGAAGATGTGCGACACATGCCGGTCTCAGAAGAAGGCCGTCGTCGCGAAGGTCTACTGCAACAAGTGTAAGATGAACTACTGTGAGAGTTGTCTGCGTAAACACGAGAAGAACGCATTGTTTAAGGACCACACGGTCGTTGAGAAGTCTGTACAACAAAAGGCGACATCGTCTGATCTCACCTGTAAGGTAAGTCCAGGAGATCTTCTTCTTTGACAGATACATGTTGTGTGTGTGTGTGTGTGTGTGTGTGTGTGTGTGTGTGTGTGTGTGTGTGTGTGTGTGTGTGTGTGTGTGTGTGTGTGTGTGTGTATGAATGTATGATTATGTGCGTATGTGCGTATGTGCGTATGTGCGTATGTGCGTATGTGTGTATGTTTGTATGTTTGTATGTATGTATGTTTTTATGTATGTATGTTTTTATGTTTGTATGTATGTATGTATGTATGTATGTATGTATGTATGTATGTATGTATGTATGTATGTATGTATGTATGTATGTATGTATATATGTATGTATGTATGTATGTATGTATGTATGTATGCACTTAAGTATGTAAACCTATGTAAGTCAGCGTAGGTTTATTTACCGTCTTTTAAAAGGTGAAGATAAGTTCTTATATATCCTCAGGATTGCTTAAAGCAATTTACACTTTACTTCCCTGACAGACCTGTTCAATCATACACAATGTCAACTTCTCTGGTAAGCATCCAGCCATATGCTATAAATAATGCGCGAAGGCTGCTTGTACACATGTCCACCACTGTCTATATCCAGGTACTCAGTTATACAGCTGAGTGAACTGAAGCAGTGTAGAGTGAAAATAACTTCGTTTTAACACCGCAGCACAAGATTCGAACCTGGGTCCTCTTAGTCGAGAGTCCGAAGCCCTACCTCTGAGCCACTGCGCTCTATAATGTGTTAATGTGGATGTGTTTTTGTACGCGAGCGTATGGCAGTTATCACATCATAGTGATAGATAATACAAATGAAACAAGCTTAGTGTCATTGAGCATGGTTGTTATAAGCAGTCAAATAATAAAACCCATACTTCATGACCCACACTTCATGTGTGCCTGCCCTTACAAAAAAGAGCCCATGGTATACCATTGAATACCATTGATTACCATTCAGCGTCAACGATATTTCAGCAGGACTCAGTGGTACTCTCAACGGTAATTTAAGATACCATTCATTACCACTGAACGGTACACAGCATACAAAATATCATTAAAAAACCATTCAGATACCATTCAGATACCATTCAAATACCATTGGCCATTATACCCCCTAGTACCATTCAATGGTATCTGAATGGTATTTTTTGTAAGGGTGACGTTCCCCGGTCACACACTATCTAAGATTCCTTCTAGACGTAACCTAATTGACAAATGACCAGACCATGACAGTAACACTATCAGCTGTGCCGGCAGCAACACAAATCAGATTACACGCAAACGATGGTTGCACAGAGACAGCAACAAAGCAAATATGACTTCTGCTTGATAAGTTACGAACTATGTTGGCTGGTGATCAATAGCTATCCCACAACGCAATCTCAAAATCTGTTTACCCGGACAGAGATCACCAGGCGCGCTGTGGTTGATAACAGTGCAGTGGTTGACTGGGTAGTTTTGGTAACAACGCAACGTTTCGTATAATGCACTGACTCGGTTATCAGGTCAATGTAGTATAAATATATTAATTATAAATATATTTATTATTGTGTATAATCTATAACCCTATCCGTTGTATAACCCACGCGAAATGTTGAAATAACCAGCGCTATTGTCGTAATAACCGCGGGCGTGAGTAACGGATGGCTATCGACCTGTTGGTATACACAGCCAGGCAGGTCACCGCTGCTAAACGTCCACATGCAAGACACGGTCATACAATCGGTTCAATGCAGCAGCTTTCAGAAGCCGAACACCACCCTGAGGGAACAGTGCTATAATTACACTCTCGTACGAATACGTCACCACTAGCGACGGCAGCAGTGCTTGTGTGGAATATACTGATGTGGGCTTTTCCTTGATGTTATCTATATTAAAGTGACACCGACGAATGAACAAACGTAAACTTGACTGAGCTGCTCTGGTGGTGATTTGTGCACTTATCAGAGTAACACCGTTAGTCATTCGAAATATGAGTTAAACGGACAGTCATTGGCCGATCTGGTGCACATGACGACTCAATAAAATGATGGACCATGTCAAGAAACTTTAATTTAAGCCACGGAAAGAGTTATGTTCGCAATGGTACCACCACATTGCATTTATTTATTACATTAAATTACTAGTAAAAATTGTATATTTTATTTCGTTGCTACACCTTTTCTGTATAGCTGTTATCATATTACTTTACAATATTACGCTTGCTAGTAACAAGTTGTGTTCGCATGTTCCTTTAGCCACTCAGCGTGTTATAAATAATGATGATGCTGAGTCGAAGACAAGCACTCAGTTACCCAATCAAATCATCAACACAATACGACAGTAACAACACCACGGCGTGGTGGCAGTTTACTACAAATTATGGATAAAAAATAGTTTATAGTACATACCTAAACATGCTTGGCTAAACCAGCCAACGATAATTAACAGCCAATTATTGTGTTACCCGTTTTTCAGATATTAAATGTCATTACCCGCTTTTTATGCGTGGCCGCTATGCTTGATGGTTTCCACCGTGTATCATGACCTAATATGGCGTACATCACTTCCGATCTCGTCATGTAGCGTCACTGCGTTGGCGTGTGTTCAATGACAATAGATGTGCAGTGGAGGGACTTGGGGGTAAAAGCTTAGTCATCCAATAGATTCCCACGCCAGATTGTAATGGTACGTCAGGTTGTATATTTGTTCTGTAAGGAACAACGACGAGGGAAACTGGCCTTTTCCCTTCGCATCCGACGAATTCGTCTCACTGCCGTACCTGTGCTGTATCGCTTACTCAGCAAATTGTTTACTTCGGGCTCACGCACACACGGGCCTCCCCTTGTATAATGTTGAGGTTTCGACTACACAACAACAACAAATAACTGTAAAGCACACACATTTTGTTGATTGTACGAACAAATACCCCTATATTGATTTGAAACACGTTTGAAAACACTGTTCTAAATTCAACACTGTGTATCCATTGTGATCCCACTCTATACCTAAAGAAAGGGATGTCGTTGGAATTTAGGGTAAGAAGATGGATGCAGTTGAAAATATCAAGGGGATAATTTTGAGGTCTCAACTACACCAAAAACAAGGAACTGCAACGTCGCGACAGTGGACTGCGTCAGATGTCATTTACTGAGAAACACAGTCGACCCCCGTTGACCGTTGCTGGTCTCATGGTCGGTTATCACAGACACTGAATGCCGGAGACTCATTTGCCCGTTGTCGGTTCATCAGCATTGTGCATCTGGCGCCCGTGCTGCGCGCATATCAGCACTACCCCATGAACCGTGGGTCGTGTAGTTCACCGACTCCATTCAGTTCAAGATAACGGAACAATCACCGACTGTTCAAGTCTGTTGCAACACTTACATCGTTATCTACCTACAATTGCAGACGCTTTCTCGCGTTCACCCGACCACGGGTCGTGTACTGTTCCCGTACTCAGTCCTTGCTCACGAAACAATGTATATGTTGTCACACTTGCAGGCGTTGTCAACACGCTTGCTCATGCGCGTTCTCACTTCCGCATGAACCGAGGGTCATCTCGTTCACCGACCCTACTTCGTCGGGGCGATCATCTCGTGCGACAACACCTGCGGATGCTACAGTAAACATGACAATAAATTCAATTAGTCATCGCGTGGTCCTTGTCGCGTGATAAGCCAAGCGTGACAAGTGGACCGTCGATACTCTTTGTGTACTCCGCTAACGAGGCGCGTGGCCGAACTGGCCTTTGTGTGCTGACCGTTACGTCCGGTCGCGTCCAACATCGGGGGGCCTTTTCTATTCACTCGCTGTAATGTGTTGCATAAATAAATCAACTGCATGAAATATGTTGAATGTGGTTATTTAGACATAAATTATATATATATATATACATATCATGTGCAACGTGTTTATTTTGACAACGCGGACTGTTTACCCTCGCGGCGATGTTATTCCTATTTTAGGATATACTGTACTTATATATCTATATATATATATATATATATATATATATATATATATATATATATATATATATATATATATATATATATATATATATAATATTATATATATGCATTTAATATATGTATATATATGTTTTTAATGTATGTATAAATATATATATATATATATATATATATATATATATATATATATATATATATATATATTATAATTAAAAACAGTAACACTACACCGATATTACAACAGTAAAATTAACGACAAAGCTGATACATCTGAACAAACGTGGTTACAAAATATCATATTGGACCATATTTATACATATGCATATAAAAGAACTGGCTTATAATGATAATTATAATTATTATCATTTTCATTACTATGATCATCCGGCGACGTATTGTTTATTGAATAATATCTCCAAATATAGCACGACCAACTACAGTGTATCACTGGATAGGCCTCTTGGTGACTTTGCTGGCGCCAATGACAACGAACCTGGAACCTGGACACGACGACAACAATTATTGACAACGCACAATGTTGACAAATAAAATGTCGAGACTCGGTACATATCACCATCAAGATGTCCACGCGTGACGGGAGTGGTTGTAATTGTGTATCGACCATAATACACAACCAATAGCAGCGAAGTTCGGTTTATATCAAGTTCCCACACCGCAGTGCGTGGGTGGGGTTATGCCCATGGCAAAGCAGAAACTCGTCTAGTGTTAGTGTTTGATGGGCCGAAGCATTCACTACCGTGACACAAAATGACACGAAAGTACCCTTTATGTTTACTCATATTGACCTAAATCTCAAGTTCGATTCTTTTCATCGTTTCATCATATGTGCATCAGTTCTCACGTCATGACAAGCCCCACCCAGTAGAGTATCGTTTATCACAAGGCATAAGTGAATACATGTTTCACCACGACCAAACGGCGGCCATTAGTTTTAGTCAAAAGGTCTGTGACAAAATAAAGCACAATCTGTTTCCCAGAGGTGCCGTGTCTGACTGGGTCAAAAGTTAGTAGTAAATTGCAAAGGGTATTATAATAGTGGGCGTACAAGGGGCGCTCTTAGGTGAATGTATGTATGTGATCCTTTCTACCACAGGAATAATACACCAGGGACATTCTATGAATTTCCAATAACATTCATACAATACAACGTATTCAATACAGCAGCGTACATGCAAGATTACATTTTGAAAGTGGATACTCGAAACACGTTGTTCAAAGTAGATCATGGTTTTCGCAACATTTACAATGTACTATATTCATCTATAACCTTACAATATTCTACGTGGATATACTGGATATACTGAACTAATATGTTGTTGTTATTCTTATAGTACTATTTTTTTTACTGCGTTGGTTTTAATGTATAAATAGTTATTTCTATTACGTTCCCCAATAAGAATACCTGATACCGTACAAAGTGTTTCATAGCAAAACAGCATTGCTTTGATGGATTGTTTATTATCGCGATTAATAGTGTTACTATTACCATTGTCATTATTGTCGTTGTTGTTATTATGATCATTATTATCAATATCATCACAATTACCATTATCATCGTCGTCATCATCATTATCGTCATTATCATCATCGATATCATCATTATCATCATTATCGCCATTATCACAATTATCATCATTGTCATCATTATCATCAATATCATCATCATCGTTATCATCATTATTACCATTATCATCGTTATCATCATTACCATCACTACTGTTCGCTGTGACGGGTAACGTAAACACCTGCCCGATGTCACTTGCCGATTAACCAGTTTTGTCTCCTGTTGCTAGGTTCACAAGGGCGAGAGCGGCCGCTACTTCTGTCAGACGTGTGAAACAGTCGTGTGTACGTTGTGTATCATGAACGAACACGCAGAACACAACGTGACGGAGATAGACGTGCTGTACGTGCAGCAGGAGCAGGACATACGTAACCTTCAACAGATCATCGACGGCAAGGTCGAACATCTGCGTGTACGGAAGACGGAAGTGGATTCACTGCGCAAGCTCAATCTCAACTCGTGCATGCAGGTGTGTACACGTACAGCATGTGTAGTGTGTGTGTGTGTGTGTGTGTGTGTGTGTGTGTGTGTGTGTGTGTGTGTGTGTGTGTGTGTGTGTGTGTGTGTGTGTGTGTGTGTGTGTGTGTGTGTGTGTGTGTGTGTGTGTGTGTGTGTGTGTGTGTGTGTGTGTGTCAGTGTGTGTCAGTGTGTGTCAGTGTGTGTCAGTGTGTGTCAGTGTGTGTGCATGTCAGTGTGTGAGTGTGTGTTTGTTTGTTTGTTTGTGTGTGTGTGTTTGTTTGTTTGTTTGTTTGTGTGAGTGTGTGTGTGTGTGTGTGTGTGTGTGTGTGTGTGTCTGTGTGTGTGTGTGTGTGTGTGTGGTGTGTGTGTGTGTGTGTGTGTGTGTGTGTGTGTGTGGTGTGTGTGTGTGTGTGTGTGTGTGTGTGTGTGTGTGTGTGTGTGTGTGTGTGTGTGTGTGTGTGTGTGTGTGTGTGTGTGTGTGTGTGTGTGTGTGTGTGTGTGTGTGTGTGTGTGCGGACATAGGACCCCAGGGAATCACACGAGCCAATTAAACTAATTACGCTTATAGCATCAGTATAATGCTATAAGCGTATGCTATGAATTTATTTTAACTGTAATTATAGTTTTGCAATTTTGTTTACTTACTTTATTATTGTTATTAATATATTTTATTATTTATTTATTATTTTATCAATTCCTGATAAGTTTAGCTTATGAACTGGGACTTTTACAAGCTTTATTTAATCATATATTTATTATCATTTAACATTTCGTCTTTACGTGCTAGTTTAACTGATTATGAATATTTTAAATATGTCTGTGTTACAATGTATTTTATGCGCCTCTGAGCGGGATTTTTTTCCGGATATGCGGCGCTTTACAAATACAAATTATTATTATTATTATTAAATTATTATTATAAACAAACATGTCTCGCCGCCATTCACTTGTCTTCCTCGTGTGTCGCAGGCGGAGCTGGCCATCAAGCAGAGGTCCGAGCAGATGGTGGCCCGTGTCCGACAGCAGGAGACTGACCTGCTGCGGGAACTGAGACAGAAGCGAGACCAGAAGCTCGAGAAACTGATGAAAGAGACTGAGACCGTAGGCTTCTACATCGCCAAGGCGCACAGTCTGCAGGTAACACCGCTCGGCCGGGCGATAGTTAACTTGTTATTAATAACGCCGAATGTATCGGGAAAGGTTTAGTACGTATATAAAACAGGTGTTACCGCAGCAAATAAATTATGTTTAAGGGAGATTTTTTTTTAAACTTCTTCTCCTTCGCCTTTTCCCACTAGGTGGGGTCAGCAGCCCGAATTCTTGGTTTCCAGAATGTTCTGTCCTGGGCATCCTTCGGGGTGATCCGCAGTGTCTGCACGTCCCTTCGGACGCCATCCATCCATCTCCCTCTTGGTCGGCCTCTTGGTCTTTTTCCTGGCACTCTCATGTCACCAACTGCTCTCACTTCGTTGTTTTCTTCCATCCTCTGCATGTGTCCATACCAGCATAGTCTCATTTCTCTGACTTTCTCTTGTATGCTACTCACTCCTAGCTCCTTTCTGATGTCCACACTCTTTACTTTCTCTCTCAGTGTCACACCTTTCATTCTTCTAAACATCATCATCTCTGTTTTCTCGAGAATCTGTTCCTCCTTCTTTCTAACTGTCCAATATTCTGCTCCATACAAAAGAACTGATGTTGTTTTAATGCAAGGACAAATTAAAATCTACCCCAGAATAGTTGACTATCTCTTGACGCATGAGTGATAATGCTAACAAAATGCGCCCCATTGGACCTTACCAGAACAACCACACCATAAACCTCGATTTGCAACCCTGGATATTCGCCAAACAAAATACATTGATGCTCTCCAAAAACCTCGGATTGCACCTCAAAACATACCCCTTCGCTATAATATAGCGAAGGGGTATAGTATACTAGGTTGTTATTCCTATCTTTTCCAACAAAATATGGGTAGCTCAGTTCTCCAGTTGCGACAATGCTATTGGAAGCTGCTTTGTCCTTACACTTACGGTGATGTTGACAACGTTGTCAGACAACATAAGATACGCTACATCTTGTTGCAAGTCTGGTACATTTAACACTGCGATAAAAACAGAGGCATTATTACCACTGATGTGCGTCACATCACACCGTTTCAGTATGTTTCGTTATGTTTTTGTACCTGAACCGATTGACATCAGTTTTTATGCAAACATAATTGTTTGCTCCAAAACCTACTAATTGGTAGTTACGATGAATGCACTGTTTTGTATGTGTGTTTTTTCATGCTAGTGATACGAGTTATTATAAATCAATTACGTTCACACGTGCTGTGTGTGTGATCTACCTACACAAGTGACATCCGAACAGAACCCGATACGCCTTTCCTGTGACATGTCCATATAATAATACAGTCTATTTTTACAATTTAACAGTCTTTTCCTTATTGATCTTTGGCTCCGAAAAAACAGCGCCGATTGATAGAATGCATTGTAAACATTATAACATCGGTGTTTGACAGCCGTAGATACACAAACAATTCATCCAGCTGAATCAATGAGTACCTCGCTGTAAACAGTGGTGGATATAATATCTGCGCCATCATTGTAACGCTGCTGAATTATTCGGAGAGAGATCAGTGCTGTGTTCGGTTTCATTAAAAATGTCATGAGCTGCTCTACACGAGGACTGCTTTATAAGAACTTACATTTACTTCTAATATACGAGTACCATCCGACTCTGTTTATATCCTGTGTGCTCTTTCGACGTAGGACTTCGCACGCACCACGCACAAGCGAAACCGGATACAGCTGATGGCCGTCCACGACGAACTCATCAAGCGCATGCGCACGGTGGTCGAGGCTGACGCGTCGACGAGTCTGGGCGACCTGTCTTCAGTGGTGACGTTCCTGCCGGGCCACCAGGAGCCGAACATCGGCCGGCTCGAGGCCGTCGAAGGCAACCTCCAGCAGCTCAACAACAGCCCGATGGTGTTCAGCCCGGGTGTCGCCCGCCAGGCAAGTAACAAGTCACCTATCCAAAAGGCTAAACCCAATCGATACAACAATTCCTTAATTCCGTGGCGTTTAGAGCATTTTCAGATCGGCTAGTATTGGACATGTATTTTGACTTGACTTGACTTGACTTGACTTGACTTGACTTGACTTGACTTGACTTGACTTGACTTGACTTGACTTGACTTGACTTGACTTGACTTGACTTGACTTGACTTGACTTGACTTGACTTGACTTGACTTGACTTGACTTGACTTGACTTGACTTGACTTGACTTGACTTGACTTGACTTGACTTGACTTGACTTGACTTGACTTGACTTGACTTGACTTGACTTGACTTGACTTGACTTGACTTGACTTGACTTGACTTGACTTGACTTGACTTGACTTGACTTGACTTGACTTGACTTGACTTGACTTGACTTGACTTGACTTGACTTGACTTGACTTGACTTGACTTGACTTGACTTGACTTGACTTGACTTGACTTGACTTGACTTGACTTGACTTGACTTGACTTGACTTGACTTGACTTGACTTGACTTGACTTGACTTGACTTGACTTGACTTGACTTGACTTGACTTGACTTGACTTGACTTGACTTGACTTGACTTGACTTGACTTGACTTGACTTGACTTGACTTGACTTGACTTGACTTGACTTGACTTGACTTGACTTGACTTGACTTGACTTGACTTGACTTGACTTGACTTGACTTGACTTGACTTGACTTGACTTGACTTGACTTGACTTGACTTGACTTGACTTGACTTGACTTGACTTGACTTGACTTGACTTGACTTGACTTGACTTGACTTGACTTGACTTGACTTGACTTGACTTGACTTGACTTGACTTGACTTGACTTGACTTGACTTGACTTGACTTGACTTGACTTGACTTGACTTGACTTGACTTGACTTGACTTGACTTGACTTGACTTGACTTGACTTGACTTGACTTGACTTGACTTGACTTGACTTGACTTGACTTGACTTGACTTGACTTGACTTGACTTGACTTGACTTGACTTGACTTGACTTGACTTGACTTGACTTGACTTGACTTGACTTGACTTGACTTGACTTGACTTGACTTGACTTGACTTGACTTGACTTGACTTGACTTGACTTGACTTGACTTGACTTGACTTGACTTGACTTGACTTGACTTGACTTGACTTGACTTGACTTGACTTGACTTGACTTGACTTGACTTGACTTGACTTGACTTGACTTGACTTGACTTGACTTGACTTGACTTGACTTGACTTGACTTGACTTGACTTGACTTGACTTGACTTGACTTGACTTGACTTGACTTGACTTGACTTGACTTGACTTGACTTGACTTGACTTGACTTGACTTGACTTGACTTGACTTGACTTGACTTGACTTGACTTGACTTGACTTGACTTGACTTGACTTGACTTGACTTGACTTGACTTGACTTGACTTGACTTGACTTGACTTGACTTGACTTGACTTGACTTGACTTGACTTGACTTGACTTGACTTGACTTGACTTGACTTGACTTGACTTGACTTGACTTGACTTGACTTGACTTGACTTGACTTGACTTGACTTGACTTGACTTGACTTGACTTGACTTGACTTGACTTGACTTGACTTGACTTGACTTGACTTGACTTGACTTGACTTGACTTGACTTGACTTGACTTGACTTGACTTGACTTGACTTGACTTGACTTGACTTGACTTGACTTGACTTGACTTGACTTGACTTGACTTGACTTGACTTGACTTGACTTGACTTGACTTGACTTGACTTGACTTGACTTGACTTGACTTGACTTGACTTGACTTGACTTGACTTGACTTGACTTGACTTGACTTGACTTGACTTGACTTGACTTGACTTGACTTGACTTGACTTGACTTGACTTGACTTGACTTGACTTGACTTGACTTGACTTGACTTGACTTGACTTGACTTGACTTGACTTGACTTGACTTGACTTGACTTGACTTGACTTGACTTGACTTGACTTGACTTGACTTGACTTGACTTGACTTGACTTGACTTGACTTGACTTGACTTGACTTGACTTGACTTGACTTGACTTGACTTGACTTGACTTGACTTGACTTGACTTGACTTGACTTGACTTGACTTGACTTGACTTGACTTGACTTGACTTGACTTGACTTGACTTGACTTGACTTGACTTGACTTGACTTGACTTGACTTGACTTGACTTGACTTGACTTGACTTGACTTGACTTGACTTGACTTGACTTGACTTGACTTGACTTGACTTGACTTGACTTGACTTGACTTGACTTGACTTGACTTGACTTGACTTGACTTGACTTGACTTGACTTGACTTGACTTGACTTGACTTGACTTGACTTGACTTGACTTGACTTGACTTGACTTGACTTGACTTGACTTGACTTGACTTGACTTGACTTGACAAGATTATTTTATAATAATGTTTATGTAAAGTATACTTTATGTACATATGTCTTAAATTTATTACGTAGGTATCCTATGATGATTTTTATTTTTAACAATATATGCTAACATCGTACATTAATACGATTTTGTATGGAATTGTTGTTTTTGTATGAAAGTACACGTGCAACCCAACTGCAAAGTTGCCACATAAAAAAAAATTCTATCCTATCCTATCCTATCCTATCCTATCCTATCCTATCCTATCCTATCCTATCCTATCCTATCCTATCCTATCCTATCCTATCCTATCCTATCCTATCCTATCCTATCCTATCCTATCCTACCCTACCCTACCCTACCCTACCCTACCCTACCCTACCCTACCCTACCCTATCCTATCCTATCCTATCCTATCCTATCCTATCCTATCCTATCCTATCCTATCCTATCCTATCCTATCCTATCCTATCCTATCCTATCCTATCTTATCTTATCTTATCTTATCTTATCTTATCTTATCTTATCTTATCTTATCTTATCTTATCTTATCTTATCTTATCTTATCTTATCTTATCTTATCTTACCTTATCCTATCTAGGCCTCCGTCTCGACGCCAGAGCGCCCTTTGATTCACGTCGTCACGAAACCGACGCTGCTGTTCCACCTGGAGAAGGTCGGCTCGAACGTCGGTGAGCTCCGGGACCCGCTCGGCGTCGCCTGCCTACTCAACGGGGACATCGCCGTGGCGGAGTGGGGCAACAAGCGACTGCAGATCTTCGACCTCGTCGGTAAGTCGGTGTGCGTCATCGGGCAGGGTCGGATCGAGCCACAGGACGTCGCCGTGAGTCTGCGCGGCAACATCATCGCGACGGACGCGAGCCACAAGCGGCTCGAGGTGTTCAGTCCGAGCGGCCAGTCGATCGCCAAGTGGGGACTCGGCAAGTTCTTCCACCCGTGCGGCGTCGCCATGTCGCCCAACGGAAACTGCGTCGTCACGGACGTCGCCGAACACACGCTGAACATCTACCAGGGCGAGAGGAAATGTCTGAAGGTGAGCGACGGAACGTTGTTAGAACGTTGTAATGACAACGTGGTAATGACGTTGTATCATGGTGCGGTCTACACGATGGTCATTTCGGTGTCTTACTATGCAATTGTTTTACTTCTCGAGCATATAAAATAAGTTTATTCTTTGTACGATGGATAAATGTATTTATAACGTCGTGCTGTGGTGTGATCTAAACGATGATAATTTATTTATTATATGTTGTTGTACAATAGCTGCATTTCTCGGATATCTTCAAAAAGGCGCGTTGAAAACGGGCATGTCTTATTGCTGTTTCCCCATGATTTGATACGAAACTTTGATATTCGTCTGTCGTTTCACAACGTTTTGAAGGTATTACGAAACATCCGTAAAGCATGCTCTATATAAGATTATATGTACGATGTAGTGCGGAACTGTTGAAACCATGGTGACGGGAAACAGACGTCAGGTCTACCTGTCATACATGTGTGCGTTAGATTAATTATTATTATTATTTGTTAATACAAGACTACTATTGATTTATTTTAACAACTGCCTCTTACATGCTCACAACACTTCCCTCTTTTTGTTCATTTGTTATCAACTACACTCCGCTGTTTCCTCTGATTTGCTCATCTATGTCCATTCATGGTCTGCAATTCTTCGCTGGCATATTTACAGCTAACGAATATTGAGCAGTCTTCCTATTACAAATGTCCTCTTCTTCTTTCTTAGGATGTTTTAATGTTGTAAACACTACCGAACAGAGTTTGTACTTTGGATTTTAGTGTCTAAATAAAGTGTATTATTATTATTCTAGCACCCTGTTTTTATTCATATTCGTGTCCTTCTCTCAGCCCTTGCACAAGTCCTACATGTCGAAGTCAGTACATTTCCGAGCACTTTTTCAGAATTCGGACCCACCCCAATGTGTACATTAAAACGATGAATAAATTAATAACATAAATATAATAAATAGATAAATAAATTATTTGTACAGTGAATTTCACGGTCATGCAATGTAAAGGATACGACACAGAGACCTAAAATAATAAGTTAATAAAATATTAGAATAAATAAATCAATAAAATTATTAGTACATTAAATAAAAATAAAAAAGCAGGCAGTCTATGATTAACACTAATACAATCTACTATAATGTCAATGTCTGAATCCCCGTTGTCTCTCCACAGCGGATCGGGTCCCGCGGCACCCAGAACGACCAGTTCAACAACCCGCTGTACGTGACCGTCGGCCAACACAACCAGATCATCGTGTCCGACTCCGACAACCACTGCGTGAAGATCCTCTCCAGCTCCGGTCGCTTCCTCGGCAAGTTCGGCTCCCAGGGCTCGGGTGAGGGCCAACTGTCGTTCCCGCGCGGCATCTGCACGGACATGGACGGCAACGTGATCGTGGCAGACCGCAACAACCACCGCGTGAGCATCTTCTCGCCGAAGGGGCGATTCATGCGCCACCTGCTGACCAAGAGCGACGGCATCCGGGACCCGTACGGTGTCGCTTTCACGATGACGCGCAACCTCGTTCTGACGGAGAGCGGCACGAACACAGCGGCGCTGAAGATGTTCCAGATGTAGATTTACCTTTGCGGTCGTCTCAAATGGTAGAACCGGTAGAAGAATTGTGTGCTCACGTCACAAATCTTGGTGCATATCAACGACAGGACAAGACTTCCTGTGTCTCAGTAAACCGTGATCATAAATCCAGTTTATATACTGGGGTCTACGCAGACAGTTTACTAGAAACAGTCTAGGTGACTGTCCAACCAATGAGTTTAGTTGCTGTCTCCGCAATGGACGTTGATCGTCTATTTATTTACGCATTATTCCCAGCGCTTTGTGAACGTTATGTGAACCTTCCATACAGTTATATTTTGCCTGGACGCACGACGTTCCAGCCAGCAACATCTGAGGCCGATCAAACGAGAAACGTTTCTGTCAAGCTTGGGTGATATGTCCATGTGATTTAACAATGAGTGTAAATAGAGTGGTGTTTACTAAAACACAAACTACGCTAGGAAATGCTTGTGATTTAAGAAACAATGACATTATGATGGTACTACTTGTCAAATTCAAATCGGCTTTCCCGAAGAACCCGGTTGGTCTTCATCGACGTCTACCATACGTTGACTCGCGCCAAAGTTCCACAAAACTATGAGCCAGCTTTTGTTCCCAGAGACGATGGATCGACACGACCCAATCAGAAATCTTCTGCAAATGTCTGGGTTTGCACACGAATGTTCCCATACGAAACAACGCGCCAGTGCAACTCGTATCTCTTGGGAACAGCGAACTGCCCCAACCATCTAAGCAGCTGTTGGTTCAACCAGTGTCTCAGCCCAGAGATTGTTAGTGCATACTTCTGCGAACATTGCTATGAGGAACAAAGTGACCACCTTTGCTCAATTGTGTGTTACTTTGATTACTTCAAATGTCATCACAGAATGACATGTATCAATATTTTTCGCGGCGTTGTTGTCTTGGATGTGTTTCCTGCAGGAGTGTAATGTGCGTTATAGGTAAGTGTCTATATGCAATATACGCTCGTAACAATGTCTTCATGGAGGAATGTGCACGTCAATTTGTCAATACACCGTGTACAGCCTTAGAAGCGTCGTCGAGAACAAATGTAACCTGCCTGTTAAGAGCATGCTATGCTTTTATCGTGTTATGGCAATGTAGTTGCCCCAAGCTAACTTAGGCAAACACTCGGGACTGCTGGTGGTCCAACGAGTGTTGTTTATTCACCAATAACTAATGAAGTTCATCGGTGTTTCTGAACGAGGGCAAATAAGTGAATGTATGAAATTGACTGAATGTGTGTGGTTAACATGTACGTTGTTGTGCAATGTTGTGTCCTATATATACATTTTATTTAGCCGTCTGAAAACGATGTCATCTTTTATAGTGAAACTGTTAAAAAGAAACTGCAGTGAGGTGTAGTTTGCGGCGGATTAAGACATTCATGGACCATAGATATACGGGTCTTTCGTGGCATATCATGGGCTGATCCGGGGATGATAGCTTACGATGTCTACACGGTTACCAAAAAAGTCCATTCGGCCGGAACGAATTGAAAACTGGGTGGGCGGATACCTTGCTTAGTTGTCGGGCTGATAGCTGAAAACGGAAAGAGCGGTGAAGTGTTTTTAAATAGTGCTCCACTTTATGGTATATTATCTACAACGCAGATTATAAAACTCATTGCGTTAATGAAGCAGCAACGAAAATTTATGCAGTAGCAATCACTGACCATCACGCTTGCTCTGTTTCGGGAATACAGAATGTACAAACAATATACTCGGGTATTTTCGTGGGCGGTCGTTAGGCGGGTGTCTATAGTTCCCATTGGTTAATCAGCCATTATGTACAGTGTTACGGAAGGTCTACGGATAATCAAATGCGATACTACTATATAGATTAATGCAATGTGATAAAACACTGTTCTTGTGTGTTGGCATGAAAATTACAAAGTGACACATACTGACACATAACTCTTCTGATGTATCTGTGCATTGAACGTATTCAATGTCTACGTCATGTGATATAATTCATTCCTCGTCACCCCCTGTGTATTTTTGTGTGGATATGAACGTCGATGCATGTGTATCTTAATAAATAAAACATCGCTGATATGTAGTGTGTGCATTTCATGGAATGTATATTATTCTAATATTAACAACTACGCGAGCAGTGGTATGTACATAGCAAAACATGTGACACATCGTGATGATGATGATGATGATGATGACGACAACGGCAACGACGACGACTTCGACATCGATGCATGCACATCATGATGTAGAATTTGAATTGAATTGAAATTCATTTCAACAACAAAAACAACAACAACAACAACAACAACAACAACTACTACTACTACTACTACTACTACTACTACTACTACTACTACTACTACTACTACTACTACTACTACTACTACTACTACTACTACTACTACTACTACTACTACTACTACTACTACTACTACTACTACTACTACTACTACTACTACTACTACTACTACTACTACTACTACTACTACTACTGTTCTGTAACAAACAATTGCGCCATTCAATAACTATTGCAGCTCATTCCTTATACATGACAACACGTCGTAACATCTTGGTAGAAGTTATACCGAAGAGTTTTTCTCGTCACCAGCAATCGCGTTACGCAAATGTTGGCCTAGATCAACACTGAGCGGCCCGGGGTACTGTCTGGGCTGCCGAGGTCGAGTCTGTGTCTATTCACCTCGCATTCTCAACGACGCACGACTCACAAATAATTGCACTCGGCGAAATGCGATCTGCGTTTAACAAGTGAGCAGTGAAAATGGAAACCAATGTCCCTGATTTGATTTATTAGGTTTTAAATATGTCTGTTGCGCGTTGATATGCAGTGACCTTTGGGGTTAGACCTTTGGCTGTCAATTGTCATTGTTCGGACGTCACGTAGACAATCCCTTCTATGTGTGACTAATTTGGTCATTTGATGACCCTGTAGTGTGAGAAATTCGTTTGACGGTCAAGCAATCCGCTGGATTTAGAGTACACCTGTCGTAGCGTGTCCTACACAGATACAGTCGATATACAAGTTCGGGTATAAAAAGAAAATGTCAACTTTTCACACCATAGAGAATGACAACTCAAGGATTTGACGTGGGATCGATATTACTGATGTCCGCTGTAGTAAAACACGGACGAAATTGTGAGTTTATATGGTACATAGCAAGATAGGGTAGGGAAGAGATGAGGTAGGGAACACATGACGTAGGGAACACGTGGGTCAGGGACAACATTAGGTTGCAAAGAAGTGGGGTAGCTACGAGGCGGGTTAAGGAAGGTGATTGGTAAGAACGAGTTGGCGTAGGGGCGAGACTGGGTAGATACGAAGCGGAATAGGGACGAGATGGGATAGTGAAGAAATGGGGAATGGACGTGATGGGGTAGGAATGAGATGGGGTAGTGAACAAATGGGGAAAGGACGTGATGGGGTAGGAATGAGATGGGGTAGTGAACAAATGGGGAAAGGACGTGATGGGGTAGGAATGAGATGGGGTAGTGAACAAATGGGGAAAGGACGTGATGGGGTAGGAATGAGATGGGGTAGTGAACAAATGGGGAAAGGACGTGATGGGGTAGGGATGAGATGGGGTAGTGAACAAATGGGGAAAGGACGTGATGGGGTAGGAATGAGATGGGGTAGTGAACAAATGGGGAAAGGACGTGATGGGGTAGGAATGAGATGGGGTAGTGAACAAATGGGGAAAGGACGTGATGGGGTAGGAATGAGATGGGGTAGTGAACAAATGGGGAAGGGACGTGATGGGGTAGGAAGGAGATGGGGTAGTGACGACTGGGTAGGGACAAAATGGTAACATAGATATAACAGGGATGTGGCGGAGTAGGGATGAAAGTGGTGTCGGGATGAGATGGCTAAAGGGAAGGGTCGATTCTCGTTATACACTCGAATTTGTCGTTTTATTTTGCAGTAGTCGTCACAATGCTGTCTACGATTCTTCATGCAACGCCGCTTCTCCCTCTTGCCTCGTTTCCCATTCCACGGTGCTGTTATGGTATATGTCACTGTCTGGAAGCAGTCACCCAAACAGCCGCCGGCGTCAGCACGCAATTGTAGCAGACATCCTTCTGAGGAATTCAGGTTTCGGGTCAGTCATGGCCCACGTCTTGGCCATTCGTGATCCGCTGTGGAAGAAAATGACTCAGTATCTCACATTACAAAGGTTTTTGCCTCGAAACTCGACTCCCTATTTATATACACTGGTAGTGTTAGGTCTTGTGCGGGCGAGTAAAATACATCGTACATGTATGAAAAGGGGAGGAAAAACTTAAGATGAAAAGGTAATGAAAAACTTAAGGTGGGTTGCTTTCACACACGGAGGGTCTTTGTATACAGCCCTCCGTTTGGGGTGTTCACACGCGATCTCGTGCGAGACGTACAAGTCAAACGAGTTCATGTCGTCACCTTCGAGACGCGGTCGCACGAGTGTTTTTGTTTCGGTAACGTTAGCCGGGTCTGCCACTAGCTCTGTTGGCACTAACTGGACAGCACCCGTCTTCTTTACACTTGTTGTTTTTTGACAGTCACGCAGGTTTTTTTAACTATAAGATGACTGAATGCTCGCAATTTGTGGGTGTGTATTTTGTTTTTCATTTCTTCCAATAAAAATAATTCTTATTCTTATTATCATAACGTTTCATAAAGTTGTTTATGTTAATGATTGTTAGGTAAGGCATTACCTTCAAAGCGTTTCACATGATAAAATAGCGATGATAGTAGGCACGTATTTACGCAATCAGTTAAGCAAAAAAAAATATTCAGGATACACCAATACAGTTTCAAACAATGAAATTAGAAACAATGATATTCAATATAAATTTCAATTAGTTAATGTAGTGGTAGCGGACATCAATAACTATTAATTAAACCGCGCTGATATTTAACTAAGACACGTGTCTTTGTCTACACATGTGTGTTATGGTAGTTAATGCTGAATATCTATTGAGAACAAACATTTCCTTCGTGGTAAACTCGCACGCTACCAAGATTGTACACAGCTACGTGTTTTCGTGGACATGCAAGCTGTAAATTGTTGTCAATGACGAACATATAAAGGAGCGGGTTAGCTAGAACGAAACTCTACGGACAATAGACCAAGTCCAATATTCTTTATGTCCCATCATATATCTTACTTTGTTTGCAGGGTGCATATAAACAGTGGCAGTCACATGCCTCAGTGCATTAGTCATGCTGCTGGGTTGCGGTCCCCCGATTTTCTTTGTTCGTCTTTCAAATGCGACACAGCGCCGCTGACTGAACCGTTAAATAGTCTAAACTGTCACGCGTCAGTCAAACTGTATGTATTTCAGTATGTAGCAACAAACTACCCGGGTGTATAAAAGCCACGTGACCCTGTCTTTGTCCAGGCATTCAGGTTGTTTTCTTAACGCAACGTAAGACTATCGTGACGTATCGTAGATAGTCTGATAAACACCGCTAATGGCCGACTTGGTCTGACCGAGACAGCACTAGCAGCTCATGGGCGGATGGGATATGAAGGCGTTTTGTTTTACAAATATCCGTAGATATACATCCACAGGAACGCCTGTACGCACGCAAAACCTTACGCATGCACATATTCATGCACGCCAGCATACGCATGCACATGCGTACGCATATAGATATACATGCACATCACACACATCCACACATACAAACTTATACGCATTCACGCATACACACATACACACACATACACACATGTACACACATATATATATATATATACACACATACACACATATACATATATACACATACAAACATACACACTTACGAACACACGAACACCTACACACACATATACACACATATACACACATACACACATACACGCATACACGCATACACGCATACACGCATACACGCATACACGCATACACGCATACACGCATACACGCATACACGCACACTCGCACACACGCACACACGCACACACGCACACACGCACACACGCACACACTCACACACGCACACACGCACACACGCACACACGCACACACGCACACACGCACACACGCACACACGCACACACGCACACACGCACACACGCACACACGCACACACGCACACACGCACACACGCACATACGCACATACGCACATACGCACATACGCACATACGCACATACGCACATACGCACATACGCACATACGCACATACGCACATACGCACATACGCACATACGCACATACGCACATACGCACATACGCACATACGCACATACGCACATACGCACATACGCACATACGCACATACGCACATACGCACATACGCACATACGCACATACGCACATACGCACATACGCACATACGCACATACGCACATACGCACATACGCACATACGCACATACGCACATACGCACATACGCACATACGCACATACGCACATACGCACATACGCACATACGCACATACGCACATACGCACATACGCACATACGCACATACGCACATACGCACATACGCACATACGCACAAACACAAACACAAACACAAACACAAACACAAACACAAACACAAACACAAACACAAACACAAACACAAACACAAACACAAACACAAACACAAACACAAACACAAACACAAACACAAACACAAACACAAACACAAACACAAACACAAACACAAACACAAACACAAACACAAACACAAACACAAACACAAACACAAACACAAACACAAACACAAACACAAACACAAACACAAACACAAACACAAACACAAACACAAACACACACACACACACACACACACACACTTACACGCGCCCATATAGTGTCCCACCTAAACAACATACCAACGACTCGCCGTTCAATGAAGTCTCATAACCTTCACCTTCACCATACATCAGAGGGATAATTATATACCCTGGATGTCGAGATAATATCCAGGCTAAACATTACGTCGGAGAATATCACAGCACTCTAAGAGCAGGCTATTTCAAGGCATCATCGAGATAGCCGGTCATTGAAATTGCGTTTGTGTCAAATTCGTACCAGCCGGCACAATTAGTTCTCCTTGCTATCTTATCTCAACGCTCTATGAATTTGTTGAAAACAGGACTATCAGCACTCAGTTGCATTTATTTATTCCTCTATCCTTTTCAACAACATAATGATATCATTGCAACGATGATCAATATATTCACAGTCAATTAAATGCAACGAACATATTCTTATGAGTTGTCGAGTAAATGTGCACAACAACAACATTATATGTACCCCTGCTGATGTTCAATGTGAATATAATACATACTGGCAGAACCCTGCGCTAGTTTGCTACAGAACACAAAAAGAGCAATTGTCGATAAAGGTCATTTATTACTTGTACTAATAAAATATAAAGCCATGATAACGTAACAGGTGAGCAGCAACATTTTCAACATGAAAATACAACACATATGCATAAATGCTAACTACCTATACAGCTTAATTAAACAATTATCAAATGACAAGTGAAAGTAGCAAATGTCGGACCAATGTTATACTCCACCAGGCCTCTAGTCAGAGGCCCCACCCCACCCCAGGGCTTCAATATATTCACAGGCTATTAAATGCAACGAACTTATTCTGATAAGTTTTCGAGTAAATGTGCACAATGTTCCGCTATGACTGTTAGCGTTTATACTACAGCACGCAAGCTGGAGTCGGACACATGACAAAGTTGTGGTCACTGACTGGACTGTCACGCTAGCTTGCCTACCGTGACGATACGTACGCAGCCAAACACGAGACAAGCAGACATCTTGCATACTTATATAAACAACAATATCCATAGAAGATGTTAATAATGCGAGTTTGCAGGACAGAAAAATACAATAGGCGGTATTCACAAGCGTATTTTTGCCATAAACGCCGTCGGTAGATTATCATCTAAACGCGATACTAATTATACCGTCCTGCAGCATTGAATAAGTCTGTTGACAGGTAGAACATAATTTTCGGATTTTTGTAGTGCATAGATATATGCTTATTCGTTGTTATTAGTGTTCTTTAGAAACATCACTAATTGTTGAGTAACATTTGTCTCAAGGAGTGTTACATTATTAGCTGTCAAACGTGTATATTTGCGTTACCGTTTGCTCGTATGTAATCTACGAATTGTTTCTTTACCAGCATACATACATACATACTTTACCGGCGTTCACACCTGGATTATACACTCTCAAAAACCCATGCATGCATACACTTTGGTGACATTGGCACGCCCAAAATACATGCTACACGACAGTTTTCAGACCGTCTGATACCTGCTTATGACGCACAGAAAATAAATAAGTTCGGAAACAACAGCTTTTGAAACCAATTGTCTGGCGGCTTTGTTGCAAATCAGACGTAACATAAGTCATACCTCTGACAATATCAACAGCACCGCGACGAAATTCGATACCTGACCTCGGGGGCTGGCAGATCGTTTTCCGATGAGTCATACGTTATACATGTGGAAAACCCGACAAAGAACTTCCGTCCGCCAAAAGGTTGGTAGAGCATTCAAAATCGCAGATGCAACCAAGCGTGATCTTTCCGTATCGTAGGTGTTTAGAAAATGTCCGCTTGCTCAGGCAGCTTACCCCTGGAACCCGGATCTGTTCTTATGTGGGCCGCTCTGAGTGTAAAGGGAAGAGTTAGAGTCAACATCGGTAGACGCCCACATGTAGATATTGTTTATTTCACGTTGACACGAGGGTGCCAATTGAATTGCGCATACGAATAGTATTTCTGAAATATGGGTACATGTTATAGATGCGCATAAAACAAAAGGGTTAATCAATACACACACACAAACACACACACGCGCGCACGCGCGCACGCACACGCACACGCACACGCACACGCACACGCACACGCACACGCACACGCACACGCACACGCACACGCACACGCACACGCACACGCACACGCACACGCACACGCACACGCACACGCACACGCACACGCACACGCACACGCACACGCACACGCACACATAAACACGCATATATATATATATATATATATATATATATATATATATATATATATATATATATATATATATATACCATGCCGAGTGAAAAGACAACGATTGGTTCCATCTGATTTAGATTTTGCAGGTATAGTAAAGTTACGTGCTTGGCAGACCGGACAATTCATATGGGTCTGAACCTTGGTGCAGGGTGGATTAGACGTCTATGTGTAATGGGGTCTGGGTATAGGTTTAGTGCCCAATAATCACTCTCGCAAGTCAGGACTGTTTGCCATGCAATATCCCTGGCAAATCCCCTACGGGAAGTGCTTGATTTAGTTGAGTTGTACTAGTTTATTGACTTTGTCATTCGTGATGATTCACCCGTGAGAACAGCGGTAATACCCGCCCCTATTTAAAAACGGGAACACAGTTTTGTATGAATTCCAGTACAACGACCTCCCAATCGCACGAGCAGCTGAATGGTTGTGTATTCGAATATTTGTTTTGCATGTAACACGACCAGCGTGTGGCTGTCATATGATATCACATGACCGCAGGCCGACCATACTCCCCGTAGACGATTTAATTGGCTGACGTTAAAAGAGGAGTTTTTGAAAGGGTTGTTCCAGCGGGAGAGAAGAGCTGGTACTGACGTAATCAGCCACAGGGACCCCTGGCGTGTGGGGATGCCCAATATTTAGACAAGGGTGTGCAGTTGGTGGTCTAATGAGCATCAAGGGATGGTTTTGGCGCGTGTCCCTGCCCGCAGCATAACTTGTTTGGTTAATGCAAACAGTCTCCTTTCAAACGGTGCAAGTACACGCAAAAGAACCGTTCTTAAATCAAATTGTGTGTTTATGAATCTGCATTCACAATTTGGTTGCTAGGGTCAACGAATATAATCTAATACTCTGATACTTAACTTTAACAAGTATGATTTAAATGATGTAAGGCCACAATAAGGTTTTAAACCGCCATTACCCATGCGACCAACGAGTGCCCTATAAAAACAGCATTATGCAGGTTGTCTGAATTTCTGTGAGCACATATATAGGGTGGAGTTAGTAGAAATGATGCTTTTGTGCAGCGTGGTATCAGAGCTGTCAACTTACGACAGCTGTCAGTCGGTGCGTTTCTGCGTATTAATACAGTTGTCGTTTTGCTTGGTGATGTAATCAGGGACAATCCGCGGGTGGTTGTAGCAGAAATGGAGGGGAGTAAGGTTTGAAAGAAGTTTGTGAAAATGCAAATACGGTCTGACTCAAAATCATTGTTTAGTGTGTGTGATAGCGCGAATTACCTTGCATCTGAAGTATGAAGCCGGTGAACACGGAATGTTCATAGTATGGCGCACACGGACACATGTACGCAGTGTGCATGCACACACCCATCGTACACATCGTACACACTCGCGCATTCCTCAATATTATAAGACAAACTTTCCTTTCTCTAGCCTCTCCCTTCGTTCCTCCGTCTCTCCGATTCACCCTCCCTGCCTCCCTCCGTCCCTTGAAAAACAGTTACGGCGGATATGGAGGAATTATTTAAAAAGTCAGTTCACAAATAATGCTGTGCGCCTTGCACCGATTTTCCATAGGATGTAGACCAACATTCTAGTGCAGCATGAACTTTCAGTGAAGATACACGAGATTGTTTACCAGAAATTTAAGTGATTTTGTTCTTTTGTAGAAAGTTTGAATGACGACGATTTCATTTTGATATGCGACAGAAAAAGTGCTATAAAATCGACGTTTCTTAAGATCGTAACCTAAGTTTCATATTGTTATGAACACTGACGTGTATGACACATCATATGCAAATTTCGTATACGCTAGCTGAGTTGATGATAATTATTTTATAATGGATTATATGTAATTTCCGTAATTTCCGTAGAAAAACAATTACGGCGAAAATGGGAAAATGGTTAAATGAGTGATTTCATGGAGAATACTGTTAACTTGCAATGTTGTCACAGGTGTTACTTAGCAACATAGACGAACATTCTGGTGCAATAAGCACCTTGAATGATTCTATCTGAAGTTATTACCAGAACCTTAAGCGATTTTGTTGATGAAATCCCGAATGGCTTAGATTGCATTGTACGTTGTAGTAAATAAAAGTCATAACATCCATAATTCCCAAGATATTAAAATACTTTGAAGGTGTGTATGAATCAGAATAATTCTCCCATATCGGGTGAAATGTTCATACTCCTGATTTGTATACATTCTATATACTATCTCGCATACATTCATAGTCGTGTGTGTAAGGCCTTTGTGTTCAGAGTAAACTGTAAATCCTGCAATGCTATCATTAGTATGTTCTGTATCTAGGGATGTAAGCCTGGCAAACAAACTCTCTTGCGCATGGCCTATGTTTGCAACATAATCAAAATACACACGCGCAAATACAGAATATTTTAATGTTGATGCATAGACAAAAGGTAACCCTCTTTTTGTCGTGCGAACGCCCTGTATGTGTGTTGTTCATGGCTACACATTACCGTAATGTTTCCGAAGTCCATGCTGGCTACGTCATGAATGATATGACGTCAGAACAAAAAAACAAGGACCGACCCTTTAATTAAGTGTACGCAACAAAGGAGGAAAAGAAATATGAATAACACAAGTGTTCATATGACGGAGACTTTTATTTCCTTACGCCTAAATGCTGACTTAGAAATAAATTAACTCGAACATATGTATTTGTCTTGTTTCTGAATAGGGTCCTATATCGTTGCACCTCCGGTGTCACGGCCTGGAACGTATATTCGGTGTAGGATGTCGTCACACGTATGGGCATGCGCGTGCGACTCGCGTGACCTCAGGTGGCCGATTAACGTTGACCCCGTGCCAGAATGTCGAGACTGTGTTCAAAAACAACGCCTTTCACGTTACGTTCGCCATCGCTCTGAAGGATACTCCTCCAACCAACTATTGATGGCGCACAACTGTTTGGGCGCCATGTCGGATTGTCTAAGATCTACCTCGAGTAAAAGGGTCAACCAGGCTCTAATGACTGCAGTGGAATTAACTTTCTCCACAGCCTCGTCATGTGCATGTCAATTAAACTGTCGTCAGGCAAGAGACAATCGTATTGGCGTTGGCTAGGGTGGTCTATCTCGCAGCCATTTCAGCGCAGTTTTGAAAGATCGGCGACACCGCATGTAACGTGACGTGCAAGCGTCTTCTTCGTTTCGTTAACAGGATAGTTAGTGGTAATGTTCCCCTTAGACATAGAAGAATCAAAGTGTTCAGTTTCTAGGTCTGCATGCTTTCGTTCATAAGAGAAAAGTATTTTGCATTGATGTCTAACAGACTGTCCATATACTGGTCAAATAATATCAACCACATGGAACGACCAAAAGGGCGGACTCGACGATGCATTCTGACGAGTGTTATATTTCACGCATGCGTGCATTCGTACTGTCGTCGGCGAAGCGAATATGACTAAGATATTCGCTGTCTATCTTCAAGCCGCTGGTTTCCCAAGTCAGTCGTCGGAATAGGCTTTCGAGAGCTGCCGTAAACAGCTCGGAGGATACGGTATCACTCTGTCGTACTCCTCTCCTAATATATATATATATATATATATATATATATATATATATATATATATATATATATATATATATATATATATATATATATACAGTGAGAGAGAGAGAGAGACTGTTAGTATTTCATATAAAATTAATGCTAATAAATTATGCATGCTATAAATATACAACGCTACCTTAAATATGGTTGCCAGTGTGGTTACCAAGACAAGTCAAGATCATAAAAATAGTTTAATAAATAGATTTACCAAACTATTCTTAAAGCTACTTATAATAATAATAATAACTTTATTTTGACACCATCAAATCCGGGACGTATGTCCCGTTCACGGGTGTGTACATACATGTAAATAGGTAAACATATTAATAAATATAGTTAAGCTAAAATATAATGTTCACGGATGTATGCATACATGTAAATAGGTACATTAATAAATATATATAGTTAAGCTAAAATATAATGTTCCCGGGTGTGTACATACATGTAAATAGATAAATAAATAAATAAATATAGTTAAGCTAAAATATAATGTTCGTTGTGTAAAACTGATTATGTGGAAAATAAAAATGTTTTTAATTCTTTCTTAAAGTGTACTAGATTGCCGTTGTCGCGCATATTCCTAGGGAGTTTGTTACACAGAGTGGGTCCTGCACAGGCAAATGCACGCCGGCCGAAACGTTTTAAGTTCACTTAAAACTTCAAAGAGTAACCCGCCTGCAGAGCGCAGTGATCGGCGAGGCGCGTGCTGGAGTAGTAGTGCCGCGAGATACTGTGGCGTGCCGTCGTATAAAGCCCTGTGCACGAGTACTCATCATGCTGTCGGTCGCGAAGCGACAAAGACTGCTTCCATCACTTGACTCTTGCTCTCCATTTGTCTCTCTGCTGTGAGAGTGATGTCCAGGAGTCGATCTTTATGTCTCTCAGCTTCAGGTTTCTCTTGATGGTATCTTTGAACCGGAGACGAGGGCGCCCTCTCTTTCTGTGACCAGAAGACAGTTGGGAGTAGAGAACCTGCTTCGGTAGCCTGTCTGATGACATCCTCATGAGGTGTCCAGTCCACCGGAGATGGCAGCCCTGTCCGTTCGAGTATTTCCTTGTTTGTCACTTTGTCCATCCAGGTTATCCTCATGATCGAACGCAGATGTCGCATCATGAAGGCGTGCAACTTTTTCACCTGTCGTCTGTACACTGTCCAGGCCTCGGCTCCGTATAGGAGGGTGGACAGCACAATTGCACGGTATATCTTGCCTTTAACCCGCATGGACACATGGTGGTTGTTCCAGAGTCTCTGGCGTAGTCGGCCGAAAGATGCACTAGCCTTGGCCATCCTCCTCTGTATTTCATCGTCAATGCATCCGTCACTTGATATAGTGCTTCCGAGGTAGGTGAATTCCATAACAGAGTTCAGCTTGTTTCCATCAACCATGATATCCTCCTCTCGGGTTCTTGTAGAGTTGGGTTGGTACAGCACCTCGGTCTTCTTGATGTTAATCTTCAGGCCGAACTTCTTTGACGCATTGGAAAAAGCATCCACTATTTTCTGCATCTCTTCAGCAGAGTGTGCAACCAGTGCACTGTCATCTGCGAATAGCAGCTCCCTCATCAGTATCCGTGTAGTCTTGGTCTTCGCTCTGAAGTGTGCGACGTTGAATAGGTCAGCGCTCTGTCTGGACTGTATGTAGATGCCATCCCCCATGTCTCGGAAAGCGTTGTCGAGCATTGCTGATAGGAAGATGGAAAAGAGCGTGGGCGCCAGTAAACAGCCTTGCTTGACCCCATTTGTGACCCTGAACGATTCCGAGACTTCCCCTCCAACATTAACAGTCGCCATCATTCCGGTATGTAGTGCCTCGATCATTGTTGTGAACTTCTCTGGGCAGCCATACTTCTTCAGTAGCTGCCATAGTCCGGTCCTCCCAACTGTATCGAACGCCTTACTGAAGTCGACAAATACCATGTACAGTGGTCGGTCCTGCTCAATGCACTTTTCTTGTAGTTGTCGGAGACAAAATATCATATCCACGGTGCTCCGGTTACCTCTGAAGCCACATTGTGTCTCCGGAACTACCTCTGGTGTTAGGTGGGTAGATAGTCTGTTGAGGAGGATCCTGGCGAAGATCTTGCCTGCTATGGAAAGAAGAGAGATTCCTCTATAGTTCCCACAGTCTGTTCGATCACCTTTCTTGTAGATGGTTATAATGCTTGCACCCTTCCATGCTTGTGGTACAGAACCCATCTCCCAGGCATTGGTGATTAGTTTGGTGCAGTCTGCTGAACAGATTGTCTCCTCCATGCTTCCATACTTCTGCAGGAATTCCATCTCCTCCAGGTGCTTTGCCATCTTTCAGGCTGGCGATTGCTCTAGCCATCTCATCCATAGTTGGAATCTCATCAAGGCTTGTCTTGGTAATGCGCTGCGGGATGTTGTCCAGAGCTTCGTGATATATGTCGCCAGGGACGTTGAGTAGCTTCTGGAAGTGTTCACTCCATCTTGCCACAACTCTCTTGCTGTCAGAGAAGGTTTCCATTCCGTCTGTTGATTTTAGTTGAACAAGTCCCTTCTTTTTGGGTCCCCACACTTCCTTCAGTCCATTGTAGAAGCCCTTCATGTTGTTACTGTCGGCAGCTCTCTGCAGCTCCACTGCTTTCCTTTCCCACCAGTCCGACTTCAGTGCACGGGTGTGTTTTTGTAGCATTCTGCAGGCATCTTTGTATGCTGCAGTGGTGGATCTAGTGCTCCTGGTTTGCAACACTCTCTGGTGGGCTTGATCTCTTCTGCTCATAAGAGTCTGTAGCTCCTGGTCGTTGGGGTCGAACCAGTCCTGGTGTTTTCTGTCTGACTTGCCAAGATATGTCTTGGCTGTGTTGTACACAACCTGCTGCAGAGCTGCCCATTTCTCGTCTGGTGTTGAGTTTTCCTTCTCCTCCCAGTGGGCGAGAGCACTGTCCATCTCCTGCTCAAAACTCTCCCTATGGCTGATGGTACTTAGTTTTGCAGTGTTGAGCTTGGTCGGCTTATTTGTCCCTTGCCTGTTGTGCTTTTGTCGTATTCTGAAAGCCACTTTTGATCTCAGCATCTGGTGATCGGTCCAGCAGTTTGCTCCACGCATGGCTCGGGTGATGTGGATGTCCATCTTATCCCGACACCTCGTGATGATGAAGTCGATCATATGACAGTGTTTGGAACGAGGATGCATCCAGGTGGTCTTGCGTTCATCCTTCTGCTTGAACATGGTGTTCGTCACTATCAGTTCGAACTCAGAGCACAGAGCCAGTAGAAGTTCGCCATTGGAGTTGCATTTCCCAATCCCATGTTTGCCCATGACCAAGGGCCACTTGTCATTGTCTCTTCCTATCCTCGCATTGAAGTCTCCTATCAGCAGTAGCTTATCGGTATGAGGGATGCCCCTGAGCACACTTGTGAGCTGGTTGTAGAAGGCCTCCTTGTTTTCGTCTGGGTTTGTCATTGTCGGAGCATACACGTTGATAATTGTAGCAAAGTTGTCCTTGCTCAGAGGTAGTCTCATCGTCATGATTCTGTCACTTACTGGCCGTGGCATTTCTGTCAGCTTTGTGATGGTATCCTTTTTGATAGCAAAGCCCACTCCGGCCTCCCTTCTTTCTCCTTCGGGTTTGCCACTCCAGAAGAAAGAGTATTCCAAGTCGTCGATACTACCAGACTCTGAGAACCTTGTTTCACATAGGGCGGCGATGTCGATGTTGTATTTGGCAAGTTCCATTGCTACTAGTGCCGTACGTCTTTCTGGTCGGTTAGCTCCTTCTCGGTCGAGGAGAGTCCTGACGTTCCATTGTCCAATTGTCAGTAGTTGTCTTCTTTGTCTTCTTCTTCCTAGCTGATTTTCCACTGTCGACGGAAGATGAGGTCGAGCAGCGCGGTCCTTGGTAACCCGGGCGACGGCCGATCCGGTATCATGTTTCGTGCAGTTGTACATTTCATGGAAGCTGCTAGCAAAAACTTTTGAAGTACCGCTGGCTTTTGCAAGTTACTAGCGACACTCTCTCGGGGAACAAATAGAGGTCTCACGCCGGCAAGAACATGTCAAGATCATAAAAATAGTTTAATAAATAGATTTACCAAACTATTCTTAAAGCTACTTATAATAATAATAATAATAACTTTATTTTGACACCATCAAATCCGGGACGTATGTCCCGTTCACGGGTGTGTACATACATGTAAATAGGTAAACATATTAATAAATATAGTTAAGCTAAAATATAATGTTCACGGATGTATGCATACATGTAAATAGGTACATTAATAAATAGATATAGTTAAGCTAAAATATAATGTTCACGGGTGTGTACATACATGTAAATAGATAAATAAATAAATAAATATAGTTAAGCTAAAATATAATGTTCGTTGTGTAAAACTGATTATGTGGAAAATAAAAATGTTTTTAATTCTTTCTTAAAGTGTACTAGATTGCCGTTGTCGCGCATATTCCTAGGGAGTTTGTTACACAGAGTGGGTCCTGCACAGGCAAATGCACGCCGGTCGAAACGTTTTAAGTTCACTTTTGGCACTTCAAAGAGTAACCCGCCTGCAGAGCGCAGCGATCGGCGAGGCGCGTGCTGGAGTAGTAGTGCCGCGAGATACTGTGGCGTGCCGTCGTATAAAGCCCTGTGCACGAGTACTAGTAGCTTGTATTCGATCCGCTTTCTGACAGGCAGCCAGTGTAATTGCCGCAGTATTGTTGTCATGGGCTGCCGGTCGCCCCGCCGGATTTGCATAACAATTCGAAGTGCAGACCGCTGGACCATTTCAAGACGGTGCAGGTGACGATCGTTGATGCCGAATAGTATCGCATTGCCATAGTCGATACGCGATGTCACCAGTCCGTGTATGAGACTCTTACATAGAGTGGTGCTAACCGAGTCTCGTATTTTTGCAATTCGCGACAGATGGTAGTAGGCAGAACGACAAACGCTGGCAACTTGTGACGTCATGGTTAGGTTACTGTCAATGGTAAATCCTAGGTCCCGTATAACTGGGGAAGTGTCAACGAGCTGGCCACATATGTTGACGCGGGTTAACGACGTAGGCGTACGTAGACTTGACGAACGGATGACAGTGGCTTGAGATTTGTTGTCATTCATCACAAGACCATTGTCACAGAGCCATGCTTTCGCACCTGGTACGCAGGCTTCCATACGCGCGAGGGCTTGTGTGTGGTCGGTTGGTGGGAAAGTGATGTAGAGTTGTGTGTCGTCTGCGTATAGGTGATGGTGAATGTTGTGCTTCTGTAGAAGTGTCGTCAGTGGTGCGATGTATGCATTGAATAGCAGTAGTCCAAGAACAGTCCCTTGTGGCACTCCTGTGGTTGTGGTCTCTACTTCCGACATGCCACTCTTTACGCGTACAACACATATTCGATTACACAGGTAAGATGTCAGCCAGGCGAGGACGTCTCCAGATAGTCCGTATCCAGACAAACGTCGCAGCAGTGTGTTGTGGTTGATGGTGTCGAATGCCGCACTTAGATCGAGAAGCACGAGAAGCACCCTCCGGCGGCTGTCAATCGATTGGGCGATGTCGTTGTGTATGCGCACGAGTGCGGTTTCCGCACTATGATGCGCACGATATGCACTTTGATACATGCCATAGATTCGGTTCTCCTCCATAAAGTGTTGTAACTGTTGTGCAACGAAACGTTCAGTTATCTTCGCCACAAACGTGATATTAGATATTGGCCGGTAATTCGTTAGCACGCTGGCGTCAGAACCGCCCTTCTTCAAAGCTGGTACAACGACAGCGTGTTTCATGGGTGCAGGAAATACGGTTGATGATAGCGAGGCGTTGATGATCCGGGCCAACAAAGGAGAAAGAGCATCGATGTGGTGTTTCACTAGTACTTATACACCCAAGTATACAAGTGACGCCAAAAAGGATGCAAGTATGCGAGAAAAAACTAATTATAATTATACAGTATGTAACAAATATACATTTAAATGTTCTGGTCGGAGAATTAAACAAATATCGTTAGTCATAAAGAATAGATAACATACCTATGAGTATCAACCTAGTCTTGACAACACAACTGCTAAATGAACTAGAAACGTTATAATTTAATCTACTTCACAAAACAATGCTATCTAGAGTGGTCGATACGACGACGCGTCACGATATGGGATTGTTTTGTTTGTTATCAGTTTAAAGCACAAGATATCAGGAAACGAACGTTTCGAAATAACGCATTCCGTGTGACGCGTTTAAACAACAAAACATGTAAAGAACATTACATTTTAAGTTGTGTATTTATTTCCCGTTTGACAGATGACTCACATACGTGTCGTACCGTCGAAAGAGCATCCTTTTATGCGTACACATTCACACGTGTTACTATATCTGACGATAACAAGATCGCCTGTCTTATTATATCAAACGGCGAAGTATATCCCACTTATTTTGTTCTCAAATAAATCCACCGGGCAATCAGCGGTATTGAGCAAATAAAGACTAGAATTGAGGTTGACAATCGGTAAGCTACAGGACTAGGGACCTAGTGAGTTCGGACATTGCAATGATGGCGCCGACGGACAGTGGACGGTGGGTGTCAGTGCTGGTGTGTGTGGTCGCTCTCACGTCTCTCTTGGTCGAGCCGTCGGAGTACAGCTATGTTTCCGGTAGAGACTCGCTGTCCCTCGCAGCGTTCAACACACAGACATTTGGGCCAAAAAAGGTGGCCGCCCCAAGCGTCGTAAGAGTGTTGGTGAAGGTGAGTTGACATATGACTCACTCCATTTGCTGACACACACATTTCCGAGTGAGAGAAGAGTTTTGCTCGAGGTCTCGGTACAAGTGGGGGTGCAGTCGTTAACACAGTCCTCCTGTACTTTGGGGAAGCCCAGTCATCTACTCTTTGCTCCCCCGCGAGCTGCATCCACATTCCACACCACCACCGTACGACAGCCTCCACATCCACATCCCACACAACCACCACACGGCGGCCTCCACCATCCACATTCCACACCACCACCACGCGGCGGCCTCCACCATCCACATCAAAACCACACGGCGGCCTCCACCATCCACATTCCACACCACCACCACCACACGGCGGCCTCCACCATCCACATTCCACACCACCACCACCACACGGCGGGCTCCACCATCCACATTCCACGCTACCACCACACGGCAGCCTCCATATACCACACCACCACCACACGGCAGCCTCTACCATCCACAATCCACACTACCACGCCAATTCACCTTCCACTGTTGTTCAGTTATAAGTGGCTTTGGTCATCGTCTTCTCCCACCTTTTCAAAATTTAAGTATTTTTTTCGATCGTTCTCTGGCACGTCTTGTATATTATATCAACGTGGTTTCAAACACACAAACAAACACACACAACACTACACACACAAACACAAACACAAACACATAAACACAACACACACACGCACACGCACACGCACACGCACACGCACACGCACACGCACACGCACACGCACACACGCACACACGCACCACACACACCACACACACCACACACACACACACCTATGTCAGCGCCTCATCGTCCCTTCATTTTATGTTACGCTGTAACGAATCTGTTTTATTTTCTCAAATGAATAATTCATAATAATTGTCTCTGGCGATATTATGTTTTAAACATTTAAAGCGAATTTAACTACATCAATAACGTTTTGTTTACTACGCAGCTTATTAGTCGATATGACCTCATACTTATTCAAGAAATTCGAGACCGGAGTAGGGAGGCGATCTACGACTTGCTGGAAGTAGTGATCGCATGAGTAAGACATACGTTTGGTTCACGAAAATCACGTCCTACTTGAATCAGCTCGACCATAAGGACCAATTATGTTGTTATGAATACTGTTCTTCCTAACGCAAGGATAACGTTCATTATTACTAACATTATTAGTCGGTATCGAACATCACCGAGATTTATTGAGAACAACCAGTTGTTTATACCTAGACTGTGCAGCATGTGCTGGTAACAGCGTGGAGAAGAAGACTCGTGTAGATATGCAATCTGCCAACTATTACTTATGCAGTAATTCACTTCTTTATCATTTTTACTGTTTTGTTACTGCTAATTAACAAGCGTTGTTATTGACAAACATTAGGAAACTGAACTACATTGTAGCCACGAACCAACTATTTACATGAGATTGGCAAATCAGTGAAACACACATACACACACTCACATATACACTCACACACTCACTAACGCACACTCATATGCACACTTATATACACCCCCAAACAGACAAATGCATTTATTTTGTTATACATACACATACTCACACTTACTCGCACACAAACACTAACAACACAAGCACTCACATTCAAACACAAACACACACACACACACACACACACACACACACACACAAACCACACTCACTCACTCACTCACTCACTCACTCACTCACTCACTCACTCACTCACCCACTCACCCACTCACAAACACGCACGCATTCAAACATACACACATACACACTCTCACGCGCATATGACTATAAAACACAATCGCGCACGTACATACGCACGTACGTTCGAACATATACGCATGCTTATTTGAGGTTATATAATAATTGGCTACAGTTTGAACTGTTCGGCGACGCTGTACGTGCGTCAGTTTGAACTGTACGGCGACGCTGTACGTGCGTCAGTTTGAACTGTACGACGACGCTGTACGTGCGTCAGTTCGAACTGTACGGCAACGCTGTACGTGCGTCAGTTTGAACTCTACGGTGACGCTGTACGTGCATCAGTTTGAACTGTACGACGACGCTGTACGTGCGTCAGTTTGAACTGTACGGCGACGCTGTACATGCGTCAGTTTGAACTTTACGGCGACGCTGTACGTGCATTAGTTTTCATGTAAAACTGGTTGTTTTGTTATTTCAGAGTCAATAAACATTCACCGTATGAAATTATAATGAGCGAACGTTTGGGTCGAACATCATCAAAGGAACAGTATGCTTATTTCTTCAGGTTAGTATCAAGTATTTTAGCAGGGAACTTTATCAAATATGAATAATTATAAATATAAACACGCAGCCATCTGGGTAGCAATTGCACGTTAATGTTAAAAAAACAAAGATTAAATATAAAATACCAATGAACGACAAACATTCACAAAAACAATAACACAGATGAAAACATGTGGCATATTTATATAAACTAGAAGAACGTACGTAGGTCCCTATTGAAAACAAGGCGGTTGAAACCTTTTTAACATGAAATTGAAATCACCTTTGCAAATGAGAACTTGTAGGCTATTGTTCCATCATGCCACCGCCTAACATTAGGAACTCCGAACAATCGAGCTTTGATCTCATGTTTGTTTGTCAACGTAAGTTATATACATAAAGTCAGCGAGCAATCTTTAGTCCAGCCTTTGACTACGCAGCTACGGCGAAGATCTGACTTTGCCATCCGAATACCAGCTTTTAATAGAAAACGCCTTTCCTATGCCTTTCAAATCCGAACTTGTGTTATGCTTTTATGTGCAAGTAAAACTATTACGTAGCTGGCTGTGTACTAACCTTTGTTGTGTATTTTGTCGTTACAGAGTACGCAAAGTGTCAGTATTGAAAGAGTACCAGACGCCGGATGACGGCGATGTCTTTGAGAGAACGCCGTTCGCCGTGTTCTTCTCGACGACCGTTCCCAGTAAAGATGCTTAGCTAATCGACAGCAAATTATGAACTTGTTATTACAAGAGAACGTATGTTCCACTTTTTTCATGGCTCTCAATGAAACATATTGGTTTTAACAAACTAATTTTTGTTATAAAATGATCGTCAAACGCTGCAGTTGCAACTTGAACATAAGAGCCGGGAACATTAACAATGTAAACATCATCTACGATTGCTTTTCAGAATTTGTTTCGGTAAAACACACAATAACAAATTAATTAGTCGATTGGCATAGCAAGTAACTACGCTTGTGTTGCACTTTGAATATATTTTGTAGGTATATATATATATATATATATATATATATATATATATATATATATCTTGTATGTAATATTGGTGTAATTTCTCTGTCGATAGATGTTCCAACCTTTGCTTATATTGGCATACATGTAAAACTTTCGGACGCTGCAAACGAAATTGATGCGCTTGCCAACATCTACACTCGGCTGATGTACAAGTGGGACATCAAGGTAATGTCATACCTTAGTGTACGATTCTATATAATGACTTAAAGGTTTCGCATACGTCGTCCTACGTTCAGGGCTTATCATATATATATATATATATATATATATATATATATATATATATATATATATATATATATATATATGTCATACCTCTTCATTCCTGTGTGCAGAATTGAATAATTATTAGAAAATACACAATCACACGAAGTACACCGAAAATCCCTCGCTCTGATGTCTTTGTTACGTTTGTATGTGTTGTGAACATGACTTCCATCGTGGACGTTGGCATATGTCCGTTGTGTAACGTACAACGTACAACGTACTAGCAGAACGCAGTGCTGGGAGGGGACTTCAACGCCGGCTGTCGGTACGTGAGTCGGCGGGAGTGGAGCAGCATACGTCTACGCACCGACACACGCTTCCAGTGGGTGATTGGAGACAGGGCCGACACGACGACGGCGAAGTCACGGTGCCCGTATGACAGGTAAGGTGTGTGTGTGTGTGTGTGTGTGTGTGTGTGTGTGTGTGTGTGTGTGTGTGTGTGTGTGTGTGTGTGTGTATATATGTATGTGTGTATATATGTGTGTGTATGGTGTATGTGTGTGTATATTGTGCGTGTGCGTGTGCGTGCGCTTGCACACACACACACACACACACACACACACACACACACACACACACACACACACAGACACACACACACACACACACACACACACACACACACACGTTTAACATTTCAAAGCATTCATTCAAGGGGAAGAAACATTCTATTATGGGTATATTTTATGTCATGGTTTGTGACACAGTGAAACGTCTGCTCTTGTACAAACGACACACATTGTCGACGCTTGATCTGTTCTCAGATTCGTGATCGCCGGACGCCAAATACAGGCGTCTTACGTGAGGAACAGCGCCAAGCCATTCACGTACTACGTGAACTACAAGATGAGCAGACAACAGGTGTATGAGTTGGTGTTACCCACCCCCAATATTTCAGTAATATCACAATATCGTGGCAGCTATTTTTGACTGAACAAGAGTTTCACATTATAAGACTAGGTGAGTTGTTTGTGACTGTCCGCAGTTGTGTGTGCGATGGCGATGGTTGAGTGGGGTAGGTCTAAGTGGCGCAGATAGACTCACTTTTAGCTTTCAGAGTGACGCCAAATTGTTGGTACCAAATGAGGGTAAGAATTTAGTGCAAATGATCGAGAGGGAGGGGAGAGAGAGAACAGGGACGAGGGAAGAGAAGAGAGAGAGAGAGCGAGACAGACAGACAGACAGACAGGCAGGCAGGCAGACAGACTGACAGACAGACAGACAGACAGACATACATACATACAGACAGACAGACATACAGAGAGAGAGAAACTGAGACCCGCGAAAGAGCGAGAAAGAATGTTAATTCAGAAATTTTAATAAGTTGACATTGTGCAAGTTATTACTTATTAGCAACTGATTGTGCATATATATTGAATGCAACGCGTGTTTTATTTTCAAACATATGTTTAATGTTGACACGACAAAGATAGCAATATTTATGTTACGTTGCTGGATTCTTGATGAATGTCCTACGCCCTCATGCACTGCCGCAAGCATGCACACATACGCAAAGACGCACACAAACCTACATGCACGTATACAGATGCACGCACATACATTTAGTTGGTTTTAAAGTGGCCCACAGTCCTACAACAAACGCGTAAACCATAATGTTTCCTGTATGGGATCAATATATTATTCTAATGATGTTGTTGTGTATTTTAGGCACAAAAAGTTAGTGACCACGTTCCCATTGAAATGAAGTTGAACTGAAACCTATGAGACCGGAATACGTGTCGTAATGCAAGTGGGCCAATCTCAAGCACGTAGACAGAGCAGCCGTCAGTTACGCCGGATTTCGCTAACCAGAACGCTTAATGAGTTAAACCAATAACGTTCTATGCCTAGCTCACGGCAATGCAAATATTTGTTGTCATAATCATTATAGAATACAGTCTCTGCAAATACAATTAAAAGAAAAGCAGTGAAAACTGTAATTCCTTATTTTCTTATATAAGTAGGCCTAGATATAATTGTTTTACACGTTCTTGGATAATTAAGGTCGCTAACCAAAATAACAGAATATGTGTTTTAAAACAAACACTACATTGTTTTTTGAAATTGTACACAATGGTTATATATATATATATATATATATATATATATATATATATATATATATATATATATATATATATATATATATATATATATATATATATTGACTAACCTTTTTCTATTCGCCCCTGAACTTGTTTTCTAATGTGCAAACTGCCAAATGCAATATTTTCATGAAACAAAAGAAGCATGATCTAAAAGTAATTAATTTGTTTGCTATTCGTTTTCTAAATTCAACGTTCAATATTAACAGCGCGTTGAACAGACGTTGTGGGTGCAACGTCGACGTGTCTAGCACGTAGTTGTTGTCATTTAGTCCAGGTTATGTTCAGCGTCACACGCACAATCACCTGCCGAGGACACACAAGATGCCCGATATTTGCATTTGTATCTTACAAGCGTCGCCGTCGTAACTCGGTACGCCATGACGTCATCCGGGAAGATGGCGTAATGCGATATGACGTAGCGGGTAGGCGGACGTCTCACGCTCTGGTGGCAAGGCACAAACGTCTGCTCGCTCTACTCGACAATGTCTGACTCACCCCCGTGGCTTGGGGGTAGCTATTGTTGACAGTCGTGGCTGCAGATACAGACGTCTTGACTCAACTCGATCGAATTCCCCATTTCCTTTTCACCTATTTAGCGTTCCTTCAACAATGATAGCGTAATCTCGTCGTGTTTATCTCGCGTGAATGTGCGATGTTATGCGGGTTGTTCGGCGGTACAAAAGGGTTGCTCGGTGTCGCTGTATACGGGTCAGATATAATGGTTCAAAGGCTAGTGCGTTTGCCTCGTGACCCCGAACCTATGTAGGCCCACAAAGGCCTCTAGAGGTACAGCGGGTCTTTCAAGAACACCATCGCTCGAGGCGTGTGTAGACGTTCACGCAGGTATACACCGCTGGTTGTTATTTACCAACAAATGGTGACAAAGAACCATGGCTAAAATTGGGGTATTTTGTTTGTTGTTTTTTGGGACAACTTGAATCATCGTCAAATGCAGTTGACTCAACGACAACGGGATATGCGACATATTTCTTGCAGTGTTAATACCATGGATTACCTTAAGCGATATGTTTCGTAGAGTACGTTACATGTGACTACGTCTTTTCGCGTGAATTTAACTCGTATCCTACAATGTCAAGGGAAATACTTGCCCGACAGAAGACAGCCGCGTAAATGTGTTCTGTTGGGTGTTGAACGGCCCATTGGGTAGTCATATTTAGCGGCATTTTGTCAGTATGCCACTGCACTAGAAACTAATGGTTAATATGGTATTTCCTCACAATCTATGTACACCACTGATACTGTCGTTGTTTTAATGACACCCTAGTGTGTAAAGACACCCTGGGGTGTAAAGACACCCTAGGGTGTAAAGACTCCCTGGGGTGTAAATACACCCTCGGGTGTTTGTTCGACATCATATATCATCCTCTCAAACCAGACTACTCCTGCTGTAGTGCTAACACAAATGTTCGCAAGTTTCTAGAATCAAATGTGATTTGGCTACCTGGCTGACTTCGCCGCTGATGTCGATAGCTGGAACCAGGCAATACGACGTACCAATGCAACGACCTCGCAGTCATCTTGCAAGCCCCATCAGCACTGGCAACACCTCGTGTTTGTTAGTTGGTGCTTCATATTGAACTTGACATTTTTGGCGATAACATTTTAGCAAGATTTAACAAGATTGCCACCTAGAGAATCAACTCTAGATGGCAGGTGGACAAGGAAGCCCTTTGGCTTATCGAGAGTCCAACATATCTATCTAAATGTACCCCGTCCTTCTGAGGTATATGTCGACTTTATTTTTAAACATATTAACACTACTAGCACCTACACAATCAGTTGATAATATGTTCCATTCATTTACTGTTATTTGTGAAAATGACAATTTTCTAATACACTGCTTCTTTGCTAATGTAACTCCATGTCCTCTAATCCTTCTCTCTTCCTTAACCGAGAAAAAATATTTCTGTCAATATTTTCATACCCTTTCAATATATTTTAAAACTTCTATCTGAAGAATGTTTACACGTTTACAGTTATCCGAGCGTTAAGTAATATTCGGGTCACGTTCCTGTCATGCGCGATAAAAGTAAAATGTGCAGTGCGCAGCAAAGCGCAAAGTATTTATAGTACATATATCACTGGCTGCTCGTTCACTGTCATGTGGTGATTTGTGTGAAGAGTTGCTTAAAATTCCGGTCGATAAATTAATATATTACGTTTGTTTCACTGCCACGGATTATGGCGCATTGAGGTCACATTATTTGAGTTAGCTAGCAGAATGTGCCTCAACAGTCTGTTTGCTTCGTGATAAATAATTTTGCTGAAAGGTTATCGTTTGCTCACAGTGGTCGATCTACATCAGACTAAATATGTATTTAATATGATATTCAACGGGAAACATTGCGTAGAAACGTCACCCGGATATCATTTAATGCCCGGAAAAATGTAAACGCTACACCGGTTTATTGATCAAATTGGCGGATGACGTATACTGTACGTCAAACGTATTCATAGGTCGGTGCAAGGACGTTGACGTGCAATAAACTGGACATGTTGGTGACGACACGGGTCTATTGCACGCGTGTTGTTTTCTTCAATTTATGGGCCTTGCCCACTTCTCTTGTCACATACATAGAACTGTAGTACATGACCGCAAGTTTAATACTGCAATGAACATTCTTCTGAATAAAACAATGACCGATACTCTCTCCGAGTGGATGTCCGTTGCTGTGTCACTTATGTCATCAAACTATTAACTATTTGAACGATTCGTCTTATTTGCAATAAAGTTTATAATACACCTCCTAAACGCCAACGCAATCAGTTGATTGGTCTATTTTATTGCAGGGTTTGACCAATGAATGCGTGTATCGTGGTAGACACGTGATAATGTAGTTGAGCCTTTAATTGAAAATAGTCAAATGACTCATTAGCACCATGATTGGGTCAAGCAGGTATACTGCTATGGGACAATAAAGCTGGCGCACACAAATTCTGCTATCTCTATTAGAAAATAATTCGAAATTCGAGCAAATTAAGAACATTTAATGTATGTCGGACAATAACTAATCTCTTCTATAAATCTACGGTCCAGTCAGTCCTATGCTAATGTCTAATTTGTTGGGGTGGAAGCTTATCAGTTAAGAATAGAGTGCTGTTAGATCGTGTAGTACGATCAGCCAGCAAAACCATTGGCACGACACTCCCTACAGTGGATGAACTCTACGAAACATATATGATGAAAACAAACAAGGGACATCTTAAAGGACACTTCTCACCCGTTGCTCGAATCCTATGTTGCACAATCTGGTTGTA
>OZ024864.1:31926559-31934059 GCA_964017155.1 Oasisia sp. SBJ-2009 | reverse complement strand
CTAAATGAGGCCTAACTATTGTTTTAGTTATTGTGAAGGATGGTCAGCGGTCAACGTCGCCAAAGGAAGGTACTCAGCGTGCAACTACAGCCTCGCGACCCCCAGTCTCGCTTAGCCAACTGTCGCGCAGCTGCGGAACTACGCCGAGAAGACAGTCTGGAGAGTGTCCCGGCGTTTGAATGTTTATCCGCGTGATCTATACAATGCTGCCACCTCACGAACACTGGTTAATCCTGCCGTAATTTCTATTTTTTTATAAACAACAGCAAATTTGTTTTTTTTATTTATTTTGTGTTAATGTAAGTTTAATTTTGAATATTTGTTTTTATAATACAATATTATTTGATAAAAAAGGTATCCATATTTAATTTGTGTGTTATTCGTGTGGGGCTAAACAATGCTGCCACCTCACGGATACTGGTTTATCTTGCCGTAATTCTTATTTTATAAACAACTGTAAATTTGAATTATTTATTTTTGTGGTAATATAACTTCAATGTTGAATATTTTTCATAGGATATTAGTATCTTGTAAAAGTATATCGTTATTTAAATTTGTATTACATAGTTGGCCTGAGAGCCAATCAGCGTCTCTACCCTAATCTGCGGTAAGGCCGCCATGGCGGGTAACAAATACAGAGCGTTACTTTCCCCACACAGAGTTGAGGGGCACGGAGCCTGGGTAACTGATGCTACGCCACCCCTAGCCTCGCTTCACCAACTGTCGCGCGGCTGCGTGACTTCGCCGAGAAGTCTGTTGGGTAACTTAGCCGGCTTTTGAATGTCATCTCTCTAAAGTGCCTCCACCTCACGGAGCCAGGGCAATCGAAGCCAATCCTGCCATAATTCCTGCTTCATAAACAACTGCAAATGTGTATTTCTTTTTTGAATAGTATCATGTGATAAAAAGGGTGTCTTGATTTAATTGTTTTATTTCAAATTCGGCCTGAGAACCAACCAGCGCTTCTAGCCTAGTCTGGATTAAGGCCGCCCTGGTGGCAATATCGGCAGAGCATAACTCTACCAGGCGGATTTGAGGGGCTAAAAAGTGCTGCCACCCGCAAGGGGCTAGGGTGTTTGTTAACTTCATTACGTATGACAGACACCCCAATGTTTTAGTAGCAGAACTCCATATTTTCCGTAAGTATTGTCATGTCTCCCTACAGTGATTTCATTGCATATGGACTAGTCCGCGTCATGTAGTAACGAAATCCACCGGGTGATAAATTCACACCCGCATGCCCTTTTCAAAATGATTAGCATTTCGGCGGTCATCGTGGTGGCCATTTTTGATTCTGTACAATACAAGCGCGTGTGAAATCTACGCGCAGTGGATTTTGTTACTGGATGAAACAAACTAATCAAAAATGCAAAGAAATTATTTTAGGGGAACAAGCTTATATTTTGTCTATGTGCATCTACAAGACCACTCGAAGTTGTCATGGGAACAATGGGAAAAAATGTCCACGTCCCACACTAAAAATGAGGAGTTACAGGAAAGCCCAATTTACCACATTAGTCACTCGAGCGAGCGCCTGGGCGGTGTTCTGTATTCACATAATTAGTACTGTTACTTGCCGAACACCGCGTCTGACCCATTAGCACCCAGCCGATTTCAACATGAAGCCTGTGCCTCCTCAGATATTTGGCCTAGATGTTTAAACATATTGCTTGCGCCAGTTTTCTTTGCCCTAGCGCCCTTATTATTCAATTCTCACAATTGCATTATGAATGCATGTTGTAGATAATAAAAGTACCTACACAGTGGTGCCAAAACTGTTGTTGTAACTTTAAAATAATGTTGACCATTACTTGATTGACACTAAGACATTTTGAAAATGTATGTAAAAACAATATTTTGTTGCGGTGTAACTTCTTTATGCTTGGGTTTTTACTGCTACAACTTGGATTTATTTAAAAGAACATAAAATTATCTACACACTGGCATATCATTTTGTATATTATGTTACACATTTTAGCAGTATACGAGGCCAACCTCCTGGCTGGAGGACATTTTTTAATGTCCAAAAACAAAAACTATCACTCTTAAATTTTCGAAAAAGCGGTAAATATTGTTGAGAACGGAAGTATCCAAAATAGCCACATTTGAATGTTATATGTCTATATATGTCTCGCATTTATTGTTTCTCTTAATCACTAGACGGAACCACGTAAACCGATTTCAAACGCTGTGCTGTATACGCTGACAGGCTATGGCCGACCCGAGGAGATACTGGATGACCGCCAATGTCGGACTTGAGTGCTAATTGGCTAACCTGAGTGTCACGTTATTTGCGGCTTCTACCACAACCATGTACATTAGACCGCGGTAATGAAGTTCTTTTATTAGCAATACGTCACACAGACAGACATACATAGTCGCTTTCATCCGACCGCTCCATCAGCAGAGCAACACGAGCCAACACAAGGAAGGTTCATTAACGTTACATCCATTTCCTTTCACAAATGTCATGTGCACATTAGTATCCATTAGGAAAGATCTATTCACCTTAGGAAAGTTATCTGCTTTACGGATAGTCTGCCAAGTGCACTGGTGGTTTCCTGGTACGTGTGCCTCTGCGCACTGGTGTCGAGTCCACACGTGGCGGTGGTGTACCCTGTATCGGCACTGGCTCTTCGCCTGGTGGTAACTTGACGGAAATTGTCCGTTGATAATGTAATGTTTAAAACGGATAATGAAGTCTTTTGAATCTTAAGTTGTCCAACCTAGTATATGCCAATCTTGAGCCGTTGCTGATGTTTAATGCCTTACAACATTAAGACGTCTGCCTGTTTAGCCACCTTCAAGGAACGCCTAAAGACAGATTTCTTTCTGACTGTTCTCGCGGCTTAGTTTAATGTTTGTGTACTTTTATCGATATTTTATTTATCCTATTTATAAATTTTTATTATACATATAAACATTTACTCAGCTTTAATAGTTCGTGTTATTATATTTATATATATATTTTTTATAATTGTTTATATATGTTACTAGTATATTTATGTTTTTCTTCTTCTGATGTGTATTTGTATTTTAATGTATGTAAAGCGCCACGAACAATTTGAAATTGGATGTGACGCTATATTAAATAAAATATATTATTATTATTATTATTATTATTATTATTACTATTACTATTACTATTACTATTACTATTACTATTACTATTACTATTACTATTACTATTACTATTACTATTACTATTACTATTACTATTACTATTACTATTACTATTACTATTATTATTATTATTATTATTATTATTATTATTATTATTATTATTATTATTATTAAAGACTTCTTCGCCATGGCAGCGCTTCGTGTACTATTTCCAAAAGAGAAGTTCAGTCGGAAGTCACAAGTAGAGTCCTTGTACTATTTTCCAAAGTGAAGTTTAGTCGGAAGTCACTAGCAATGTCCTTGTACTATTTCCAAAAGTGAAGTTCAGTCTGAAGTCACTAGCAACGTCGTTGTACTATTTCCAAAAGTGAAGTTCAGCCGGAAGTCACTAGCAATGTCCTTGTACTATTTCCAAAAGTGAAGTTCAGCCGGAAGTCACTAGCAATGTTCTAGTACTATTTCCAAAAGTGAAGTTCAGTCGGCGGTCACTAGCAATGTCCTTGTACTATTTCCAAAAGTGAAGTTCAGTCGAAGTCACTAGCAATGTCCTTGTACTATATCCAAAAGTGAAGTTCAGTCGAAGTCACTAGCAATGTCCTTGTACTATATCCAAAAGTGAAGTTCAGTCGAAGTCACTAGCAATGTCCTTGTACTATTTCCAAAAGTGAAGTTCAGTCGAAGTCACTAGCAGTGCCCTCACCTCTGTTACGGGCCTCTTCTGTCTCGTACGAGTGCGTCCTCACAGAGGCGAGGCCCCAGTCCGTGATCTGCAGGACCCAGCGACCGTCGATGACGCACTTGGAGCTACGCAGTCGACCGTGGCATTTGATCCCGGACTGGTGCAAGAAGTGCATTCCCTGGAAGCAAGGGTGGCAATTTGTTGTTCCGAGCAATAGTCAGTTGTATTCTCTCATCCCTGCGCCTGTGATTGTAGTTCGTCACAAATTTCGTTCGCTCTAAATTCTGCATCTTCACTGAGCTCAGCTAGACTACCGTCAAGCCAAATATATGTGTGTATATATATATATATATATATATATATATATATATATATATATATATATATATATATATATATATATATATATATATGTCTGTGTGTGTGTTTGTGTGTGAGTGTGTGTGTATGTGTGTCTGTGTGTGTGTGTGTGTGTGTGTGTGTGTGTGTGTGTGTGTGTGTGTGTGTGTGTGTGTGTGTTGTCTGTCTGTGTGTGTGTGTGTGTGTGTGTGTGTGTGTGTGTGAGTGGTGTGTGTGCGAGTGTGTGTACGTGTGCCTGCATGCGTGCGAATCAGCGTGCGTGCGTGCGTGCATGCATGTGAATGAATGCGTGCATGCGTGTGAGTGTGTGTGTATGTGTGCGTGTGAGTCTGTGTGTGTGTGTGTGTGTGTGTGTGTGTGTGTGTGTGTGTGTGTTTGTGTTTGTGTTTGTGTGTGTGTCTGCAAGTGAGTGAGTGAGTGAGTGAGTGAGTGAGTGTGTGTGTGTGTGTGTGTGTGTGTGTGTGTGTGTGTGTGTGTGTGTGTGTGTGTGTGGTGTGTGCGCGCGAATGTGTGTACGTGAGCATGCGTGCGTGCGCATCAGCGTGCGTGCGTGCATGCATGTGAATGAATGCGTGTGTGTATACGAAATTGTGTGTGGTTGTCTGTGTAGGTATATGTGCACGTGAGTGCACAACTTCAAGCAGTCATTCTCCCACGCTCGCAAGTAGGAAGAGAGACATTCAATGTGTGTACCAGTGAATTATATACTAGTAAAGTCATCAGATATTGTCGGAGAGTAAAGATACTTACATTGATATAGTCTGAGAGAAACGAAACTTACCGTGGTAAGGTCGACGTGTAACGAAACTTACACCAGTAAGGTCAAAGTCACGAAACTCACCTGGTAAGGTCGGAGTGTAATGATAATTATTCTGATATGGTTGGAGTTTAACGAAACTTACCATGGTAAGGTCGGAATGTAACGAAACTTACCCTGATAATGTCGGAGTGTAAAGAAACTTAACATGGTCAAGTCGGAGAGTAACGAAATTTACCCTGATCAAGTCGGAGAGTAACGAAACTTACCCTGATCAAGTCGGAGAGTAACGACACTTTGAAATTATAGTCCAGTGTAATGCCTTCATTTTCCAAAATATCCTAAAACAAGAAAACACTTTTGTAAAAACACGTTGCTATATTCTGTAAGCAAGTTGTGGTTGGGTAGGTCTATAAAGTGTGCCGAAATTGTTGTGTGGTGCTTGAGTAATGTTTTGTTCGTAAGACTTTTTGGATTCGTTTGTGTGTCTGCAAAAATCCAGTGATTTTCATACAATGTAACGTGTGTTAAACAACTTTATTTATACTTGTTTTCATATTAACCACAACGTTTAACCTGTTACAAATTACGACAACGTAGATTTTATCACGCCGTCGTTTAGTTTAGTTGGAACTATTGAGCAAATTAAAGCACTCCGTGTGACAGATATTCAGCAAAAAAGGCCAAAATTGTTGTAACTATTTAAAGTAAAATACACCCGCAAGGTGCTAAATCTTACGATCCACGTCAATTATTCTTTGGTCTTAACATAATCGTACACGCTGTTACAAAAGCGAATGTGTTTGAACATCAACTGATTCGGGGTAGCTTAACCGACTTCATGAGAGTTTAAAACGACGTTGGTGATACATAGTCAACAGTTTCAAGGATATACTTGACGTCATCAGTAACAGTGCCTACTCACGTGAAGACTTCCCTTGGAACAGAACTTTGTCACCGTGTTGTTGATGTCGTCTTTCGCGTAGATGCCGATGAAGGCGTTCACGTTTTCATGGTTCACACCGCACATCTGTAGTACCACAATGAATGACAGTTTATGATCGATCGATCGAAAGACCGAACGAACGACCGAACGAACGAAAGAACTAACGAACTAACGAACTAACGAACTAACGAACTAACGAACTAACGAACGAGCGAGCGAGCGAGCGAGCGAGCGAGCGAACGAACGAACGAACGAACGAACGAGCGAGCGAGCGAGCGAACGAGCGAGCGAGCGAGCGAGCGAGCGAGCGAACGAACGAACGAACGAACGAACGAACGAACGAACGAACGAACGAACGAACGAACGAACGAACGAACGAACGAACGAACGAACGAACGAACGAACGAACGAACGAACGAACGAACGAACGAACGAACGAACGAACGAACGAACGAACGAACGAACGAACGAACGAACGAACGAACGAACGAACGAACGAACGAACGAACGAACGAACGAACGAACGAACGAACGAACGAACGAACGAACGAACGAACGAACGAACGAACGAACGAACGAACGAACGAACGAACGAACGAACGAACGAACGAACGAACGAACGAACGAACGAACGAACGAACGAACGAACGAACGAACGAAGGAACGAAGGAACGAACGAACGAACGAACGAACGAACGAACGAACGAACGAACGAACGAACGAACGAACGAACGAACGAACGAACGAACGTAGAAGAAACCCAGCCAAAATGAGAAAGTTAACGTTCCGCTGTTCGTCGCACCCACATTTTGCGCATTAGGGAAATAGTTTGTTGTGTATTTGCCAAACACACCAAAGCACAACCGGGCGTGGTATTGTTTTTTTTTTACACCAGTATTCTTTGATTAATCGGGACTATCCTGTGTTACCCTAAGATGTCCCATTTTACCCACATGTACGGGCAAAATGAGATTTTGATCAGGGAAATGTGGGTTGCATATTTAGTTGAGTAATTCGCTAATGTGATGTGGACCTACACATTCGCTACTTTCATTTTAAGTAAAAATTGATATATTATAACTAGTAAAATGCAATACGACTAGCCAAGATATGCCACATGGTGAGGTGAGTCATAGATCATGTATCTTTGTGAATTTGTGTTTGCTGCGATTTATTCACACATCTATACACCATCCTGTCACCTGAAAAAGTGTAACATTTGTGTCTAGCTCAAATATGTACATATTCATGTTTCAGTGGATTTTGTTTATGTATACAGACGTTCATAATACTGTAAATTATAGTTGTGGTTGGAAAATAAACGTTTAAATACTAAATGTTTCACAAAACTCTCCTGATGTAGGTACGGTCATTTTAATCAGGTACCTTAATACTACATATCTATTTTTGTTAATCCGACGTGAATAAATAGCCTACGGTGTCGTATTAGATGATACTATCTTGCCTATAATAGGCATAGGTTAATCAAACTTATGTACATTAATGGTCGCTCACACTCGCGAACAAATGTTATACGCTGAAGCATTCATAAACTAATAATACATCTTCATGACATTCGAAGTTGAAATATGAGAAACCGTTACTTAGCCAACTTAGATGCATAATTAAACAAAT
>OZ024864.1:31889059-31921559 GCA_964017155.1 Oasisia sp. SBJ-2009 | reverse complement strand
ATATATATATATATATATATATATATATATATATATATATTATAAACTATTAATACTTATCCATGCATATATAGTATAGTATAGGTATATATTATATATATATATATATATATATATATGTATATATATATATATAGTATATATATATAGATATATATATATATTATATAGATTGATTACATATACATATATGCATGGATAGGTATTAATAGTTTACAATATATATATATATATATATATATATATATATATATATATATATATATATACATATATGCATATAGATATACTTCACTTATATAAAGTGAGTATATTTAAAAGGTAGATAAATGAATTATCAACACGATTATTGGTTATTAGTCCTCAGTTTCCTGCTCTGGTGGTAATAACAACTTTATCGATAATATCACGATTTGCTGAAATGCCATGGGTATTGAAACTGATGCAACCATCAGTACATTAACAAAAATGGTCATTTCTGTAGATCTGGATCATTCGTACGGAGAGCTCAGTCAGTTTTGTTATATTTCGCACATCTAAGGACATGGAAGTGGTTAAAACTGTTCACATATGATTGGGCCAGTAGCTCACTTACGAGTACGAGTACGAGTACGAGTACGAGTACGAGTACGAGTACGAGTACGAGTACGAGTACGAGTACGAGTACGAGTACGAGTACGAGTACGAGTACGAGTACGAGTACGAGTACGAGTACGAGTACGAGTACGAGTACGAGTACGAGTACGAGTACGAGTACGAGTACGAGTACGAGTACGAGTACGAGTACGAGTACGAGTACGAGTACGAGTACGAGTACGAGTACGAGTACGAGTACGAGTACGAATACCAATACCAATACCAATACCAATACCAATACATTTATTTCAGGTAAAAACCCATATACAATTGGTACATACAATAGCACATCTACGTAGGTATAACACTTCAAATATGTAAAAAAATTAATAGATAAACATATATACAGTTATAAGTTAGATAAGTGTAAAATTGTATAAAAAACAAATAAAATAATTAGCAATATACAGGATGTGATTGTATAATAAATATGCAATTAATTCAGGTAAATGAACGCCGTTTGGAAAGTAAGTTATATAAACAACCTACTGACTTTACAAATATATATATCTAATAATAATAAATAAATAATAATAAAGTTATATGCGAGACATGATGACTATCTTACAGATTAACCGTGTATAACGAATTGGCCCAGCTAATCCACATTCGGCCATTTACTATTTCAAAACAATTGTACATAACCCTGATCAAGTCGTTATTTATGTTAAAATTACGTTTTTTTAAACCATAAATGTTCTTACGCAATAGGGCGTCAAATGTATCTATAGCATTACTAGCAAACATGCCACTCGCGCTGTTCCGTCGGCTATATCCCAAAATCCGTCTATGTATATTGTTGTAGGCAACTTTAGCTTTTAAATAAGAGCCCTTATTAAAGTTAACCCATAATTGGCAGCAATAAGTTGTACAACAAGATGTAGTTTAACACCCACGGAACAGTGATCCAGATCTACATCCTATATGGCAATCATTTGCTCATTGCATAAAAGCACTAATGTTTAAATTGATCATATGACATCATTTAGATGGTACTACATTACACTAATCAAATTTAATGCACAAATCCATGCTATAATTGTATTATTAACTGATTGTGACAAGCTAACTAACGGATTACATTTACGGCTAGTTACGTAATTTATCCGTAAGGTGGCGGCATTTGACGTTTCCGTGGATACGTCAAAAATGGATTCCGTCATGTTTTGTTATACTTTCTAATAAACAATTAATGTCCATTTATTACTCTCCAGCAACGTATAAATACTTTCTAGCATACGAACACTAATTATTATTCCTCCGGCTTGTCGGCTTAGAAAAATATATCTTCCTGAGTGTATCGTTTTAGTCGTCATTGTCGTTTTTGATCAGGCGCAAGGGTTGTGGATGTATTGTAAATTATGTGAAAAACGTATACGTATCTATGCAAACTAGACGTGACATAGCTTGATGTACCTTCGACTGTTGCAATTAAAACTTATAGGGGTATGGACTGTGTTAGAGATGCGCATGTTTCGTGTAATGTTTGATAGTTCGAAACTACGGTATTGCTTTACAGAAATATGTAATATTATTTTAGTTTCATAGCACTTTTTACCAAAACACATTTAGGCACATCTAAGGACACGGAAGTGGTTACAACGTTTCACATATGATTGGGCCAGTAGCTCACTTAATTTATCATATATGACAATCATTTGCTCAATACATAAAAAACATTAATGTCAAAAATAATTGTATGATATCATTTAAATGTTACTAAATTATATTAATCAAAATAAATATACAACTTAATGCTATGATTGCATTATTAAGTGATTGTGATAAGCTGCCGTCTACCGGAATACATTTTCGGCTAGTTACGTAATTTATCCAGAAGGTGGCGTGGTCACGGAGATAAACCCCTTATGTAAATAAACAAAATAAAGTAATCAATTGTTCAGTGTGTAAATTGTGATGTTCATCTTTCTGGTCTTAAATATGATTCATAGAATGTGGTGACTTTAATCCAAATTTAAAATTAACTTCACAATCAACTCAACTACATCGGCGAGTGCAGACGACAAATGTCAAAGACAAAGGTGCATCATAAAAATGCTTAGTTAATTAGGGAGCACCGAAACGTAATTAAGTGCACGTCTGCCCCGTTTTTTAACGTCGCTTGCATGCGTCACCATGTCAACCAATTTAATTAATTCAGACTTAATTGCAAACGTGTCATTGTGAAGTAATAACTTCACCCCGGAATTACCACACCCTCAGTGACACATTGATAATTAAGAACAGTGCTGACGAACTAGGCTCATAAGCTTTAGTCAAGTTTCTGTATGATGGAAAATTCGGATATGTCGTTACACTATCTTGTATCAAGTTTGTTTCATTTGCAGTGGTATTTCCTGTGCACATTTGTTTTTGTTCCTTGAATGCGACGCCAATAATTCTAGACCACTGAGTTAGTTTTCTTCTCCCTTGATTTGAGTAGGGCTTAAGTAACACACTCCTTGGGATTTCTTTCTCCGTTTGTGTCTTAAGCCGATGGGTTTTGTTCTCACATGGGGTGGAGCCGTCGTGATATATACGCCACTGCCAATGACGTAATTATACTCGAGAGTGAATCCTCTCCAAACCGCGATTGCCTCGGGTAGCGGCCTCGAAGATTGACTTTGTTTATCTATGTCAAGAACGGTCACATGAGCAAGTGATCTTGGATGTTCGACTGAAACTCGGGTTACTCGAGTTATTCGCGTAGCTCAATCGAAGTCTGCCTAACATTTCAGTGGATACGTAAAAAATGGATTCTTTCATGTTGTGTTATACTTTCTAATAAACAATTAATGTCCATTTATTAGTCTCCAGCAATATATGAATACTTTCTAGCATACGAACACTAATTATTATTGCTCGGGCATGTCGGCTTAGAAAGGTATATCTTCCTGATTGCAACGTCTTAGTCGTCATTTGCGTTTTTGATCAGGCGCAAGGGTTGTGGATTTATTGTTAATTATGTGGAAAATATATGCATATCTAGGCAAATTAGACGTGGCATAGCTTGATATACCTTCGTATGTTACTGTTCGACTTACAGGGTAGACATGCGTATCCATTGTAGACATGCGTATTTTTTTATCAAAACACATTTTGGGACATTTAAGGATATGACAGTGGTTACAACTTTTCACATATGATTGGGCCATTAGCTCACTTACCTTTATTATATATGGCAATCATTTGCTCAATACATAAAAGCATTAATGTATAAATTAATTGTATGATATATTAATCAAAATTAATACACAACTCCATACTATAGTTGCACTTTTAAGTAATTGTGACAACGTTGCCGCCTACCTGAATACATTTACCGCTAGTTACGTAATTTATCCAGAAGGTGGTGGCATTTACCGTTTCCGTGGATACGTCAAAAATGGATTCCTTCATGTTTTGTTATACTTTCTAATAAACAATTAATGCCAATGTATTACTCGCCAGCAATATACGAATACTTTGTAGCATACGTACACTAATTATTATTGCTCCTGTATGTCGGCTTAGAAAAAAGTATCTTCCTGATTGTAACGTTTTAGTCGTCATTGGCGTTTTTGATCAGACGCAAGGTTTGTGGATTTATTTTTAGTTATGTGAAAAAATATACATATCTAGGCCAACTAGACGGGATATAGCTTTATGTACCTTCTTCTGTTGTAGTTTGACTGATGCGGTTTAGACAATGGTAGAGATGGGTATCATTATATGTATAATGTTTGACAGTTCCAAAATAGTGTATTACTTGATATGTACTATTATTTCGGTTTTTAAAATTTATAAAATATATCACAACTTAATGCATATATATATATATATATATATATATATATATATATATATATATATATATATATATATATATATATATATATTATGGATAAGTGTTGATAGTTTATTACATACACGCATGGATACACACACGCACACACGCACGCACGCACTCACGCACACACACACACACACACACACACACACACACACACACAAACACATATCAGTGTTATTAGTTGATGTAATGAAATTACCAGAAGTACATAGCAAAAGTTGTTCACGATTTAATTAAATATAATGTAGATAAGATAGTTTTGCTTTGATTTTTTGGTAACATGAATAATTTGAAACAAGAGCAGCAATAATAAATGTTTGACGAAGCGAAGTGTTGAAGATACAAACACGACGATCTGGCAAGGTTTCAACCCACTCACCGTAGAAAGACGTGTGTTTAGCGACGTCTACAAACTTGGCACCATCGCGTAGTGAATAACCTTGCTGTTGCAACTCCTCCATCGCCACTATGTACAGCCAGACAGAGTCGTAGAGAAACGGCGCGAACGGAGATGCCTATGTAGTGGACAACGTACATAGATACATCACAATAAATACCGTCCTTAATGTAGCATTACAAAATACCTTTTAATTTCTAAAATTGCGTCGATATGTTTTAAAACATTAAAAGGCCCTAAAGCGTCACTATAATATATATATATATATATATATATATATATATATATATATATATATATATATATATATATATATATATATACAATGTGCGCACTACGTTATAATAAAGTTAATATATATGAGTTAATATATATGATGTCCTTAATTAATGTAAGCAGTTACGTATTTATACGCATCCGAATCAATGTGTCCAATGAGTATGGTAACAACAAAATATTTAAAGCGAAAATGTTAATAGGTTATGAATAGTTCAACTAACAACTAAATATGTTCAGCGTTACGTCCACATCAAGTTGCGACAGACATCATTAGAAGTAATGTGCATTCATGCACTCGCCGCATCAGAACCTGAACTTCAGTGAATGAAGCAGATAAGCACCAAAAATAACATCGAGCATTCCCATTGATGTAGACAGCACAATATTACCTGTTATAACAAGAACGGTAAAAAAATTCTGTCTAGATTGAATCTGCAGGAAAACAAATAGCGAATATGAGATCTATTTTGGTAGCACTTCGAAGAACGCAAAGGCGCGTTGCTAGTCTGGGTGTGAAAATCAATATAACGTCTTTTTCCTCTTCGTTCTCCCCCCCCCCCACTAGATGGGGTCAGCGGCCCGAATTCTTGATCTCCAGAATGGCTTGTTCATACATATACTTTATTTACATCACTGTACACACACATATATATATATATATATATATATATATATATATATATATATATATATATATATGTGTGTGTGTGTGTGTGTGTGTGTGTGTGTGTGTGTGTGTGTGTGTGTGTGTGTGTGTGTGTGTGTGTGTGTGTGTGTGTGTGTGTGTGTGTGTGTGTGTGTGTGTGTGTGTGTGTGTGTGTGCTTGTGTGTGTGTGTGTGTGTGTGTGTGTGTGTGTGTGTGTACTTATGTGTGTATGTATCCATATTGTGATATATATATATATATACATATACATAAGTACATATATTCAACACACATATATTCATATACATACACAAATATGCACACATATATAAACATACAGAAACACACATATATATATATATATATATATATATATATATATATATACATATATATATAATATTATATATAATATATGATAATATATATTATGTAATATGTATATAATATATATATATATATAAATACATATACACATATACATATATCATATACAATATGTATGTATATATATATATTGGCATAGATATGTAAATGTATGTATGTGAATAATGTATATAATATAATATATACACACACATATATATATATATATATATATACACACACACACACATACACACACACATACACACACACACACACACATACACACACACATACACACACATACACACACACATACATACACACACACACACACACACACACACACATACACACACACACACACACACACACACACACACACACACACACACACACACACACATACATACATACACACACATAGCCCCTCATTCGCAGTCGGTGATCCTTCTGTTTTATATCTATGCTTTATTGAAAGACTATTTGGAGTTGATAAGTGAATAAAGGATCAATTTCATATTGATGTGCTTATGATACCAATGTTACATAATCCCTTTGTTTCGGTGGGTCACTGAGCCTGATCTTAGAGGATATTGGCGCATAAGAAGTCAGCATTATTTGTTTTTAATATAAGCGTGACCGAGAGTTAATTAAAATCAAACACTTGGTCTTTCTACAGAATTTGATCTACCGTTAACAGTTCTGTTTCATACATCCGGGTGTTGTGACGAGGGTCCACTTTGTTATTTCTTGGAAATTACTGGTTGCTATAAAGGGGAGCTTTTATACAATTAACACATATACTGCAGTTGTGGGTGTATTAAGTACATATTGCATGCAGCCGGCCTAACAGTGGTGTTTGATGATAACGCGACATGACAGGTAACATTGCAAGACTGCAGTGACACCTTCAAAACGACAGCCTGAAAATTAATATGGAGCAGACTGAAGTAAAGTGGATAGGTGAATATGGAGATTGACCTGCATGTAGGTGTTGATGGAAAGGTCACTGAACAAGCGGATAGCTTGGAATAGCTGGGTGGTACATTGTGAGAGGATGTAGGAATCATAACGCTATACAGAGGAAAAGCGGCAGCATTATGTGGGAGAGAAAGATGTAGCAACAACTGAAAGGACGAGTGTTTGAAGTCGCTGTTGAGTCAACAGCAACTTCAAACACAAGGTCAACTTGACCTTGTACTTATCATCCCCAAAACAAAGATGAAAATCTGGGAGATCGGACATTTAAAGTTGTTGCACCGAAATTATGGAACTCGTTACCTAAAGATGTGCGCAGCTGCAGCGACGTCGGCCGTTTAAGAGCAAATTGAAGAGATGATATAGATAAATGGATTATTTAATTAACCAATAATAAATAAGTTTTAAAATTGTAATAAATAAATAATAAAAAGGTAAAAATAATAATTCACATATAAATATCCGATGTCGTCTAAATATTATCTAACTAACTGTAAAACTATGTTAACAGAATGCATACGTTAGTCGTAGGCAATATTAAAGTTACTGCCCGAAATTATGAATCTCATTACCCAAAGCTGTCAGATGCGACGGAGGTTTTTAGTGGAAATAGCCTACTACTAACTTATACATACTACTAATTTAAATAGTTTATACTTGTTAGATAATTATTTAGACTATGTCGGATATATACACTTGAATTATAAATTTTACTTTTTGTTATTGATTTCTTTATTATTTTAAAACTTTATTATTATTATTATTTATTATATAATCCATTTATCTATATTATTATTGATTTTTTACTCTTTTGCATTATATCAATATATGTGCATTATGTTGTATACTTATATCAACTTTCAGTGTGCCTTTTCTTGTATTGTACAGCACCATATAATAGCATAGTATAAATATGATGCCTTATAAATCAATAATAATAATAATAAATAACAGTATTTGTCTACGGCATATATCTAGCAATAAAACCATTCAGAGACGCATTTCCCTTTACATGAATATACAGATTACCTAAAAATAAAAAATAGAGACATAGTTGTAAAATAAATAGATCAGTAAAAAATATTCAATATCCATAAATATCAGTATTAGCATGTAAGATGCTAATACTGATCAATAATAGTTAATTATATTACAATTGAAAAGTAAATAAATAATAAAATAGTTGATAAATAGTAGATATTAAAAATAGTAGATATTAAAAATAAATAATCGTTATTTATATTACAATTAACAAATAAATAAATACTAGTTGATAAATAGTACATATTAAAAATGTTTGGATATTATAAAGTTGTTCTTTTAAAGTGAAAACGCTCTTTTGAACAGAAATGTATCCAGTTGCTTCTTGAAAGAACTGAGGGAGTCTGTGGCACGCTTGGCAAGCGGCAGATTGTTCCTTTTCTCCCTGCGTACGTAGTCTGCATCGGGGAATCTCCAGAACCTCTAACCGAGGTATTAACAGAGAAGGGGAGGGAGAAGTTACAGGTAGCAGAACACAACTGGGTCAGACACATGTGTAGACTAAAGCGAGAGGAAAGGAAGCGAGAGGAAAGAAGGAGGGTAAAGGAATTTAGAGAGCAGATAATTGGAACGGGGAAAACATCTAAACAGGAATGCGAACAGGTGTTTTTCGAAAAATGACGTTTACATTAGACTGACCTCCAAGTTCTGGTCAAGAAGATACGTGTTATTCCATGGCGGCCGCGCCATCTCGTTTGGCATACTTTCAATGAACTGTCGATCCAATTCGACGTTTGGGGACAGCTGCGAAAACAACATTTGAATATTGTTATTGCGTTTGCGTTGCAGCGAATTTTTTAGTGTGATTAAACACAGACTTAGTGTAACCTGCAATAACAAGAAAGACATTATGGAGAATTGAATTGGTCATGCAGTGTTGACTTTTGAATGGTCATCTGACATAATGTTCGAAACACATGCGTTGTTTCCAGGTAAGAACCAGCGCGAAGTCTCCCACCTGAATTAAGGGCCAGAATGCTTCTGTTGGCACGTTCATTTGCGAGGTGACGTTTTCCCAGTGATCTTCCAAATCTAGTTCGAGACGCAGGGTTGGGTTGATGAAGACATAGTCTCCCGACGTCATTCCCAGTCTGTGTGCCGCCAACATGAACTCCGTGAGGAAGGTGGTGTCCCCACACATTACCACGACTGCGGGAAAATAAGAAATGTGGTTCGGAAATTTCAACATTGTTACTGCATCGTGTATGTACTGTGAAACATTCCAAAGTTGCTTCGGCACTTATGCAGAATTCGGACCCACCTCAATGTTGCCATTATAACTATATTTGCCGATGCTGGATCGGATGTTCTTACTGGATACCTCATACAAACTCTAATCCTAAAACATGAGCAATCAGCATTCCCATGTATGTTTGTTTAAGAAAATATTGCATTTTGAGACCCAAATAGCGCTCCGATTTGTGCCACTGCGCCGTGCACATGGAATGAGCGATAAACAGTTATATATAGTTTATTCTGACCGCGCTATCTTTTCGATCTGAAAAGTATGCTAAGACGCGCTGTTTATAAAACACGAATTTGCGCAAGATTATGGTAAATGATCGATTTAACCAATCAAATATCAGATGTTGACAAAGGTACACTTATAATGGCAAAATTGAGGTGGGTCCGAATTGTGCGTAAGTGCCGTTGCTTCGTTTCATATAACCAGCCTATATACAAAATACGCACCTCGTCCAACCGTCTGTATGCGCTTCACCCACGTTGACATGTTGGTCTTGTAGATGGACGAGCGAGGCAGCAGTTCCACGGTTATATTGCTGATGTCGAACAAGTCCAATAGCGCCGTTTCGTAGCCTTCGCAGCGTATGTCGACATTCGTCACCCGATTTGACATAATCACAACCGTCTTCCACTGTGACGAAGGGAAAGCTTACTCATAACATGAGAGATGTTTTGTTTACGTACATATCTTTTCATTTTTATTATGACACTTTTAACGTGATATATTGAGGAACTAGTTTTTAATGAGGACAAACTGGGGAAATGATGAGTTAACATTTGATAGCTGGGTGAAAAACGGTGTAGTCAATATTTAATTTTTTTAATACATTGCGTATTTACTTAATATAAAATAGAATAAAATGTGGATTAGGATTTTATTACGCGATCTATGAACGTTACGCATGTATTGCTAATAAAATCACGTTTTAAATTTGTTATCTTATCCTAAGTCCCAATAAACAAATTTTAATTTCAATCAATTTCTTTCAAAACACACAACATGAAAAACAAAGAAAACAAGTCAAGTACATAATAAGTCACGTGGCATTGTATGCAGTCATGGAGACGTGTGTGTGCGCGCGAGTGAATGCGTGTGCGTGAATGCGTGTGCGTGAATGCGTGTGCGTGAATGTGTGTGCGTGCATGCGTGTGCATGTGTGTCTTGTTCTCTCCGTGTTCATGTGGGACATGTTTCCTCTGCGCCGGATTGCACTGACCCCATAGAAGTTGAAGAGGTGAAGCATGGCCTCCGCCATGTGGTTGTGGGGACTGAGCAGGCGCACGAGCGTGTTGTAGACTTCCTGGTCGGCGAGCATGGGGTCGACGGACGAGAACGAGATGTAGGGCAGACTCCAGTAGGAGATCAACTTGCCTGCGTTCAGTGCTGCTGAAGGCCACATGTAAGGAGCGTTGAGGAAGTGATCGACAGCCTCATTGTTAAGTGATTTATTTTAACTATTCATTTTTATTTTTTATTTGTGCTTATGTGTATCATGTATAAATTGCATATTTATCAATTGTATTGCTAATTTTTGTTATACTACGATTTTACATTATGTAACCTATAACTGTATTTAAAGGACAAAAAAAGCCTACGGTTTCGTGTCATACACCTAATAGAGTTAATACAAAGTAACAATTTCCACATATACTCAATTTTTTAACGTCAGCGGTTTACTCAGAATGTGACTTTAAAGTCTAAAATGCTGACGTAGCAGCATAGGTGAAGGGTTAACTTGGCTTGGCCATTCAGCGCGCGGCATTCTATATCTCTGTCAGCTTCCTGCGACGTTGTTAATGGTCAACAACTTCGAGTCTTCGACAGTTCGTTCAGTTGGCGTGATATCTAGCAGCTGCTTATAGACGTATATCTAAATCTGTGGTTAAATATCTGGTAAACTTTAGTAATTATGCCTTCGTGTTCGGCATACGGTTGCAATAATAGTTGAAACAAACGGTAGTATTGAAGCAATGGATTCACATTGGTGATTTGCGGGCGTACTGTTTGGAATCCCTCCAGTCCAAGTACAGTTCACTTTGCGCGGTCCATTTTGAGGAGAAATGCTTTGATGTATTATCAGTTGATGGGATGATTTCAGCGATAACAATAATAGACAACTTTATATTTACCGTCATCAGCATGTTACGCGCGTTGCCGAGTTGCAGCCATTTCATGACAACAGCCAAACCCCATGCAGGGAATCTACGCGGAGAGCGCCTCGATCACCGTCGTTACGTCATTCTTCGTCTAAGATGGGGTAGCGCATAGTATTTGGATGGCTGGGTGTTAAAAAAATATTTTTCTGGTAAACCGCTGGCGTTAAAAAATTTAGTATATGTGGAAATTGTTACTTTATATTAACTCTATTAGGTGTATGCCACGTAAAAGTTAACTTTTTTTGTCCTTTAACCTTATTTGTACCATACTTACTTTTTACAGGCTATATATATATATATATATATATATATATATATATATATATATATATATATATATATATATATATATATATAATCATTATAGTATACACACAGTTAATACTGTGAACCTTTCACTGACTGGAGTATCCCTTTAAATCGCGGTTTTCAGAAGAACAATATATTTTCACCAGGGCTTTAACCATATATTTGCCAAACAACATCGTAAATACAGTTAACAAAATGCGATTAACAAAACCTCCAATAGTGTGATAGCTAAATGTTGTACAGCCCGTTTACATGGTTTTCAAAAGTATGCAAATATATTTGAATAATTGAATAAAATACAAATTGGAAAAACACATGTTCACACTGTAATTGTTATCCCTGCACATATGCGCGCAGTAATATGCTCTGACGTCACCCAAGCGTGAACACTATAAATACCTTGTTCACCTCCTGACTTCACAACACACTATAACCATACATACATCTCATAATAAACCACAACAATCCAAGTTTTTCACTGACGATATTGTGAATGTCTCGTGAATTAGTTGGGTAGTCGAAGAAAATAGACCTTTTAATATTTAAATCATTTGTAACAGGTAAAAAAGGCATAACAACATGCATTAATTATTATACACACTGCCAAACATAAATCCTGGTCACCAAACGCCGCTTCGCGATACCATGACGACACAATGTCTGACCACTGTGACCATTTTCGTACAGTCAGTGCAAAAGTCAGCGTGGTCGACCGACAGGCCCGAGCAATCACTGCGTGGTACAGAACAACGCCACTGCTATTGTATTCTGCGAAACATGGCTGGCGAAACCCACTTTCAAATTATATATGCAAAAACGAATATCTAAAATATTATAACGGTCCTTTCTAGGCCGACGCCGGGCCGAGACGTGGTGATGGACTTACCATTCGAGCAAGGCAGTCCAATGTAGGCATCGACGTCCTCGGTGTACTGCAAGTCGGCCACGACGCCGAGAGAGATCTTGCCGTTGCATTGGCCATTTCTCCAAATGAACCTGCGACATATGTTTAAAGCTAAATTTCGAATTACTTTTCGTCCGTCCGTCCGTCCGTCCGTCCGTCCGTCCGTCCGTCCGTCCGTCCGTCCGTCCGTCCGTCCGTCCGTCCGTCCGTCCGTCCGTCCGTCCGTCCGTCCGTCCGTCCGTCCGTCCGTCCGTCCGTCCGTCCGTCCGTCCGTCCGTCCGTCCGTCCGTCCGTCCGTCCGTCCGTCCGTCCGTCCGTCCGTCCGTCCGTCCGTCCGTCCGTCCGTCCGTCCGTCCGTCCGTCCGTCCGTCCGTCCGTCCGTCCGTCCGTCCGTCCGTCCGTCCGTCCGTCCGTCCGTCCGTCCGTCCGTCCGTCCGTCCGTCCGTCCGTCCGTCCGTCCGTCCGTCCGTCCGCCCGCCCGCCCGCCCGCCCGCCCGCCCGCCCGCCCGCCCGCCCGCCCGCCCGCCCGCCCGCCCGCCCGCCCGCCCGCCCGCCCGCCCGCCCGCCCGCCCGCCCGCCCGCCGTGCGTGCGTGCGTGCGTGCTTGCGGGTGCGTGCGTGCGTGCGTGCGTGCGTGCGTGCGTGCGTGCGTGCGTGCGTGCGTGCGTGCGTGCGTGTGTGTATGTATCAACTTATTATTTTCTTCATCCTCAAAGTGTTTATCCTATTTATTTATTATTTGAACTCAAACTACTAACTATACAGCCTAATGAATATGAATTATTTCGTTTATTGGTAATGCTGCTGAATTACCTTAAATTTGTATTAGTATTAAATATGGTTTACTTCCTATTGCTTGTTAGCGCATTTATTATATTTTACTGTAGTGTATATCTATTTTATTGTAATGTTTGTTAACTTACTATGACATATTTTACGTTTATGAGCGAGTATTTTTACTTGGATACATGGCGCGTAATAAAATATAATGCTTATATACTATATTGTATTATTTTTATATTCAATTATGCTGTTTATGAACTGTACATAGGACATTGTAATTAACGGCAGCTCACCCGCTGCTATTGAGACGTGATAACAAGTTAATGCGTTGACTTCTTATAGCCGTGAAATTAGTCAGTGTTATACATTCAAGCATTTTGGACGTATATTCATTCAGAATTTCTAGACAGAAACCGAAATAGATTTAATAACATTTAACAAGATTTAACAAGATTTAACAAGATTTAACAAGATTTAACAAGATTTAACAAGATTTAACAAGATTTAACAAGATTTAACTAGATTTTACCAGATTTAGCAAGATTTAGCAAGATTTAACAAGATTGCCACCTAGAGGTTCAACTCTAGATGGCAGGTGGATTAGGAAGCCCTTTGGCTTATCGAGAGTCCAATCTATCTAAGTATACCCCGCCCGTCTTAGGTATATGTCGATTTACCTAAGGCGGGCGATTTACCTATAGCCAGTGGCATAGGGCATCTACGTATCGGTGGATTCCTAGCCAGGGGGTTCATCATTATATATGAGCATCTTGCTGACGTGACTGTAATTGTTGTCCGTGATCCTTCTGCAAACCAGTCCAGTACAAGAGTTACACAAAAACACGGAACAGCGTGGTTTAGTTAGCCGATTTATGCCGCCATTTTAATTGGCATACTTGCAAGATGGTCGAACGCCAATTGTCAGGCGAACGGCTTTGCTTTATTGGCTGTCGGATACGTGATAGGCCTAAGGCGCTGGTTTCACGTTGAATGCTTGGCTAATGGGGGCCACTTTGTTGATTGGAAAGATAGACGGCTAAGAAAGATCAAAATTATTAGATTCGATGAGGCTATATTTAATAAATCAATTGGGCACTTGACCTAGCTCCTGGTGGTTCGGTGTTTGTCACATCGATACTGATGGTTGATGGTTGTATACTTCCCTACGAATATTGTGTTCACTTTGTTATGACTTTCGCCGTACAGAAATCACAGCCAATAGGGCGTGTAAGTCTCGCGCGTTGAAACGAGGCTGGGGGCAGTTGGGGCCAGGAAGTCCATATTCTCCATGTTAACATATAGGACTTTGTATTGTTTTTGGTTGTAGTAATCGAACTGTTCCCAAATAGCGTATTTCAGTTATATTGTCCGAAGGATTATTACAAGCAGAAGCAATGGAACACTTTGCCGGTGACAATGATCGCGGTAATCATGAATTGTAATCGAATATTATGGTGGTTGCCATGGCATTAGCGGCAAGTATTTGTGTTTGGCGACCTTGACTAAGAATGAAGAGTGCCATTTTTCGCACAATACAACCTGTTTGAGGCAAACGTATACATGTGCTATGATTATGTGCATTTAGACAACTTGTCAGATATAAGTGGTTATCGAAACCACAACGTATTCTTGCGTCCAGTCCCTAATCAGTTCCAATCGCGCGGAGTCTCGCCATGTATCGTGACCCACTATAGCTGGTTATATTCTAATTAACCCCGTGTTTTAGTAACATAAGTAACATCGATTTGTTGATTTCCTGATACCTTGGTATATATACGTTTAATACACACAGACATAAAATTGATGTACACAAATTGATTATGAAAAAGCTATTTATGAAAAATAGCTTACTATTGTTTCATACTAACGATAGTGCGTTTCCACCATAAATAACGTTCGTGGCGCCTTACATGTACATGTAGTATATATATTAAAATAACTACTTAATCATGTGAATACATTTTCTCTACATTGTCAATGTGTCATATCAACAGACTCATAACACTTATAAATAAACAAATGAACACATAGAAGGCTAGAAGACGCAAATAAAGCAAAAGGTCATGTAAGAAGGTAGAATTATAAAGTTGTCTTTACGGATGATAAACAGTCACAACTTCATAGTTCATGATTGCCACTACAGCAGTTGGTTAAAATGTAGTGTTTTAATGCACTCTTGACAGCGTCCTCGTTAGTCAGTTATCATACCGGATCCGGAAGTTGATTCCACGGGTCCGGAGCTGCGACATGGACACTCGCATCTCCAGTATTTCAACCATCATCAATATCAGTAAGACATAGTAACCAGTTAATCTTCAGTACTGTAAATTAAATATAGAGAAATACTTATTCACATACTTGGCAGTACAATCAACAGAAATGGAGGCACAGAAGAAGACGTCAAAGCAAGGATACAGACATCAAGAGTGGCATTCATCATGTTGAAAAAAAATTGGAGAGCAAAACAAATCAAAATTAACACCAAGCTGAGAATATTCAATTCAAATGTCAAGTCAATTTATTCTATGGATCGGAGATATTACGAAGTACACATAAGACACTAAAAAGAATACAGACCTTCATCAACAAATGCCTGCGCAGAATCCTACACCTGAAGTGGACAGACAAGGTATCAAACATTACACTCTGGAAAATGACCAAGCAACTACCCATAGAAAATGAAATAAAGAAGAGAAAATGGAGGTTGATAGGATATACACTCAAGAAACCATCAGAAACTATCACACGTCAAGCCATCACTTGGAACCCCCCAGGGAAGAGGAGAAGATGTAGGCCACGAAACACCTGGAGACACGGTAAAGAAACAAAGGAGATGGGACACACCAGGAGAGAAATGGAGAGGATGGCCACGGACAGAAAACAGTGGCGTTCCTTGGCCGACGGCGGCCAAACAGGCATAAATAATAAGTAATTAAATGGAGTAGTTTTGCCAAAACAAAGTATTAAAAATCCATATATATACCTAGGTCTACAAAACACAACTAGTTAATTACAGTTATTCAACACAAACATGTCATTTTGTGATAAACGTAATACTGCAGCAGGTTGTTCAATGAAAATATCGCTTTAAATTTAAAAGCTACTAATATACTACATCTGGATCTACATGGATATGTTCGTCTGTCCTATACGGTTGAACCACAATACTGGTTTTAATGTCGTGGTTCACCACGAATCTGGTTTCTAGTTGATAAACAGCCAATACACGCGCAGTATTATGCTTACTGCGAACACGACCCTCTATGATATCAGCCAGTTTTGAACCCTGGAACACTAAAACACGATGCGTAATCATCACAAGCTAGGCAGATTTTTATGCTGAATGTACCGTTTGAATGTTTTGGGTTGTTATGTTACACTTTATGCCAAATTTATTGTTTTTAAATGTCTGGATCAATTACGTTTCTTGAATATGGTTTTGGCATAAATTGGCTCCTATTTTGGAGCTGTGACACGTTAACCAGTTACTAAAGCCAGAGATTACTTATATTGATAAAAAGTTATTATGTCTGCGTGAGCAGAGGCTAAGCCTTGCTGGGGCAAAGTTAGAATAGTCACAGAACGAAATACTTTGCATTATAAACAGTTTAGAAGAAATGTAGATAACAAAATATTAAAAGTAACACATTGCGTGAGCGATCGGATAACGTTGCTTGGAATCGTAAACTCTTCGGAAATTCAGAATATTTTTAATAGCTGCAGAATGTATTGTTTTTTTTTTTGTAAAATGAATAAACATGTGTTTAATGTAGTACCGTCGTATCTATTTAATTTGTGAAAACAGTAGACACACAATTAATTATGTAGTTCTGTGGCCAACTGTGGCGCGGCCCATGAAATTCGGTAGGAGTTCGCTCATTAACCAATTAACCACTGACGTGAATATGATACTGTAGCTGAAATGGTTAATTTGTATTAACACTTTTCTGTGCAAAACATCGAATAGTTCTTCCTTTTGTTTCCTTTTAATCTGTTCAAGATATTTCCGTTTTACTTGTTCATGTATTTTTATTTCGTAAATACTACTTATCATTATGATTGGCGCGACGTGATCAGCCTGTCTGATTCTACAGGTCCATCGCTCGTCTCTCTGTCTGTGCCCCTGCAGAAATATGAAATCTTAGACGGAGGCGACCACGCTTATCGATCGTGGCTTACAAATTCAAGCGCGAGAAATAAGTGGCGAGAAAATTGGTTGTCTGTTCCTGTCTGCATCCAGCCACACAGTCAGTCAGTCAGTCAGTCAGTCAGTCAGTCAGTCAGTCAGTCAGTCAGCCAGCCAGCCAGCCAGCCAGCCAGCCAGCCAGCCAGCCAGCCAGCCTGCCTGCCTGCCTGCCTGCCTGCCTGCCTGCCTGCCTGCCTGCCTGCCTGCCTGCCTGCCTGCCTGCCTGCCTGCCTGCCTGCCTGCCTGCCTGCCTGCCTGCCTGCCTGCCTGCCTGCCTGCCTGCCTGCCTGCCTGCCTGCCTGCCTGCCTGCCTGCCTGCCTGCCTGCCTGCCTGCCTGCCTGCCTGCCTGCCTGCCTGCCTGCCTGCCTGCCTGCCTGCCTGCCTGCCTGCCTGCCAGCCATTCAGCCAGCCAGCCAGCCAGCCAAACTTGTATTGCCGTATAACGAAAAACAAATGAAAACCAAAATCCAAAAAAAATGTATCCGCATATGAATCGGCCAGGAAATTCCCAAACACAGGAGAATTTCCATTTAGAATACAACACCGCGCCATTCAAAAGGCTTTCATTTATTATAAATCGTCGTAATGTACTTTAACTTTTATACTTCGTACACGTATACAACTGATTTGTTGATTTATATACCGCCTATCATAAATAGTATGACACCATATTATTGTTTTCGCGCAGAAATGACTATTGATGAAAGAAATCGGAACATTTCAAATGTTTACATTGACATAGGCCTAGATACGGGGTATTTAAACAGCTTGAGCATAATTTGTCGGCGCCCAGTGGCCAAATATGTCTAAATTTGAAAGCTTTATTTAAAATATACCGTGACACCGTGCTCAACAAATCATGGCCATATATGCTCTAAATTGTATATTGTTATATTTGGATAATAGTTGTTCAAGCGTTTCAGTCCCCCTTTCATTTTACTTGGTTAACATATTTTCTCTTTGAGAACCGCTGGTGTACTCCACTGTACACGTAGTCTACACTACACAGCAGTCGGCGCTTATGTAGAATTCGGACCCACCTCAATTTTTCCATTGTAACTATCTTAGCCAACATTTGATACTTGATTTTGTTAATTCAATCATTTAACATCATCTTGCGCATATTTATGTCATAAAGGGCGCGTCTTAGCATAATTCTGAGGTTGAAAAGACAGCGCGGTCGGCATAAACAAACTGTGTTTTGCTCATTCCATGTGCACGGCGCAGTGACGCATGCATTGCTGCGCTTGCAACTGGCACAAATTGGAGAGCTATTTGGACCTGAAAATGCAATATTTGTGAAACATATATATACATGGGAATGCTGATTGATCATGTTTAGGATAGAGTTTGTTTGAGGTATCCAATATAGACAAATATACAGTAATAATGGCAAAATTGAGGTGGGTCCGAATTCTACACAAGTGCCCAGCAGTCTATAAAGTGCCCACCTGATGTCGACATCCTTCAGGTAGCCGGCCTTCTTCGCGTCTTCCACCGCCATGGTACAGGCGGCTGCCATCCGTTGGAACCCGAACAGGCCCCTTAGAGGCATGATCAGTCCCACCTTCAGTTCCTTCTTTCCCCCACATCTCGCCGCCAGCCCGGCTAGGAGGACAACCAACACCCACGTCAGCGCACCCATAACGTGGCCTCGTCACTGACACGGGCCCAAAGAACGGCTGCGTCTACATGTGGTAATGCTGGAGCACCTGCCGCCGCTCTCCAGTCTGCGTCTGACGCCGTGAGCGTTACTGATTGATCAGATTCGCCGACGCATGCGCGTGGCACAGTTTGCCTTGTTGTCGACCAGTAGGGTCTGTAAGTGAATCACGATACATGGCGAAACTCCGCGCGACTGGAGACTGGACACGAGAATAATATTCTAACGATGGATGACAGTTGTAGCTGATGTCTGACTGATGAATACTAGGAAAATCAGATTACAAATATCTTGTGTTATACCTTTCTTGTCTTAAATTTCCGATCTAATATTGAGTTTACCACACTAGCATAGATATATAGCGATTTACGTAGTGCAGATAATAGAACTAGGTTTAGGCCGTCTGTGTCTTTTATGAGATTTGCATTTTACGTACGTTGCGGTTTCGATAAGCACTTATATCTGACAAGTTGTCTCAATGAACATAATCGTAACACATGTATACGTTTGACCCAAATGGGTTGTATTGCGCGAAAAAATGGCACTCTTCGTTATTAGTCAAGATAGCCAAACACAAGTACTTGCCGCTAATGTCTTATTATTATTATGGTAGTTCAGCACTCTGTAATAGCCACGTATGTACGTGGCTAGAGTATTGTCGAGCGTGGTCGGTCGCAAGTAGTGGGTGGTGTTGCGCGGGGGTGGGGGATAATAAGACATACATATGTACTTATGTAGGCATTGACTGCAAGAGCCTTCTAAATGAATTGAGTGATTGTTTGCTAACTAATTGTTGTTTGCATTTGTTCCATGATTTGATGGTGCTCGGAAAGAAGAAGTGCGTGTAGGCTTCGATGCGGGTGAATGGTTGTAAGTAGCGGTGTGTGTTGCCTCTGGTGCGTTTAGGAGCGGCTGTGAGTGCGGATATTGTTACGTCCACTAAGTTGTTTGTAATGCGATACAACATTACGAGCTTGGCTTCCGCCCGCCTGCTCGCAAGGGACACCCAGTGTGACCACCATGCTCGAAAGAGCATGGTGCTCACACTGCTGCGTCGACGTCTCTTCGAGAAGCGTGCAGCCTGTCGCTGCACGTTCTCCACCCATTTGATGTTTTTCTCTGTGGACGGGTCCCATACCGTCGAGGCAGACTCCACGATTGGCCTGACAAACGTTTGATAGCATAGCGTTTTGATAGCCTCGGGGCATCTGTTGATGTTGCGCTGTAGGAAGGCCCTGGTGTTGTTGGCTTTCTTTGTCACATTGTTGATATGATCATTCCAAGACAGAGTTCTGTCTATGGTTACTCCAAGGTACTTGGCGCCTTTAACTTCCTTTAGTTGATGTTCATGTATGGAGTAATTGTTGACAATTTTCTTTTATTCGGATGATTTCGCATTTGTCTGGATTAAACTCCATCAGCCAGTCCGCTTCCCATGTTTGCAGTTTGTCGATGTCTTCTTGCAATGTCTCTGCGTCATGTCTTGTGTTGATGTTGCTATATAGGAAACAGTCGTCAACAAAGAGTCATACAGTTGAGGAAACTTGGTTTGGTAGATCGTTTGTGTAGCATAGGAAGAGGATGGGGGCGAGTACAGATCCATGTGGGACGCCTGAGGTCACTGGGGCCGGTGAAGACTTTTCCCTTCCAGGATTACTTCCTGTGTGCGTCTGCTCAGAAAGCTTTTCACCCATTCCAGCATCTTCCCTCGCATACCGTACTGATGGAGTTTGGTTGCCAGCTGGTGGTGGGACACTCTGTCAAACGCCTTTGAGAAGTCCAACAGCACAGCGTCGATCTGGCCACCCTCATTGAGGCATTTCGCAAGGTCGTCGACAGCTTGAATGAGTTGCGTCTCACATGATCTAGGTTTACGGAACCCATGCTGATGGTCAGACAGGATGTTGTGATGTTCCAAGTGGTTCATTAGGTTACTATGTATGATGTGTCATGGCAACCACCATAATAATCAATTAAAATTCATTATTTCCGTGATCATTGTCACCGGCAAAGTGTTCCACTGCTTCTGCTTGTAATAATCCTTCGGACAATATAACTAAAATACGCTATTTGGGAACAGTTCCATTATTACAACCAAAAACAAAGCAAAGTCCTATATACTAACATTGAGAATGTGGACTTCCTGCCCCAGCCTCGTTTTCGCGCGCGAAATTTATACGCCGTATTAGAATGAACTAGCGCGGCGTTAAGCTAGTGTCGTACTGAGAAGATATTTCAATTGAGGAAATCCTGTTGAAGCGGGCCTGCGTCAGACACCGGTTAATAGCGAGGCGATGTTGTTTTGAGCCCATTCTATTTCTGTGTGTATATAATTATACATACATACATATATATATATATGTATATATATATATATATGTTAAACCAACGTCATTCGGGATGTGCATCCGTAATGTAATGTAACGACAGCAAGTAGACATCAACCGGCAAACACAGGCGGCAATCCTGTTCAATCAAACATTAACGCGACTTCTCTTGAAACATTCAGTATCGCTGAAATCAATGCGCGAAGGCTTCTTCTACATAAATACACACGACTGTTTATGTGTGTTTGTGTGTCTATGTCTGTGCGTGCGTGCGTGCGTGCGTGCGTGTGTGTGTGTGTGTGTGTGTGTTTGTGTAATGAATACAGTACTTTAACAATAAATGTCTTTGGAGAATATTACTTTAAAGGGAAAACAAAGTCAATGTTTGGATCATATGGGATTAACAGAGTGAATAAAAAGTAACAACTTCCAACAACAATCATATTTTTAACGTCAGTGGTTTACCAGGAAAAAAATGTAAAACACATAGACATAGAAAGTCTACAGACTACGCCATTTTAGAAACAAAATGACGTCAGAGAGTCTTCTTGGTCGGCGTGAACTGTGCATGCATATTATTATCTGTTACTTTCTAACCTAACCACGAAAACGACCGCCAACAGCCGCCAAACTTCTCCCCACATTTCTTACATACATATACATACACTACATTACAAAAAAAATCACTTGTATTCGTCTAACGAAGAAAATTCACAACAGAAACGCAAATCTTGGCGAACGGCAACTCGACAACTTCGACTACCGTAAACTCGCTATTATAAGTTAGCTTTACACAAAATACCGCTAGATGGCGCGCGAATATTTATTAACCTTACTGCATTCGCACGCGCGAATTAGTTTAATTAATTATAAATAATATAATAATAATTAGCTGCATCACTATGATCTACAGAAAATGTTAAACGGCAAACTAAGGCAACGCTTTGGTGATATGGGTCTAATAGAGTTGATAAAAAATAACAATTTAATATACAAATATATAATTTTATTAGTTTATTTTATATAGCGCCAAATCCACAATTCTCTTCTCTTCTATTCAACATACTGTTATTAAAGTATATGCAATAATAAGAATGCTACCCACAGGTAATATTTAAAAATAAATATTAAAAATACATGTGTCTGCATAATTATCCAAAATTGCCTATTAGTTATAAAAGAAAAAGGAAATTACGTGTTTTTCAATGAAGTCACATTGTTTATTTCATCAATATTTCTATAAACATCCCGCGTGTACTGCGAGCATGCAAGCTTATATTACATAAGCGATGTTTTAACAATAATAACTAAAACAATAACATGTTAATATTACTGTTTTTAAATCCTTCTTTTTCTACCACCATAATATTTCCCATATATTCATATTCCTTTTTACATTTTAGAGATTTATTGTTCCGCTAATTAATAAAGGGTATTGTTCAAAAATAATAATTATTACATATCTGATGGTGGAAATGTCATTCATGAGTAGAACAAATAGCTTCAGTAATATGTTCTTATGCATAATGGTTGTGTATGTGCTGAATAAAAATTATTATTACGTCGTACTTATTTTACTACTTTAATTATTTATTACTATTAACCATACTTTTATATTCATTTATTTCAATTGTTGTTATGTAATTGGTATGTTTATTTATGACTGATAGGTCAGCTTAGTTAATGATATAGAAACATGTATTTTCATTATTTATTTTTAAATAATATTATCTGTGAGTAGTTTTCTCTTTATTGTATTTTTAATAGCATTATTTTGTGAAGCGCCACAAACAATTATGGATGTGGCGCTACATAAATAAAATATTATATTATAATAAAAACAATTGTTTGTTTATTTAATATAGCGCCACATCCAATTTAAACTTGTTCATGGCGTTTTACATACATTAAAATGCTAAACAACAAATACACACCAGAAGAAAAAAAACATAAATATACTAGAAACATATATGAACAATTATAAAAATAAAATATCAATATAAAAATAATAAAACTTATAATTTCCTGCAAATCATAGTGATGATAATAATTAATTATTATTATTATATTATTTATAAGTAATTAAACTATTTCGCGCGTGTGAAGTAAAACAATTAAATATTAGCAGTCAGAAACGTGGCGTCTAGCGGTATTTTGTGTAAAGCTTTTAAAAGCGATTTTACGGTACCGCTGAGCGGCCGAACAAGTTGTACTCGAGGTCTGCGCGTTTTTGTGTGTGAATTTTCTTCGTCAGAGGAATGCAAGAGATTTTATTACATAATGTAGTGTATGCATATGTATGTAAGATATGTGAGGAGAAGTTTGGCGGCTGTTGGTGGTCGTTTTGATGGTTAGGTCAATCAAATCGGGTCGTCTAGGATCCGCGCTGTGTCTGTGACTGTCCAAACGAATCCACCGAACCACTGTTTAAGTTCTGCTCGATTCATAGGTTAACAAGAAGACATCTTACTGATACTGTCTTTCACTGTACTATTACTATAAGCGTTTGAGGAACAGTGTGGCATATTGATGTCGCGATTTCGTTGTAAACCGACGTAAGGCAACTTTTAGCGTACCGCTTGGCTCTCTGTTATGACAGCTGAACCAGCAGACGACTCTCTGACGTATTACTTTTCCAAACTGCTGGGTTGTGATTGGTTGCAAGATCCAAGATGGGCCGGTTCATGGTGTCGGTGATTTAGCTAGATTTTCCCACTTTAAGACCACTTTCTGAGGTAACCACTAAGGTGAAAAATTGGATTGTAGATGCAAATGATTAGCTAGTGTAAACTCTTTTTGGTGCATAACACTAAACTGTAGCCTTTTTTTTCACTTTAAGATGGTCACCCAACGTACCATTGCACTATAAGAATGGACAAATATATCAAACGAAAACGAAATAAAGAAAATACAGTTTATGTGGATATGACATATACACATACATACATCATGCGACAAGAAATATATAACAGGAGAAAATCCAACAAGCGCCTGCTTGAAGAGGCCAATGAGGGCTAGATGATGATGCATGATAACAATTAACATCATTATTTATTCAGTGACAACGACCGATTACGATGGCTACAGTACATCATCAGTGTATTCGCAATACACCACTAGATGGCGTTTCTCGGCGACAAATCCCGCACACGACAGCGCCACCGGATGGCGCTGAATTCAAAAGACAACGTCGGCACATGACGTGGGCACATTCTAATCGGTACATCACATTTCCTTTCACTTCTTCGCCACACGCGCAGCAGCCATTGTCCCGTGCTTTAACCGTCGCCGCGTTGTTTCGACAACGGAACGACGGCAGACTACTTAGTGCAGACGACAGCGCCGCCTCGAGGCTTTTGTCCACGTCTCGTTCGTGTGATGCCACCTGGCGGTCAACTGTGGTACCAGTGTGGCCATTACTACATACGTTTGTGGCCGTCCCTCGCATGCTAGAATGGTGCAATCCCACCAAGTTATTCCTATGGTCCGAGATAGAGCTGCGTATACCACCGATCCCAAGTCTACGTGCTGGCGTCCTCGATTGCAAATGTGCTGATAACTTGTCTTCGGTTGGTGCAGACCGAAATTCGTCGGTTTTTCCTCGAATTGCCACTGTCCCAGGCGACACTTGTCTTGACACATCAACCGCCGTGGACGCGTCGTTGCCGTCGGTACGACAGCCGTCTGTCAACGTTCCTTTTCTTCCCTTCACACGCTGGTGTCTCGTTCTACCACGGTTCCGTGTCTCGTTGTCACCCGACTGTCCTCCAGTCGTCGTCACCCGTGCCTCGGTCACACCTTGACTCTCACTGTCATCCGATGTTAAATCTATCGTCCCTACATCTCGACCCGTGCTCTGTGTCAGCGACCGCCGAATCCGTTTTCTGCGCGGCTCGTCACCGTGTGACTTTAAAACATCTCTGTTATATTCGCATGGCGTCAAAAACTTGACATCGTCAACATATCCACACCGGTCAGCCCTACGCCCACTTGCGCTACTGCCCGAGTTTAAGTTACGTCTGCCACACGCAGAACTGTCCGATGCTGCCGACATCAGAACGTCGTCGTTTGCAGATCTGTGCGATATTGCAAGAATGTCGTTGTTTACGACCGCCGATGCGGTGTCCTCCACCTGCCGTGTATCGGTGTCGACCAGACGGGAGGCAACGGGACCGGACCCGGCCCGTTCGCCGCCGAGTCGTCGCCTCGTCACGTGCATCCGCTCAGCCATGCCGCTCAAGAGGAACCTGTCGATCCTCATCTTCAGACTCGCATTGGGCACCGGCTTGCAGGCGGCCGAGAACAAGACGCCCGTGAACAGGTCGCTCGGCGCCCGGCCCCACTTCGCCTCCTCCCCCACGTGGCGATCCACGGTCGACTGGTCGACCGAGTTCCCAGAAGGCAGCAGAACCGGAACTGACATCAACTCCTGCGTAATCGGGTCGACGAACTCGGGGGGAATATCAGTGGCGGCATCTTCTGTTTTGTTCCTGACCACCACGGGTTGGGTGCATTTGGCAATTGCAGGCGGGATGAACAACCCTGCCATGAGAGTTTGAATCTTTGCGATCACATCTGGCGGACAGCAATACGCTGGCTGACCCCAAATCTCCAACCACCGTATTGCGCAGACCCCACTTCCGGCAACCCGTGTTATGCGCAGCGTTAGCTCGCTAACACTTGACGTGTGTTTCGGATAGCGATGTGCCAAAGTAAACTCCGAGAACGCGGACGACTGGAGCCGAGACGACATACGATGCACACCATCATGACGTTCCCTGTAGCGCTTGTTCACGAAACTGAAAACACTGGCGTCTTCGTCGACGCCTCTACCGATAGGGCTGAATATCTTGAACTCGCTGTCGTCTGCGGGCTCTACGGGGACGCCGTCAAGAAGCCAGCAGGTCCGCCGCTTGCCGCAGTACGAGTAGACCTCGAAGCCACAGGAGCGCTGGGCGCCATGGGCCGAGTTGAAGATGATCCTCGCCACGTCAACGTTGCACGGGAACCGGACGGTGACGCTCACGGGCGGCTTGATGAACGACTCCGTGAGGAATGGCGAGCTGCGGCCGTGGTCTCCGCCGGACACCAGATTCGTCACCTCGTAGCCGTCGACGCACACCTTGTCACACGTGATGTCCGGTCGGAAGGCCGGGTGGCAGAAGTTGATGGACATCACGGACCTGGCAAAGGCAAGTGGAAACACTCGTTCAGTGATACGCTACCAAGTGGTATGAAAGAAAATTGCAGTTCTCAGTTGAGCAACTGCGACACTGTCCTCCACAGTCCACTTGTCTCTCATTCCCTTCTTTCGCCCATTGGTGAACACACGACAACAACAGTTATTTACTAATTAGGGTTATTTACGCATGCTTCATCTTTCTCCTACCTGAACTAAACAAGTATTGAGCCACGCTACTCCAGAAATATGTGTGTGTGTGTGTGTGTGTGTGTGTGTGTGTGTGTGTGTGTGTGTGTGTGTGTGTGTGTGTGTGTGTGTGTGTGAGAGAGAAAGATAGAGAGAGATAGATAGAGAGGGAGACGGAAACAGAGTGTGTATGTGTACTTTGGCTCCAAAACCTTAAACAGAGACACCCCTACAGTTGTAGGCACATTCAACTGAATTTGTTCCTGTTCATTAACATACATGATTTTGGATCAGGATAGTTCATGTGAAATAACCTTTGTTGAAATATTTGTCACATTCATATCAATGTTTGTCTGAATGGGTGAAATCTAATGTTTAAATGTGTCCTGGATGACAAGAAAAGCATTATTATACAATAACAATATTTGAATATAAATATGTTATATTAACTAAAATTAGAAATCTGTGTAAACTATTCACCATAACAATTCTGATGAACAGAACATTATGTTCACAGTAAGACATATGTGACTGGCTATTTGTATGACAGTGACCAAACTGTGAATCTACCAAACATATATATAAATCACATTTAAAACAATACAAATGACAAAGACAGCTACCATAGCCATACAAATATCATAATATATGCATTAACATAAAGTTAACAATGACCAGTTTGTTCTGTGATATTAGCAGGTATATTCCCCAAATCGAAACTGATTAAGTCATTTATCCAAGTGTTACGAAACAGCACAAATTGCAAATTTATTCCAAAATGAGTCAACCCAAAACCAGTTCAGGAAACAGGTTTAAAGTATTGACATAAATGGGCATTCTGATGACATAAACAAGCTGCACTGGTACTGTTCTGATGTTAACCTGTATCTATATTAGTCAAATAAGACTTGCGGTACAGACATTTTAATGTACGGTGTATATAAATGATAGCTGAACTTCAGAATTGTGTGTGTCAGTGTTAAATATCTGACCAGTAAACACACATGTGCCAGTTGTAACTCACTGCATTTTCGCTCTCTTTTCCACCATTGACCACTGACCAGTGCATCAAGCCTGAAGGCACAGGTCTAATTGCAGTGGTCAGTGCTCAAAGATTATTTAGCACTGACACACACTGTTCTGTTGTTTGGCTAACTAACAATGTCAAAATAATTAATCAGGCTCTGGGTCCATTGCCTTAAAACAAGGTTTAGTAGAGTGAAGCCTTTAGTTAGAAATAATTTATAACCAGTCGTGAATTAATCAAAAATATGCCTTTTAGCAGGTGAACCAGTTGTGTCAATGCTATTCATTAATGTGTGTCCTTGGACTGCTGAGAACCATTAGCTAATGTAGTGGCCAGCTGTCCCTCGGGAATATTCCAACAGTTTGTCAGTTGTACTTGTGGACTTTGGTCAGTCATCTGCCTGACTTGTAGGCTGGTAAATAGGTATCAGGCTAAGCTAATTACTGTACCAGACAACACTAAAAAGTATTGTTTTAAATGAATACAGTATGTTATGAGATAAAGAAATACCTGATTCTTTGGCACAATCTGCATACAACATAATTTTTGCCTATATAATAACGCAATTTCTTAAAGTTGGTCCATTAGTGCACTAAATTCAATCATTTCACATCCTTCCAGGCTTATTTAAGCATATTTAAATATAACTGTATATACAGATATTGTGCCTGGCTGTTCACGCATTTTGAGAGCTAAATTACTCCATGTTTTTGCCAGACTAGATCGCTGCACCTTACTCCACCGAGATTTGAAATGAATGATAAACATGGGGGTCATGATGAGGCAAACCACTTCAACTTTAGACCTCAGAATTGTGCGAAGTAGCAATAGATGTGTAACTACCGGTAGCATCAGTTACCCAGATGAATGAGGTGGCAGCACTTCCTAGCCTCTCAGGCCTCACATCCACCTGGAGAATTAATCAGGGTCTGTACACATCAGGACATTTGAAATGCAAGGCTTTTCGAGACTTTTCAAGGCTATTTCAAAAGGAAATTCAAGACTGTTTTAACGATATGTGCACTTTTAAGCACAGTAAATTAAGTTAACATTAAAAAATATTATTTACTAAGAAAAAAATGCTGCTGACCATAATGAAATGCCAATTGCCCAATGTGCACATCAGTTATATGTTTGCATTTAAGCTTTTCCTTTTCCAGCTGTTATTTATCAGAGTCAAAACAATATTTTACTGACCACAATAACAGACTTTTCAAGACTACTTTGTAAAATTCAAGGATTTCAAGGCCTTGAATTTGGTCCAATCACATTCAAGGCTTTTTAATACTTTCAAGGCCCTGTACAGACCCTGATTAATTCTCTGCCAGTGCTACTGCCAAGGTGGCTGACCCCAGAGTAGGGTAGAGATGTTGATTGGTTCTCAGGCCGAATTTGAAATAACAAATCAAATAAAGACACTGTTTTTATCAAATACTACTGTATTATAAAAAATACTAAAAACTAAACCTATACTTATACTGAACCATGTCACACACACAATAAATATCAATGCCATTTTTTCTCTGTTCATTTCTCATGTCATTTTGTTCTACTTTTTATATTGTGTATAGATATCTTATAACTTACTTTTGTTGTCAAAAACAAATGTACATTATAAACTGTTATTATTATATATGTAAACCTGGGAATTAATCCAAAACAGTGACGCCATCTGATGGTTTCAAGCAGTGACACTATATAAGGGTTACGTAAGCATTTGAAGCATATTTGTCACAAGATTAGCATGCAAGCATGGTATCATTATTTTGTGTAAAAACCAGGCTCTCAACATTGGTGATTCAGGAATAAGAAAATCACATTAATGCAGTCCCGTCTCAATTTTGGATGTAAAAGAACCACTGAGGATGAGAGGCACCCTGGCAGTGACCACCCTGGCAATGACCACACTCAGTCACCCTGCCACCATTTGTAGTAGTAGTGTGGCTCAGTGGTAGTTTCTAGTTGTTTCCAGCATTCAGCTGGGTTCTATTAACTGACTAATTAACTATGGTGTGGTTATAATGTCTCATTGAACTAGTCAGTCTTTTCCAGAATTTTTGTTCTGGAAAAGGCTGTGCAAGCCGACCTTTCAATGCTCACATTGAGGGTGGTTACTGCCAGTTCATGAGGGATACACACAGGGTTTAAATACATATTTGTATTTGAATACAGAAATGTTGTGTATTTGTAAGTGAAAATCACAAAAAGGCAAAGGCAAAGGTTTGTATATATCTGACAAACTATAAAGTTATAGCAGTTTGCAACTGCATTTCAGTTGGGTGATCCAGACCCGGTAATCCCGGTATGAATGAATGTTACACAGCAGGCTGTGCACTGTGGCAGTGGTCACAACTTTAGTATAATTTTCTGAAAATAAAAATTGCCATATATTTGACTGCATGAAAATATTAAAATGCTGTACATATAATCAATGGGCACCATCAAAAACATGGTAAAGTAATTTTTAATTTTTGTTGCAGGTCCCTAACTAGAAATAGAATAGACACTACCACTCGTCTACGTCTATGACTACGTGATTATTCAGCAGAGTTCACCAGTCTGGATTTTGATGTTGCTGACTCACTAGTTCAAAGAAACCTCACAAGATCATAATGCTGTAGTCTATTGTAGAGCTCTACACTACTCCGGCCATTAATGATAGAACCCTGCCGAGTGTTGAGTACAGGAAACAACTAGAACTGACTAAAGTAAATGAGCCAAGCCCAAATAATAAAAGCTCCCTCCACAGAGGCTTTCAAGCAGTGCCTTGAGCATGACAGCACTGCATATGGCTGTGACAGACTTGAACTTAAGCCAAAGGTAGGTACATCAGAATCCGCTAGATGGCGTATTGAAATCTCGCGGTCATTTCTGTTCCAAAAGTTGTGACCGAAATATCTTCCCGTGTTTGATGTTTTCTTTACTTGCGCGAAATAAACACATAACACTTACTAGCTAGTTTACAAAAGGTGGTAGCTAGTCTAGTACGATATATTAGCTTTAAAATGATATATGTAGCATTATTGTGCGTGCTTGGCCAGCGCCACAGTGCGATGGGGAACTTTGCCACCCTTTGGCGTTCTGTGCGTATGTTACCAACAGCCTACGCCGCATCATGCCTGCCGCTCGCCGGCAGCACAGTCATCAGTGACGGCGTCAGTAGGCGCTTCCTAGCATTAATTATTGTTATTGTTCATATGTTTTTCTAGATCACAAAACTTTTTATTTCACCCAATATCTTCAGTTGAAACATTTATACCTTACCTTACCTTAGGACGGTTCTGATCGTAGGATTGTGATCAGCTCTTCGTTTTCATTATCTATTAATATTAAATCGCGTGTTCCTATTCTATTGTTGTTAGTAATTCTTAACGGTGCTTCGAAGTCATACAATATCCTGGTTATACCATTTTCTTGTGACCAGCTTCCTGGTCACAAGAAATGGACAAAATTCAATACCAAAAATCGCCCTTTTTCTGAGCACAAAAAGTGGAATTACGTCAGAAATAATAAAGATATCAAAACAATTCAAAAAGTGGCGTAAACTGCATACCAAACTCTATCTTGTGGTATAATTTGAATGTCAGAATGAGATTGGAGGTATTGGCTTATTGCTGTTTTTAACATGCACTGGCACTTTTTTTGTATTATGTTTATAAACATTTCATCACCATTATTATTAATTTCTTATCAGCACTTGAACATGCGCTCACTATCCACGGACTTCAATGGCACGAAGTCGTCATAATTGATGGAAGAGCCAAAGGCAAAGCCCAGCTTGATCCAAATCTTACCTATATTATCGCCCAGACATTCTTTGTTTTGCTTGGTACGAAGGCATTAATGTGCACAAAACACACGCACTTGGTATGCATTTGATGTGTTCGTAGGCCATCAATATTAAATATTGATTGTATTCTTTTCAGAAACACATGTTTTCGATTATTGTCCGACACCCCTTTCCCAGCACTGAAATCTCGGGACGCGACACTCGGTTTTGGAAATGTTCTACCTTTGTCTCGATTACCCAGGCTCCGTGAGGTGGCAGCACTTTTAAGCCCCTCAACTCATCTCAGTCGACCGACAATCCTAGTTCTACCATATATATATATGTATATGTATATGTATATATATGTATATATATATATATATATATATATATATATATATATATATATATATATATATATATATATATATATATATATATATATATATATATATATATATATATATATATATATATATATATGTACATATACATATACATTACATATACATATACATATACATATACATATACATATACATATACATATACATATACATATACATATACATATACATATACAT
>OZ024864.1:31860683-31880683 GCA_964017155.1 Oasisia sp. SBJ-2009 | reverse complement strand
ACTATGTAGTATTGTGGCTTCTATTATCAACTGAATACAAACATGCTATTTTGATGCATTATATTCAGCTTGCTACATGTATTTAAGTTACGTACTAAACTCCTGCTGAAGATGAAACATTTCTGTTCAAGCTAAAATGCCTAGATCTCCTTCAATCTCCAGAATACTGGTTTCTGGCAAGATGAGTACAAATGCAGTGATCTATGATAAAATAGGTGAACTCAAATCTACCAATCAAATAAATCGACCAATCAGATAAACCGACCAATCAGATAAATACAAGTATTTAGTGAACTCAGAACCGACGATGTTCCAGTAACTGGTAGCAGGTGAAAGTGGGTGAACAATTTGTGTGGTCACTGGTCACATTTGTCAGGTAGTCAGTTGTTCACAGTAGGTACGTTTTAATCAGAAACAAACCTTGCTTAGGAAAGCGGTCATTCATGACGGGTGGTCGCTCATGACAGAGGTCGACATAGCTTTATACAGAGACGCATCCACCCGTCATTTGGACTGGTAAAAATGAATATGGACGGGTAGAAATATGGGTGGACGGGTGGTGGACAGGTAAAAAAATGAAGGTCTTCCAAAACCATAGATATTGTTAGTTATGCCTTGAAAGTGAGTGTAAATGGTAACGGTAATGTGTGTTAGTAGTCCATGTCAAGTCATCAGGCACATTTGAAAGTTTGTAAACTGGCTTAACAGATAACATCCATGTGTCCACCAAAACATGTGTGACTGGCAATGATTTTATAAAGCCCTGGATGTCAATCAAGACAGGTTTAACTGTACATCGATTTTGTGCTGTTTATTTTAAGCTGATAACAGCAACAAGTAATCAATATTAAGTCTGTTTATTTTTTATTTAGCAATTCTAGCCCATTAGGTAGTATTCAACTATTATTACACATATCGTGCCGTACCACAAACAGTCATCGAAGGATCTGGCATGACATCAATAAAATATTTGTTGCTATTGTTTAAGTGTAGCGATTGCATGAATACATACCATACAGTATTGTGATTATCAACTTGACAGATATACCTACATCAATTACGGTGTAAGAATTGTATTTACTCAGATGTGATTTAATGATATAGTTCTGTGCAGACTACCATGTCTGCGTAATCATATAGGCCATATTACAGAACTTGTAATTACTACCAAATAAAGGAGTTGTATGGGTTACATGGTTAATAACCTCGACTTATCGTCTTTGTCGAGTCAGTAGCTGTTCTTGTAGGAAGTCAATTTGTATTGGTTAACTTAAGAAATAGGCACAGTGAAGAAGGAATTTAGAGGTGTTGACCTGAGGTGTAATATGAGTTGTAATCAGGCATAGCAGAATAAGCTGTATGCTTGAAAGGAATATCGTACATTGCTCTAGAATGACTCTGTTAAGTTTAGCCTGTCATGGATCTGGTGAATAAAGTCAGTGTTTGTAGTACGTGAAATTGATTAGTTAGTAAGATGTGCTTATTCATATTCAGAGACAAACAAAATCAATTATGTGGGCTTATGGCTAGCTATACACATAAAAGAGTTTATACATTCTAAGCATTTGTAAGAAGTTCACCTGGAGTAGCTTCCCTGATGACCCTGTATCTGTATCTCCTCGGACAAAATGTCCTGGGGATACACCACACCAGTGCGCATGGTGGGTCGTCTGACTTAATTGTTAAAATGTTGGATTAAATTATTTTGAAATGATTCAAATGAGTTTAGTCATTTACTTGAGACAGCATTTGGGGGCAGAGCATTCGATCCATTCTTTAATTATGGTTGGGAAGAAGCTGTTTCCAAATATGTTTGCAGATATCTAATTTGCAAGAACTGACTCATGTTTACGTGAGGATCTAGTGTTGTGTTGGATATACTGATCTAGCGGGATATCAAGGAGGTTATGTTCCATCTTGTATATTATGCTAAGTCTTTTCATTTTTCTTCTTGTTTGGGGGGTGTCCCATTGGAGGTCTTTAAGAAGTCGTGTTACTGTTCCTGGCTATCTAGAATAGTTTTGTTTACAAAATCTGGCAGCTTGTCTTTGGATTCTTTCTTCTCGTGTTCATGTCTTTTTTCTGGCACTAACTTCCGAATAAGTTGAAAACACAATATTTTTGATATTCTGTGGGGCCAATTGAAGGACCTCCTCTTTGAAAAAGATTTTTCTCAGTTGTAATAATGCATAGTTCATGATTACACCTGTATACAATATGTACGGGACTATGTCACTTATACAATGAGTAGCTCTGTTCAAATCTATTTTTTCAGAGAGAATTGGTATATGTATGTATGTATGTATGTATGTATGTATGTATGTATGTATGTATGTATGTATGTATGTATGTATGTATGTATGTATGTATGTATGTATGTATGTATGTATGTATGTATGTATGTATGTATGTATGTATGTATGTATGTATGTATGTATGTATGTATGTATGTATGTATGTATGTATGTATGTATGTATGTATGTATGTATGTATGTATGTATGTATGTATGTATGTATGTATGTATGTATGTATGTATGTATGTATGTATGTATGTATGTATGTATGTATGTATGTATGTATGTATGTATGTATGTATGTATGTATGTATGTATGTATGTATGTATGTATGTATGTATGTATGTATGCAAAGGCTTTTTAATGAATGCATAGCATTGAATGCGAATTGGTACCTTTAGTCAAATGCAGACGTGATTGGCTATTTCTAATCTGAGTGTTCAATAGTCATATGTCCGAATGTGAATGTTTGGTTGTCCCCAGGGCTTTATGTTGGACCACATTATTGCCAGTCACACATGTTTTGGTGGACACATGGATGTTAACTGTTTAGCCAGTTAGGCAGTTTACAAACTTTACATGTATCTAATGACCTAAAATGGACTACAAACATACATGTGACACCATTTACACTCACGTTTGAGGCATAACTGACAATATCTATGGTTTTGGAAGACCTTTCTTGCTCCGTAAATTTCTACCTGTCCAACCATATGGCTACCCGTTCACAAAAAATGTTATCCGTCCAAATGACGAGTGGACGGGTCTCTACATAAAGCTCATAAAGCTATGGTTGTCGCATTTGAATGAGAATGTTAGATGCTTGCTCTATATGCAGTGGCACAGTGGTGCAGTGGTGCAGTGGTGCAGTGGTGCAGTGGTGCAGTGGAGCAGTGGTGCAGTGGTGCAATGGCTAGAGCTTTGACTTCTCGACTAAGAGAACCCGGGTTCAAATCCTGTGTTGCCGTGTCAAACTTTGGCCAAATTGTTTCATTGTATATTGCTCCAGTTCACTCAGCTATATATATATATGAGTACTTGGCTATAGACATAGATGGATATTTGTGTTCAAATAGTCTTCACGCATTGATTACAGAGTGTCTGCATGCTTCCCAGAGAAGCTGAGATGGTGTTTGATTGAACAGGTCTGTCAAGAAGTAAAGTGTAAACCGCTTTAAGCAATCTTGAGGATTGGATACTGCGCTATATAATTTATATGTAAATCTGATTTACCTACCATACCTGGAGACGGCTCGTTCGCTGTCGCTGCTTCGTCCCTATGGAACAATTTACCAATGTTCATTAAGACTTGTGACAATCTCACCAGCTTTAAACGTCTACTGAAGACACATTTTTTTCGTATTGCGTATTAGTGTATTTCGACATGAACATTATTAATTTTTACTAGATTATTTGGTAATATTATCAATAATAATAATACACTTATTTATTGTTATGTAATCTTTTTTTAGTTTTAACATGTACTTAGCTATTTATTACTCGTGTTAATTGTATATATATATATATATATATATATATATATATATATATATATATATATCGTCATTTATCAGTATCATAGTGACGTAGTTATACACTAGACCAATTATTATGTATTTTTATGACTAATACGTAATTAATTTATTAATTTAAAATGCTACACTATTTAATACCATACTAATTTTATTTATTTATATACCTATACATATTTTTTAACATTTATTTTAAAACAGTTGTAATTGTCTTATTCTATACATATATCTTTTTATGTCTTTTAAATTGTGATATGTTGTGAAGATCCACGAACGATTATGGATGTGGCGCTATACGGTAGCTTTATGTAGATACCCGTCCACTCATCATTTGGATGGGCAAAAACGAATATGGATGGGCAAAAATCTGGGTGGATGGGTGAAAAAATGAAGGAGCAAAAAAGGTTTTCCAAAACCATATATATTGTTAATTATGCCTTGAAAGTGAGTGTAAATGGTGTCATATGTGTGTTTGTAGCCCATTTCAGGTCATCAGACACATCTGAAAGTTTGTAAACTAGCTTAACAGTTAACATCCATGTGTCCAACAAAACATGTGTGACTGGCAATAATTTTATCCTGTATAAAACCCTGCGGTATACCAAATAAATATTATTATTATTATGAAATGTACACCACGAGTCTGTCTTGCTGTAGGTGATCTACGCCCTGAACACAAAGAACGACGAGCATGAGTCGATCGTGGCTGGTCTCAAAGAGCACCATGAGGACCAGCAACAGCAGCTGATGGCCGAGATGAAACACAAGGTCGAATTCTACCGCGAACAGATCTCCAAGGATGCCGGATACGCCGCCCAGATCCGCGCGCTCCAGGAGCACATCCAGAGCCAGGCGGAGGAACAGAAGAAAGCGCTGGAGGAGTTCGCACTGTATCGCCACGAGGCGGAGGAACGTGAGGCGATTCTTAAGGCGGACTTCTCGCAGAAGACGCTCACGTTCTCGCAGCAGGTGCTGAAGATGAAGAAAGACTTCGAGGAGAAGTTGCAGATGATCGAATCGCTCCGGAGCGAGTACGACCTGGATAAGGCGAACGCGCTCGAGTCGCTCCGCGCGGAGCATCGCCGCGAGTTGGAGCAGGTGCATCTGTCGCAGGTGGAGCAAGCGTCGGATCTGTCCGACGTGAAGCGCCACCTGGAGGAGATGTACGAACACGACGTGACCCAGTTGAAACAACGACTGGAGGAGGTAGAGCAGTCAAAGAGGACATTGACGGAGGAGTTTGATGCGAAGATGGCGAAGGCGAAGGCGTTCTACGAGAAGGAGCTGGAAGCGACGAAGAACTCGCAGGACTCTGAGAGGCAGAAGGAGACGCAGGAGTTGGAGGAACGGTTCAAGAAGATGAAGAAGTCGCTAGAGCTTGTCGAGATGACCTCGCAGCAGAGGATCGACGCTCTTCTCGGGCAGTTATCGGCCAGTGAGGACGAGGTCAACAAGTACAGGAGTGAGCTGGACGAATTAAGGGACTCTGTCAAAAATAAGTCGTCGGAGACAAGTAAAACAAACAAAGAGGTGGGTGGTGTGTCGGACTCAATGATTATGCATTTATCACTGTTTCTACCCCTAAAATCATAATATATGTGAGAACCACATTGTGTATTCTTGTTAACCCTCTTGTTAACTTGTGTATGTTTCAGGCCATGTTCTGTCTTTTTATTGCATGTCAGTTGTTCATACATACCTTTCCATTTCTTCACATGATATGATCAAATCAGTTTTGGACTTCCTGTATCTTCAAAATCAAAACTTTAATTTATAATGATTGATAACCAATGAAATCATTTCAATGGCACAGTGTGGTAATGGAGAATGGGGAATTTCCCTGAATTTCCTAATCAATTCCAGTTCTTATATGGTTCCATTCACTACATTGAGCAATACAAATTGCTGAAGCTGCAAAAAAATTCATATGCGTAAATTTGTCTTTTGAATTTGGATGGAAATAATGAATTTTTTTTTCATCAGAGCAAGTACGAATTTGTGCTTCATTACTTCATGAATATTAATGAGGACTGAGTACTGTGGTGTTTGAAATGTTTTCATCAGTTATAAATCTTTGTAAGTTAGTTTCTTTTTTACTTTAAAAATTCATAATAATAACATACAAATAATTTGTTGATGCATATTACACCTACCAGACACAACAGGGATAGGGCACCATATTCTTGATTTTGCGCAGAAATATCTATTAATGAAGTAAATTGGAGAAATATTGGACTTTACACAGATTAGACCGGAGCAACTCAAACCAAATGCTTTGACTTTTAATCAGTTTGACTGTTTTTACATAGTAGTTTCTGGTGTGATTGATGTTACATACATGTTATTGATATTACAATATGACCTTCTTTCTCTGTGTCACATTAGCTAAAATCCAGTTCAAGTACTTGTATTATTTCAGACCTGTTAAGTCTCCTGCTTCTGGTGTGAGCCCCTCACTTTTGGCACCCATCTCCCGTTCACCCATGCATGTTACAAAATCTCCAGTTTATCATTCCACCTCCAGGTTTAATTTTGTTTCACCTTCCTAATTTCAGATTATTTCCACCTTTTGGTAAATAAGTACTTCCACGATTCTCGTGATCATCGAAATGTTTCGAATTGCAAATTTATTTTGGTAACTATTTGTGTTATTTTTGTATGTTTTTCAAATAATAATTAAAGATTTGTTCCATATATTGTATTGTTTTGAATTTTGCATTCTCACGCTGTGCAATAGCATCGATGTTTGATAGCTCGATTTTGATGCACAAATCTCCAGTTTTTTTTCATTTCAGAAACTTAACAGGTCTGATTTTATTCAAATTTCAACATGGGTCAATCAACTTTCTATTTCTGCTTCCTCTCTCAACTACACTTGTCAAATTTACATTTCTGGCAGTCATGTGACTCTTGTGTCCACTATGCATGGAATTACCCTGAACTAGCACTGAAAATGTACACGATTTTGTATAATTTAATTTACATAATAACCTGGAATAGAAAAGGTTGTGACTTTATTTCCAACTACCATCAAAATAAGTGGCCACCAATAAGGTTCTAGGCTTCTAGCAACACTTCTTCTTCGTTGCCTTTTCCCACTAGGTGGGGTCAGTGGCCCAAATTCTTGATTTCTAGAATGTTCTGTCGTGGGCATCCTCCGGGGTGATCCGCAGTTCCTGCATGTCCCTTCGGACGCCATCCATCCATCTCCCTCTTGGTCTCCCCATTGGTCTAGATCCTGACACTCTCATGTCACCAACTGCTCTCACTTCATTGTTTTCTTCCATTCTCTGCATGTGTCCATACCAGCGTAGCCTCATTTCTCTGACTTTCTCTTGTATGCTATTCACTCCTAGCTCCTTTCTGATGTCCAAACTCTTTAGTTTGTCTCTCAGTGTTACACCTTTTATTCTTCTCAACATCCTCATCTCTGTTTTCTCGAGAATCTGTTCTTCCTTTTTTCTTTCTATTCTAGCAACGTTCAAGCTAGCATAACTAACTAACTATCCTCATGGTTCAAATACGGATTGTACTTAGTTCAAACTGTCCTACTGATGGTTAACTGCCATGCTCTGTGTGTTTTCTAAGACTATTTGAGCTAATCAACAATCATTGATGAAGCCGGAAAACACATAAAACATTGCTAACAACAAAGTTCTATAACCTTTGTCAAATGGGTGTTTTTGTTGGTGGTCATAATGCCATCTAACAACCTTTGTATTTTAGCTGATGTCAATCAGAGAGGAGTTGTCTAAAACTCTAATCCGGCTCAAGCAACTGGAAGCTGAGCTGACATCATCTCAGGAGCTCTGTGAACAGCAAGCTAAAGACTTATTAAATAAATCAAGTGAGTAAAATTTAAATAATAAAATTTTCATGAATCTGCTATTATTTAATATTATTATGTTTTGTTTTAGTGACTTGAAAAAAGAAGGATTTATGTTAAATATGGTACACTGCACATAAACTCCTCCATTATTTAGTTGTTGTGTTAAATGTATAAATTATTAAATTGTAATCACCTTGTTAAGTGTGCATATAATTAGTTATTTTATCACATGTGTTAAGAGCAGGTGATGTCAGATGTGTTCTAAGTTTTTTATTTGTTAATTAGTATAACCTGCTTAAGACTATATTATTTTGAAGGTTTTTCAGATGCAGTCCATGTGTACATACATGTAAAATACATGTAATATATTTATACTAAAAATGTGATAAAAACCAGGTAATATGTCATAAACATAAATGATATAAATATTAGTATATATATATATATATATATATATATATATATATATACATATATATATATATATAATGTATAATTATACTATTTTGACAGGTATGATCCAGCTAGCTAACCTGCTCAAACGTAAACAAAGCAGTCCCTGTTGACTGTGAGACGATGTGACTCTCAAACATGTCCCACTGTGTCATCTTCAAAACTTCCTGTTACGTTTTTCTACATTGACTAATTCCACGTAAAAGAATAGAAATCGTCGCTTTATCTGTTTTACCATCTTTGTTTGTTTGATAATAACTGGAATTGTCTAAGTATAAATTGTTTTGTATACAGTTATATCCGTGTGATGAAGTCTGAGACAGTAGACGTGTTTTCTCATATGCAGCGGAAATTGCTGAACTGCGCGCAACCAAGATGCAGCATGAAGCCGTCATCAAAGACTTACAGCGCGAGATCGATCGACTGCGGGACCGAATGAACTCACTCGAGCAGGCCAAGGAGATGACCGAGAGTGAAACGTTCAGCAAGTTTGAGCAGCAGACTGACCAGTTGAAATCGTTAAAGCATGTGAGTGAGGCTGGACGTCTGGGGAGGCACTACTTTGTCAGAAAACTAAGAATATGTAATGTGTGTAGGACAATAACATTGTCTCTTTTAATAATAATAATAATACACTTTATTTAGACACTAAAATCCAAAGTACAAACTCTGTTCGGTAGTGTTTACAACATTAAAACATCCTAAGAAAAAAAGAAAAAAAAATCAAATTTTATAAATCAACAGTCCAGACAGTCCTGTGCTACTGTCTAATTTGTTGGGGTGGAAGCTTATCAGTTAAGAATAGAGTGCTGTTAGATCGTGTAGTACGATCAGCCAGCAAAACAATTGGCATGACACTCCCAACAGTGAATGAACTTTATGAAACATGTGTGTTGAAAAAGACAAGGGACATCTTAAAGGACACATCTCACCCATTGCACAAATTTTACTACAATTGCACAGTCTGGTTGTAGATACAGATCCGAAAGTACATGCACGAACTGTTATCATAACAGTTTTCTTCCAACGTCTGCTAGGCTGCTAAACACGAAATTGGGGTTGGAAAGTGATCGGGGATGTTGGGGGAAACAATGGGGCACACTACTGTTATAAGCATTGTCAATACTTATGTTGTGTTATGTGAATATCTACCACAAGAATTTCTTCTTTCGGGGACTGTTAAAGGTTATTGTTATTGAAGCAGGGTGTGGTGATAAAACATGGCGCCTGTGGTGTTAATTGGAATCATCCTGAGGTGACAATCATTAGCAGAAGTCCATTGAATCAGTTGTTATCTGTCATTCTAACTTTGCAGTTAGGGATATGGGAACTGTCAAACTTCAGAAGTTTACCCAAAGTACAAATTATAATTCTTTTGTGTGTGAATAAACGATCGAATTATCGCTGGCGGAACATCTTATGGGTCTGCCTGGTGACTAAATTTGGATAATTTCTTATGACAGACTTCCGATAATCACAGATGTTTACCCCAATGTGTCAGACCGTCACATTTATATTGTTTGTTTATGTGAATCGGTCAGAATCTTGAGTTTTCCAAATGTTTTAACTGTAAGAAACCGTGCCATTTTTCTTGGAGTTTCCATTTTTAACCTTAAATATAATCTTTCAATACTTATTTCGATACATACCTGTGTACATATATATTTCGCTGTGTATTTCACAGGCTATGGAGAAATTGACGGCTGAGAAAAATACAATGAAGGAGACTTATGAAGCACAACTTCGAACATTGGACGAAGAATCTCGGACAACTGTACATAAACTCAACAACCAGCACAGGCGAGAGATTGAAACCCTCGAACAATCACAGCGGGAACATAATTCATCCGAACAAACGAAAGCAGAGACTCGGTTTATGCAAATGAAACAGGTATTATATCGCTCCACGTTTCACCATGCCTGTGGCTATTGGTTATTTGCACCAGAAAAAGCATTATTTGTGTGGTGTTTTTAGCTGATGCTGCAAATAAGTTTGACATTTAATTGGTACAAAACAGCCCAGCAAACAAGGAACCATTTCTGAATCAGTTGGCACGTGTCATACTGGTTCATAATTGGTACCGCTCCACCAGTACGTGTTTTCATGTGTATTCATGTGAATACACTGCCTGTTGTCATCACGAGTTTTGAACGAGTTTGACACGAGTCATACTGGGTCAGAACTGGTACGGTTTCACTGGTACGTGTCATCAGGTGAAAAACTCGTGATTTCACGGTAAACACGTGTTGACACACCAACTTTCTTCACAGAATTAGGTGAATTCACGTGAATTGAGCCATTTGAACTCGTGAATTCACTTACAGAACATGTGAACTCACGGGTCATTGTTTGCTGGGAGTGAATAACTAATCGCCAGAAAAATATTAATAAAAATTAAAATAAAAAACAGAAAATAAAAATTGGACCCTGCTTTTAACATGGTAACAGACACGAAAGGTGGGTCAAGATGGTTCATTTGGGGGCATATGTGTTTATGTACACATGGTCGCTTGCACAGAAAGCAAACAGTTACTGTTAGTGAAGGACTGGATACATTCAGCCTAGCAAAGTACACAGACACACACAGTCATCATGAATGGCTGTGGTAGAATACATATTTGACTGGGACACATTTGTTGTCGTTTGGTAATCATAAGAATATTGGCACTGTCGCTGCCTTAAGTTTAGATGCCACAGTCAACTACACAGCAGCACTAGTTAACTGTGATCCTGACGTCATGTCTGTCCATCTTGGTCATTGTGATTGTAATCGGTTTAATGATGATAATAATAAGAAGAACACTTATATATTATATATATTATTACTATTATTTTAGGTTAATAATTTTGTTTATACAACTTATCAATTTATTTATTTTATCCATTCACTTTGTAACTTTTTAATTTTCAAATTGTGTTTATTTACATGTATAAATTGCATATTTATTATACAATCAGATATACTGTTATACTACACTTTTATACTCATGTAACTTATAACCTTATTTAATTTTATCTACTCATTATTTAACATATTTACCTTTTAGAGGCTATTTATGTGTATGTACCAACTGTAGATGTTCTATTTACCTGAAATAAATGTATTCATATTCGTCTACAGTGCCATAAATCTGTATTATAAACCCATTCAGAGGCTCTGTGAGTATATAAATATGAATACATGCAGAATACTGATAAGTTATGTAAAATTGATAATATTAAACTTGTTTAAGTAAACAACATGTACATAAAATATGTAGACATAATCATAGTTATGGATGATAAATAAGTAAGTTACAGTTAAGATTTTTGCTACTATTTGTACGTTTATGTAAATCGCCTGAGAGCAATACTATTGACTCGGGTGCTATACAAATAAATTGTATTATATTTATTATTATTATTATTATTAAGGTGGTGAGTAAAACAAAGGGCATACAGATAATAATGAGTAAGTCACTGTGGAAAATTAGTGTTAAGACATGTACAAGATAATAAATAGGTAAAATAAAATATATCAAACTTAAATAAACTGTGGGACGCTTACACAGTGTACACAGCTCAGAATATTTTAGTTTTCAAAAATCTTTTTAAAAGTCATGAGGCAACAGGTTTTAATATTTAATATTTTTAATCATAACAAGGATCAAGACAGTAAACGGATAAAGCATAATAATTGTGTTAAATTATGACAGTTTAAAAAATATTTTGAATAAAGCAACTGAGTGATTTGTGACAGTATGGGTGCATGTATGCTAATTATTAACTGGTGCTGTAATTGCTGTGGTTACCGTTGTTACTACAGTAACTGTTGTAATGTATTCCACATTTGTTTCAGCCATGATATTGGTTGGTAATTATTTCTCTCCAGGAATTAGAGGCACAGCTTGAGTCCGACCGAAGACGGTTGGAGAAGGAAAAAGAAGACTTAGCTATGGAATATGGACAGGTGAAAGCAGACTTAAGTGGTCGGCTAAAGACAGCTGAAGAAGAGGTATTTATTGTGTGTATGTTCTGTGTGTGTGTGTGTGTGTGTGTGTGTGTGTGTGTGTGTGTGTGTGTGTGTGTGTGTGTGTATGTTCTGTGTGTGTGTGTGTGTGTGAGTGTGTGTGTGCGTGCGTGCGTGCGTGCGTGCGTGCGTGCGTGTGAGTGTGTGTGTGTATATATGTACAGTGTATATGTGTATGTATGTGTGTGTGTATGTATTTGTGTGTGTGTGTGTGTATGTGAGTGTGTGAGTGCGTGTGTGTGTGAGTGTGTGTGAGTGTGTGCGTGTATGCGTGTATGAGTGTGTGCGTGTGTGAGTGTGTGCGTGTATGAGTGTGTGTGAGTGTGTGTGAGTGTGTGTGAGTGTGTGTGCGTGTATGAGTGTGTGCGTGTGTGAGTGTGTGTGAGTGTGTGTGTGTGTGAGTGTGTGTATATATGTACAGTGTATATGTGTGTGTATGTGTGTGTGTATGTATTTGTGTGTGTGTGTGTATGTGAGTGTGTGTGAGTGTGTGCATGTGAGTGTGTGTGTGTCTGGGTGTGTGTGAGTATATACACTGTATATATATTATAAAATATAACACAATAAAATATTAGTACGGTAAAATTAAATTATAAATTAAATTAATGCATACTAAAATATACAATAAAATATTAATATAATTAAATTAAATATTATATTATAAATTAATTGAATATATATATATATATACATATATATATATAATATATATATATATGTGTGCAGGGTATATATCTATATTACAGTAAAATATTAATATAACCAAATTATAAATTAATATATATATATAATAAGAAAAAAAATTAATTTATTTAGTTTCCCAGATTTAGTGACTTGAGCATGAATATCTGGGAAGACCTCGCCATAACCCTGCCTGTGTTTCCCTCTCAGGTGTCGCGCCTGTCCCTCCAAGCGAGGGAGAGGGAGGAGGGAGTGATCAGTGGGCTGAAGGAAGATGCAGACAAACTGAAGGCTGACCTGGAGCAGACACGGAGCCAGCTGAAGGCTACGAAGGCAAAACTGAGCAGCGTAGAGGTGAGTCTAATGCACAGTTAATTGATTAAATGTACAATTAATTGATTAAATGTACAATTAATTGATTAAATGTACAATTAATTGATTAAATGTACAATTAATTGATTAAATGTACAATTAATTGATTAAATGTACAATTAATTGATTAAATGTACAATTAATTGATTAAATATACAATTAATTGATTAAATGTACAATTAATTTATTAAATGTACAATAAATATATTAAATGTACAATTAATTTATCAAATGTACAATTAATTTATTTATCAACATATTATATTTATTTTATTATCTTATTTATCTTTTTAGCCCCTCAATGGTGTCAAAAATTGTCTGGATAGGAGCACTTAATGTGCTATTAATTGTATTTATCTATTTGCCATATTTATTTTATTAACTTATTTATTACACTTATTTATTTAGCACACAATGATATACAAACTGCAGGATAGTGAAATATAACTTTTAGAAGTATATTCCTGAAGACTGAAGTCCCGTCCTGTTATCTTAGATGGGTTCCACATCAGAATACATTAATTCGGTTAATTAACAATTAACATTAGCTGTTAACAGGTTTTTATATTTCTGACTCAATAATCCCAGAGGTGGAATTGAATTCAGCAATTCATTAACATAGTTGTCACAATTTGCTATTTGTTTTACATTTTGATCAAAACACACTCAAAAAAGATACATTTAAGGTAATTAACATAATTGTTATAATTGATTGGTTTTTACACATTTAACCCCAAAACGCCCGAAAGGTGGAATTGAACCACTCTGACGCTAATCAGCTACAGGTTTGAAGCCTGCACTCCGGACCACCGAAGCTCATCCGGGCAGGTGTTGTATGGGCACTTGTCCTTTATAAAGGCCACATTGTTACGTTGCACAAAATGTGGTGTGTGTAATTTGATATTATCAGTGTAAATAATTCCACTATTACATCATGTGTAAATCCTCACATATGTGTGTATTTGTCACATTAAGAACATTGTTTTAATGCAATTGAAAAAATAATTGTAGCACAGCTTATATCAAAATCCGGTTTTCTGACATCACAGGCAGACTATGAAAAACTCCAGCAGCAACTTGCAGCAAACGTGAAGAAGGCAGCAGCTGAATTGAAGATTAAGTTGGATGACCAGGCCACAGACCTTGACCAGAAATGGACAGTAAAATTAAGGTATTTGAAGGCTAGAGACCACTATGGACATTGAACTGTATAAATGACATATTGTTAGAGTGGGATGGGGTGGGGGTGGTAATACACTACACTAGGCCAGACAAGACAATCAATTATGTCAACAATAGCCATGCAGTCAAAACACTGAATTGACATGTGTTAAAGTTGTTGATTTAGAGTCACACAATTCATCTAAGTAAACAAGCTTTTTATTGTTTAAGCAAATTGACTTATCTGACTATTGCTATAATTAATATCGGTGTCAGTAATTTATGTATTAAACTGCGAAAAGTAAAGACAAAAACATGAACAAACTGGATTTTTATCATTTGTAATTAGTTATGTTCTGAGCTGAATAGAATATATCAAGGCATAACTGTTACTATTTCTTATAAATAATCAAATAAGTGTTTTATAATAAATACATGATTAATTGAAACACAAAGTCCTGCATGTAGGTAACTGAAAAAAGCATCAGTTCCAATTTTTATATAATATATACCTAGGTAGTCACCAATTGTTTTTCAAATGTTGTTTTCATACACATATAATATATTGTAAATGTTACATTATATAAATTACAAACCATAAATTAATTATATTAACATATAAGTGTGACAATTTAAATAATCATTTTTAATTAAATATATTTGTGACAAATGATACGTGCGTGAAAACTCATGAATGTTTCTTGTCAGCTCAGACCTATATATAGAATTTAACGGATGCAACAAGTGATAGCTTTATCTGATTGGTCTATTTCTTAGCATTTACAGACATGCATTTCTTAGCATTTACTGATCACCAGGTGGCACGAATGTTGTAAAACATGCTTCATGTAATGCGCATTACAATTTTAATCATGGAAGCATTACAGTACGGATTTGCAAAAGCAGTGGCTGTATTTGTCTAGTATTTGTCGATACAAATCGGAATCGGAATCGGACTCGGAATCGGAAGTGTTTATTGACCCAATAAAATATACATAAAGCAATGTTCATACAAATGACCTACAACTCAAGTTATAAAATAATATTACATTAGTACCGCTGTGCAGTAAACTGCCAAGTAATTGCATAAGAAATAATAAAAATGTAATTATAAAATGTGATTATGAATTATTAATGTAGGTAAAATAACCAGGGGTCGAGGAGACTGTCACTAAGACCATTTTGGTCGCTCTCGTGGCAGCCACCCCATTAATTACATAACAATTAAATATAGTTGACTATTTTAAACACTTCCAAATAAACACATATGCATAATACAGCAAACACAAGAATGTCATTTCTGGTAACATAAGTCACAAAACTCAACTAACAAAACAACACAAATTTGTTAAATTCACTTGGAAATTAGCCAATGATTATAATAACACTACTTAGTATATGTACATTTAGTATATGTACATTTACGGTGGTATAACAAAGGGAAGAATCACTGTAAATTAGTACGTTGGTTATGAATGTCCACATATATAACAGTTTGGTAAAAAGCAGAGTGTTTTGTAATTTTGTAGAAAATTCTCTTTTGCGTAACTAATAAACCCTCGTAAACTGTGCGTTGTAATTTTGTTTTTAATGTTAAATATAGTATTGTTTATTAGTAAAGGGATATCGTGCCTACTGCATCGCTTGGCAAAGTCATGCTTAGCCCTATTTGTATGAATATTGTCATGTATCCGTGTGTTAAATGTGTGGACTGCTTTATTTAATATAAATGGTAAGTTTTGCAAATATACTGGTAATGTCGTGTACACATACTTATAGTACAGTTTCAATTCATGCAATTTCAGCATATCTGTAACATTAAGAATCTTGAGTTTCTTAAACAACAGCTCAGTATGTGCATTATAATTTGTTAAACATATTATTCTAATTGCTTTTTTCTGTAGTTTGATTATTCTGTTACAGCAAGTTGACGTATTTGTTGTGTGTGCCAATAAATTGCCAGTGTTAGACCAGTGTGCATCTAAATTCACATTTCATCACCTAAAGTTATCTCTCTCTTCATTTTAAAACGATAGCTGACAAACAATAGCTGACAACATCTAGTATGATTTTACAAGATCTTTTCTCTCTTTATTTCTATACCTGTCCACCAGCCGTCCAGTGATATTTCTACCCTTCCAAAATGAGTTTTCCCATCCAAATTACATGGGAACAAATGCACGCGCACGCACACACACACACACACACACACACAATTAGAATAAACATAACATCAACTGTATTTACAGCGACTAGTTGGTGTAATAGTTCTTTGCCCTGCTTCTATTTGCTGTGTTTGATTACACCAATACTTGTATGATGACACTTGTACCTGTGTGATCACGTGATACTACAGGAACGAGATTGAGAAGCTGAGACACACCTTGATGGAACAAGCGGATTCGGACAGGAAGAAGGCCCTAGCCCGGTTATCTAGTGTGAAAGATGACGAAATCGCAGCCGCTGCTGTGGGTTGGGAGAACAAAATCACCGACCTTCTCGAGCAGGTAATTTGACGAACTCGGGCGTGGCAGTAGACACCTTGTCATTTGTAGACCGGGTCATTATGACGCACATGTCAGCCAAGATTCACTCGCCGCGCAGATTGCTAAAAAAATGCCCTACTCGGGTAATGGCCGCAGATCAGGATACAACTGCCCAAATGGTTGCAATGTCGACACGTTTGTTTTTATCGAAACCCACGAACAGTGGTGAAATTTAGGTGATGGGTTGTTTGTTTCATTTCCATTTTCCAGCCCCTCTCTTTTTACTTCACCATCTTTCACTGGGATAAATTTGCAATGCTGACAGTAAATTGTCGTCATTTATAAGCATATCTAAATATGTTTTTAGTTGTATTTTAAGGCTATATCAAATCTGACTGATATCAACCGTCTTTGTTATTATAAAGATTTGATAACATGAAAATACTCAAATAGACAAACTGCACTATTACATTCTTAGCACACCAGTTACATACCTGTTTTTCTTTAATAATAGTAATAACTTTATTGAATCACTAAAATCTAAAGTAGACGTCTGTTCAGGAGTGTTTGCAATATTTGATAAAGTATAACTTGTAACTTAGATATAAAAATAATTAGTAAATAATAATAAGTGAAACATATAAATAAATACATGTAACTTGTAAGAAAAATTAATTAATTAATAAAGATGATAAAACAACATTGCATTGGCAGAGGTAGAGATTGTGATAGGTCAACGATTATTGTTGCGGTGTCTACAGTAATATATTATTCGTTTAAATAAATAATTCAGATAATAAGTACATGTGTAGTATATCAACTAAAGTATAAATTATGACGATTTGTTGTTTCAGATTGCTGTTCTGCGGAGCGGTATCTCGACACAGGAGACAGAGATGGCCGATAAACTGGAGCGGATGAAACGAGAAGCTCAAGAAGAAAACGTGAAACTGTCACGGGAACTGAAAGAGGCCATCACTGCTCACCAGGAGAAGATCGCAGAACTTGAGACGAAATACGAACAACAGCTGAGAGAAATGAACGGAATGAAAGATCGAGAAATTAAGGTAAGTAGTTTTGTGTCAAGTGTTTAAATTGTAACACAGATTGAAATGTTAAATGTTGTGGTGTTTAATTGTAGGCAAAGTGGTTGACTGTTTTCTTGTGATTATAATAATAATAATAATAAGAAGAAGAACATTTATAATGCACCATAAATCTAGATGATATCCATTCGAAGGCACTATACATGAATATGTATACATTATATTGTGGAATTATAATGTTAAATTTGTCAACGTAAATGAAATACATACAATATGTATAAAAAGTAATAGTAATAAATGATAACATAAATAAGTTAGCTAAAGACGATTATTAAAATAAATGATATATTGATAATAAAATAATGATATAGTAGCCTTGGTTAATTAAGTAAAATACTATCGTATTTCCATATGTGTTGCACACCAGTAATGCCACCTGTTGATAAAACTTTGCGTAATGCCTTTGTGAATGGCTGGTCATGAACCAACGATATAACTAACTGATCAGTGAACAGTATGAACAGTATTGTTGTTCCCACATAAGAGGTCATCGCATATGTTCACAAAATACATTAAGCGTTGTAGAGTAGGGGTGGATTGACTTACAGATGTTACAATGCTACCGCCATGTGAGTGAACACACTGGCAGTTATAGACTTCTTGGTTGCCATTCCCACATTCTATGTTGCTGGGAATGGGGGAGGGGGGGGGGTTGAACAATGCAGTACAATAATACTTTAGTATTCCTTGGGGAAAAATTAATTTTGAGTGTTTCTCTCTGAGAATGAAATAAATCTACATGAAATATAGTGTAAAAATAATAAAGTATGTCAAAAAAGAACGTCAAGCATGCGTGTAATAAATACATTAAATATGTACATTAAATAAACACATTAAAAACATTAAATAAATAAATACATTAAATAAATAAACACATTAAAAACATTAAATAAATAAATACATTAAATAAATAAACACATTAAAAACATTAAATAAATAAATACATTAAATAAATAAATAAACTAAATAAATACATTAAATAAATAAATACATTAAATAAATAAATACACTAAATAAATACATTAAATAAATACATTAAATAAATACATTAAATAAATACATTAAATAAATACATTAAATAAATACATTAAATAAATACACTAAGTAAATACACTAAGTAAATATATTATATAACTACATTAAATTTAAATAAATAAAAACATTACAAATAAATATAAAGTTGTATTACATAAATACATTAAGTAAATACGTAAAATAGATATGTTAAAAAATACTTTAAATAAATACATTAAATGCTCACATTATATAGACACATTAAATAAACGCATTAAATAAACACATAAAATAAACACACAAAATAAACACAATAAATAAAGACATTAAATAAATGCATAAAATAAACACACAAAATAAACACATTAAATAAATAAATACCAGGGATAGACATGTAATGTTTCCATGTGTGATGATCCCTAATTTGTTCCCACTTGTGCTCCCCAGGAGCGGGAGGAGCGACTGAGGGAGATCCACGTGGAGGACATGAGTGGGCAGTCGCTGGCCCACCGGGCGGCCATGGACGTCGTGCGGTCAGAGGCAGAGAAGACAAGACACGCTGCCCTGCAGGCTCAGGCTGACCAGTCCAGACAGCAGATGGGTGGGTACTGGTGGGTGTGGGGGTGTGGGGGTGTGGGGGTGTGGGGGGTACAGAGGGCTGGATGTTTGGTATGGGGGTTGTCATTGTGTGTGTGTGTGGGGGGGGGTGTGTGTGTGTGTGTGGGTGTGTGGGTGGGTGTGTGGGTGGGTGTGGGTGTGTGTGTGGGTGGGTGTGTTTGTATGGGAGTGTGTGTGTGTGTGTGTGTGTGTGTGGGTGGGTGGGTGTGGGTGGGTGTGTTTGTGTGGGAGTGTGTGTGTGTGGGTGGGTGGGTGTGTGTGTGTGAGTGCGTGAGTGCGTGCGTGCGTGCGTGCGTGCGTGCGTGCGTGCGTGCGTGTGTGCGTGTGTGTGTGCATGCATGTTTGTGCCTCATATGACTGCTGAATCTTGACACTGACATACTTGCTGTGTGCAGAGCTGCAGAAGGTTGATCTGCAGCACAGACACGCCATGGAGCTGCA
>OZ024864.1:31848183-31855683 GCA_964017155.1 Oasisia sp. SBJ-2009 | reverse complement strand
TCTCTCCCTCCCTTCTCTCCCTCCCTTCTCTCCCTCCCTCCTCTCCCTCCCTTCTCTCCCTCCCTTCTCTCCCTCCCTCCTCTCCCTCCCTTCTCTCCCTCCCTCCTCTCCCTATCTTCTCTCCCTCCCTCCTCTCCCTCCCTCCTCTCCCTCCCTCCTCTCCCTCCATTCTCTCCCTCCCTCCTCTCCCTATCTTCTCTCCCTCCCTCCTCTCCCTATCTTCTCTCCCTCCCTCCTCTCCCTCCCTCCTCTCCCTATCTTCTCTCCCTCCCTTCTCTCCCTCCCTCCTCTCCCTATCTTCTCTCCCTCCCTTCTCTCCCTCCCTCCTCTCCCTATCTTCTCTCCCTCCCTCCTCTCCCTCCCTTCTCTCCCTCCCTCCTCTCCCTATCTTCTCTCCCTCCCTCCTCTCCCTCCCTTCTCTCCCTCCCTCCTCTCCCTATCTTCTCTCCCTTCCTCCTCTCCCTCCCTCCTCTCCCTCCCTCCTCTCCCTCCCTTCTCTCCCTCCCTCCTCTCCCTATCTTCTCTCCCTCCCTTCTCTCCCTCCCTCCTCTCCCTCCCTTCTCTCCCTCCCTCCTCTCCCTATCTTCTCTCCCTCCCTTCTCTCCCACCCTCCTCTCCCTCCCTTCTCTCCCTCCCTCCTCTCCCTATCTTCTCTCCCTCCCTCCTCTCCCTCCCTCCTCTCCCTCCCTTCTCTCCCTCCCTCCTCTCCCTATCTTCTCTCCCTCCCTTCTCTCCCTCCTTTCTCTCCCTCCCTTCTCTCCCTCCCTCCTCTCCCTATCTTCTCTCCCTCCCTTCTCTCCCTCCCTCCTCTCCCTATCTTCTCTCCCTCCCTTCTCTCCCTCCCTTCTCTCCCTCCCTTCTCTCCCTCCCTCCTCTCCCTATCTTCTCTCCCTCCCTTCTCTCCCTCCCTTCTCTCCCTCCCTTCTCTCCCACCCTCCTCTCCCTCCCTTCTCTCCCTCCCTCCTCTCCCTATCTTCTCTCCCTCCCTCCTCTCCCTCCCTCCTCTCCCTCCCTTCTCTCCCTCCCTTCTCTCCCTCCCTTCTCTCCCTCCCTTCTCTCCCTCCCTTCTCTCCCTCCCTTCTCTCCCTCCCTCCTCTCCCTATCTTCTCTCCCTCCCTCCTCTCCCTCCCTCCTCTCCCTATCCTCTCTCCCTCCCTCCTCTCCCTCCCTCCTCTCCCTCCCTTCTCTCCCTCCCTCCTCTCCCTATCTTCTCTCCCTCCCTTCTCTCCCTCCCTTCTCTCCCTCCCTTCTCTCCCTCCCTCCTCTCCCTATCTTCTCTCCCTCCCTCCTCTCCCTCCCTCCTCTCCCTATCTTCTCTCCCTCCCTCCTCTCCCTCCCTCCTCCCCTATCTTCTCTTCCTCCCTCCTCTCCCTCCCTCCTCTCCCTCCCTTCTCTCCCTCCCTCCTCTCCCTCCCTCCTCTCCCTCCCTTCTCTCCCTCCCTCCTCTCCCTATCTTCTCTCCCTCCCTCCTCTCCCTCCCTCCTCTCCCTCCCTTCTCTCCCTCCCTCCTCTCCCTATCTTCTCTCCTCCCTTCTCTCCCTCCCTTCTCTCCCTCCCTCCTCTCCCTCCCTCCTCTCCCTCCCTCCTCTCCCTCCATTCTCTCCCTCCCTCCTCTCCCTATCTTCTCTCCCTCCCTCCTCTCCCTATCTTCTCTCCCTCCCTCCTCTCCCTCCCTCCTCTCCCTATCTTCTCTCCCTCCCTTCTCTCCCTCCCTCCTCTCCCTATCTTCTCTCCCTCCCTTCTCTCCCTCCCTCCTCTCCCTATCTTCTCTCCCTCCCTCCTCTCCCTCCCTTCTCTCCCTCCCTCCTCTCCCTATCTTCTCTCCCTCCCTCCTCTCCCTCCCTTCTCTCCCTCCCTCCTCTCCCTATCTTCTCTCCCTTCCTCCTCTCCCTCCCTCCTCTCCCTCCCTCCTCTCCCTCCCTTCTCTCCCTCCCTCCTCTCCCTATCTTCTCTCCCTCCCTTCTCTCCCTCCCTCCTCTCCCTCCCTTCTCTCCCTCCCTCCTCTCCATATCTTCTCTCCCTCCCTTCTCTCCCACCCTCCTCTCCCTCCCTTCTCTCCCTCCCTCCTCTCCCTATCTTCTCTCCCTCCCTCCTCTCCCTCCCTCCTCTCCCTCCCTTCTCTCCCTCCCTCCTCTCCCTATCTTCTCTCCCTCCCTTCTCTCCCTCCTTTCTCTCCCTCCCTTCTCTCCCTCCCTCCTCTCCCTATCTTCTCTCCCTCCCTTCTCTCCCTCCCTCCTCTCCCTATCTTCTCTCCCTCCCTTCTCTCCCTCCCTTCTCTCCCTCCCTTCTCTCCCTCCCTCCTCTCCCTATCTTCTCTCCCTCCCTTCTCTCCCTCCCTTCTCTCCCTCCCTTCTCTCCCACCCTCCTCTCCCTCCCTTCTCTCCCTCCCTCCTCTCCCTATCTTCTCTCCCTCCCTCCTCTCCCTCCCTCCTCTCCCTCCCTTCTCTCCCTCCCTTCTCTCCCTCCCTTCTCTCCCTCCCTTCTCTCCCTCCCTTCTCTCCCTCCCTTCTCTCCCTCCCTCCTCTCCCTATCTTCTCTCCCTCCCTCCTCTCCCTCCCTCCTCTCCCTATCCTCTCTCCCTCCCTCCTCTCCCTCCCTCCTCTCCCTCCCTTCTCTCCCTCCCTCCTCTCCCTATCTTCTCTCCCTCCCTTCTCTCCCTCCCTTCTCTCCCCCCCTTCTCTCCCTCCCTCCTCTCCCTATCTTCTCTCCCTCCCTCCTCTCCCTCCCTCCTCTCCCTATCTTCTCTCCCTCCCTCCTCTCCCTCCCTCCTCTCCCTATCTCTCTCTCCCTCCCTCCTCTCCCTCCCTCCTCTCCCTATCTTCTCTCCCTCCCTTCTCTCCCTCCCTCCTCTCCCTATCTTCTCTCCCTCCCTCCTCCTCTCCCTCCCTCCTCTCCCTATCTTCTCTCCCTCCCTCCTCTCCCTCCCTCCTCTCCCTACCTTCTCTCCCTCCCTCCTCTCCCTCCCTCCTCTCCCTACCTTCTCTCCCTCCCTCCTCTCCCTATCTTCTCTCCCTCCTCTCCCTATCTTCTCTCCCTCCCTCCTCTCCCTCCCTCCTCTCCCTATCTTCTCTCCCTCCCTTCTCTCCCTCCCTCCTCTCCCTATCTTCTCTCCCTCCCTCCTCTCCCTCCCTCCTCTCCCTCCCTTCTCTCCCTCCCTCCTCTCCCTATCTTCTCTCCCTCCCTTCTCTCCCTCCCTTCTCTCCCTCCCTCCTCTCCCTATCTTCTCTCCCTCCCTCCTCTCCCTCCCTCCTCTCCCTATCTTCTCTCCCTCCCTTCTCTCCCTCCCTTCTCTCCCTCCCTCCTCTCCCTATCTTCTCTCCCTCCCTCCTCTCCCTATCTTCTCTCCCTCCCTCCTCTCCCTCCCTTCTCTCCCTCCCTCCTCTCCCTATCTTCTCTCCCTCCCTCCTCTCCCTCCCTCCTCTGCCTCCCTCCTCTCCCTCCCTTCTCTCCCTCCCTTCTCTCCCTCCCTCCTCTCCCTATCTTCTCTCCCTCCCTCCTCTCCCTATCTTCTCTCCCTCCCTCCTCTCCCTATCTTCTCTCCCTCCCTCCTCTCCCTATCTTCTCTCCCTCCCTTCTCTCCCTCCCTTCTCTCCCTCCCTCCTCTCCCTATCTTCTCTCCCTCCCTCCTCTCCCTATCTTCTCTCCCTCCCTCCTCTCCCTCCCTTCTCTCCCTCCCTCCTCTCCCTATCTTCTCTCCCTCCCTCCTCTCCCTCCCTCCTCTGCCTCCCTCCTCTCCCTCCCTTCTCTCCCTCCCTTCTCTCCCTCCCTTCTCTCCCTCCCTTCTTCCCCTCCCTCCTCTCCCTCCCTTCTCTCCCTCCTTTCTCTCCCTCCCTTCTCTCCCTCCCTCCTCTCCCTCCCTTCTCTCCCTCCCTTCTCTCCCTCCCTTCTTCCCCTCCCTCCCTCCTCTCCCTCCCTTCTCTCCCTCCTTTCTCTCCCTCCCTTCTCTCCATCCCTTCTCTCCCTCCCTTTTCTCCCTGCCTCCTCTCCCTCCCTTCTCTCCCTCCCTCCTCTCCCTCCCTTCTCTCTCTCCCTTCTCTCCCTCCCTTCTTCCCCTCCCTCCTCTCCCTCCCTTCTCTCCCTCCTTTCTCTCCCTCCCTTCTCTCCCTCCCTTCTCTCCCTCCCTTCTCTCCCTCCCTCCTCTGCCTCCCTCCTCTCCCTCCCTTCTCTCCCTCCCTTCTAAAACCTTTATTGCCTTCGTCTCTCCATCTCAGTCTCCTCATCTTACTCTTCCAGTCTCCATTCCTCTCTCACTTCCCACCCTTCCACCCTGCCCATCTCCCTCCCTCTGCCAGGCCTTCAGTTCAACCCCCATATATAACTCCCTCCCTCCCTCCATCCCTCCCTCCCTCCCTCCCTCCCTTCCTCCCTCCCTCCCTCCCTCCCTTCCTCCCTCCCTCCCTCCCTCCCTCCCTCCCTCCCTTGAAGTTGAAGTATGCTCCCAACACGCCCACTCTCAACAAAATTATTTTTGTTTACACTGGATATCCTTTAGATTCATCATAGCTTCCCATTTGCTATACGAACGACAAAGGCAGCAGCTAGAAAGAAAAAGGTTGTTCAGACACAGCACAAATACAGGGATTCCCCACCACGACCTAACTAGGTCAATTCTAAGTTGATTTAGTGGCACGAATGCTATGTTGGTCTCATGAAACCAGCTGTAAGCTGCATTGACTATTTGTTGTTAGCTGCGACCAGTAGACCGCATAATTGTGTGTAAAGTTACACGGCTTTATGAAACTGGGCCCTGCACTATGGCACCATAGTTCCACATTGTCCATACCTGTTCCCTCGGACTGTCACCCTTAGAGAGGTTCTGGTGGTAGGGCTTTGTGTATTCACCCACACACCCAGCCTTCTCTTCATAGCTATCAGATCACTTACACGATTTTTCATTTTGCTACCATTTTCCGCTGTCTGTGTATCGTATCTAATGCTCACGCTACTGGTGCTGCAGCCTGGAGGCAACCGAGGAACGACACAGGAATCGTCCATCTCGGCCTGAAGACTTGGAGATGATCGAACGGCTACAGTTCACGATACAAGACCGTGAACTCGCTGTCAACAAACTCATAGTGCGTGTCATACTTGCACTTTTAAGTTATTGTCTTACACCACCAATCTGCTAACTGTTTGGACAAATTGTTTGGCAAATTTTGTAGTTGTCTTGTGTGCCTTGCATAATTTTTGATATACTGCCTTTAATGATCAAAATTTTCTTCCTCCTTTTAGTCATTTTTAAGGAAAATTTAAATATTACATTCCAACAAAATATATTGTATATTATATATAATGCTATAATTCTTCTACACACAAAATTATAGCATATTAGCTTTGACCACATTTGATTTCTCTAGCTAAAATCTCAAAATTCCATACAGCTTACTATTCCTGCAAAACTCCATTTGCATGAATTAAACATATCCCACAATTCCCTGCTTATCCCACAACATATCCCACAATGCTCTGCATATCCCACAATTCCCTTGTGCAGTAGAATCAGCAGGAGAATAATGGTGTACAGCCAATCCACCATCAGACCAATAGATGAACTCCAGACTGGCCAGGCATGACTTCAATCCCACTGTCTTGTTTTTCCGCACGCAGGAGGAGAAGCGGTACTTCCAAAGGGAGTTAGTGAACCGGGAGACAAACTTTAACAAGGTCTTCAATGCCTGTCCCCAAGTCGGCATTCTTAACCCGCTAGCGGTCAAGGTAGTGTTGTTTTATTTTGGTACATTACACCCCAATATGGTCTACATGGAGTAGATTGGCTTTCATTAATTCTGTCACAGTTTTGTCTCTCTTTCCGTTACGTAGCCACATGGTTTGTTTTGTTTTCACAAAATGGATTTTTGACCATCATTCAGCCAATCAGAATGCTTTGTTATTTATTTAACGTATAACATTTTATTACTATTTTAATTTTTTAAATATAAAAGATTCTAAATTGTATTGCAGGCCCATTTGTTCATTTGATTTTCTTTTATGTAAGATTTTATAATATATAGCAGATTCATTTATTTTATGTTCTGACAGAATTACACTCCAAAATAAAATAAACATCCCACATAGGATATTAAAGTATTATTGACACTAAGCTTCTTTTTGTCTTGACCAGACATCATAGTGGGTAATATTTCATGGCAAACAAATATTGGATCCGGCAGCCGTTGTGGTTTCTGAAACCATTTTAAGAGACTCCAAACCACACATTGTTATGGGTAGTTGGTAGTGAACTGATACAAAATACTATATGTTTTGGCTACCCCTTAATAACGTGAATGTTTTCCCCCCTAGCCATACAAGCTTTGTCAAAACAGAAGTGATTTTTCTTCTATCTGTGTTGCAAATATATTCCACTTTCAATGTGTTTTAGTAAGTATATCTTAACATAATTTATTATATATTATTTTATTCCACATTTTACATCTTATGATTTTATATTTATACTAGATCATGTCAACAACTTTTATTTATCAATGTGTTAAAGAACATACCTATTGTATGCGATTACTCTTATTTATTTATTTGTTTATTTACATACTTTAATTATTAATTCCATGTTGTGGTGTAGTAACTACAATGAAAACGCATGGCAATAAAGCTGACCTTATCTTATCTTATGTACTGACTAGAACTATGTTTTCAGCAGAAAGGGAGGAGTACGAAGGCTCCTGTGAAGTTGACAAGTAGTCCCTCCCTCAACAGTCGACTCGACCCTATTCCAGGGTCACCGATTCACGACGACAAATTCAACCAGATCCGACCCCTTCCGCCACCATCAAAGAAGTTTGTTCGATGAATGCGGGTCGAAGTTAACGGCAGTGGAAGACCAGTTCTCTCTGTCAAGATAGTGTTGGTGTTAGCTGCTACAGCTGTAACAGACGTTAAACCATTATATGACATATATCATGATATCTGTGCGACAGTATGATACATATCATGATAATATGTGTTTCACAATGTGATAGATATCATAGCATGTGTTTCACAAAGTGATATGCGTCACGATGTTTGTGTCATGATATGATACATATGTGATATGGTGGTCCAGAAAAAACTGACACTTTTTACTTGGTCATATTTTGTACAAATGTTGCAGTTTTCCCAAGATTGTTCTCATAGGTGTGGGATACCGCTATAAGTTTTTATTGTGAAAAGCATTTTTAGATGTTGGCTTTTTTATAACCTTTTCTTGTAATCAAAAACAAGTTTAATCCAAGCTGCTTTTTCTACACTAATACATGCTCATGGGTCTGTGCTGAGGCCCAAGACGTCATGTTTTGCTTATTAGCATGCCCACTCATGTGAAAATGTGCCTTGTCACTGAAGAAAACAATGTCCAAGAGACGGAGGTTGTTTTCAATCCTGTAAGTGATACTTTGGCAAATGCAAAGTGTTGGTTCTTGATGATATGGCTTTTAGCCCTGACGAATCGGGACTTTGCATGGAAACAGTTTCAGGTCGCTATGAATGACTCTCACCACAGTACTCGTA
>OZ024864.1:31808183-31843183 GCA_964017155.1 Oasisia sp. SBJ-2009 | reverse complement strand
GATTATTGTCACACGCCATAGAGATGGGAGGCGTATGTTGGTATGTAGCTGTCTGGTTTCGGAAGGGACACGAGAAAGGAGACGGAAAAAGAACTCATGTCCCCGTGTCGAGCCCTGCATCGTCATGGAATACGCAAGATAACCAATGTGGCCATTTATATTATAGCCTATGATATTATATGCACACACATATATGTATATATATATATATATATATATATATATATATATATATATATATATATATATATATATATATATATATATAATTATATATATATATATAAATCGAAATAACTAGTTTATCTAAATGTGAAATTGCTCGATATATATATATATATATATATATATATATATATATATATATATATATATATATATATATATAATATAATATAATATATATATATATATATATATATCTGGCAATTTCACATTTAGATAAACTAGTTGTTTCGATTTAGGTCACCAGTGTAAATGCGTGCGTGATGCGTGTTTGTGCCATGATGATGTTTTCAACAATCATCGTATTGCTTTAATATCGCCATACTGCGTGAGTTGTTTCAAAACTATGCAAGCTTTTCCTGAAACATGTTACTACGCACAGCTGTCTCAAATATTTAATCCACACCCACGTGCAAACGTCGACAGATAATTGCAATAAAACAACTCTCAGCCCACCCGCTATTAACTGGATCGTTTGGATGAGGGAAGCCAGAATATATCCGCAGCGAAGCCACTTCAGCGTTCCACCTGAGGGATAACAGCGGTCTATTTGTGACAAGACATCCATTATATATATATACATATATACATATATACATACATACATACATACATATATATATATGTATATATATATATATATATATATATATATATATATATATATATATATACATATATATTTATATATATATATATATATATATATATATATATATATATATATATATATATATATATATATATATATATATATATATATATATATGTATATATATATATCACGTTGACGTCGCATACCCATCTACACAGTCTACATGCGGACGTTACAATCTTTTCACTTCGGCATTATGTAGTATGTTGGAGCCATTGTCACCGTAAAGGCTATCTACAACGCCACGACCGCATTCTGTCTTGATTCATATTCACTATGTAGTGTGTACCATGGCCACTTGCTACGTTCGTATCACCGACACGGCTTACATCGTTTGCAAGGATGGCCATACTAAGAAACATTTAACAGGGAAAGATTTCCAATGTGAGCAGCTTAGGGAATGTCGTATTGCGTTAACGGAATACCAGAAATAGAATGTATTACTGAAATCGTATAAACTATACAAAAACAAACGTTATCAATGAAGTATAACAATTAGTAATATAATGGAGTATTCCGAATTGATAGAGGTGTCAAATAAAGCTGTAACCAGTTAGGTAGTTGAAATAGTAATACCATGAGATATATATACACTAAAAATTGATCGTTGTTAACTCTACAACATGTATTATAAACAGAGTAATAACAATTGTTCATGTAGTGTATAGACGAGGTTCGTATGAAGACTAAACAATGAAGGACCTATGTATGAAGAATGCAACCAAATAAAAATTTAGTAATGAGTGTTCAATTAAAATGTGTAGCAAACACGTGGTGATACCAACAGCATTAATGATTAGAATTCGCTTACATGTGTGACCAAGTGTTTTATAATTATATTCAGTTTCTGCTATGTGGCTCATTTTGAAGTATGGTTTGGATTCATCTTCACATCTACTTACAACAATTGATTTTAATAATATTACAACACCTTTTAGGTTCCTCTTCGTTGAACGATAGTTGAAGTGGTATTTCAGATCAGTGAACCTTTACATAACCAATTATTTGAAGATCTGACAGTCGAATTGGTTAAAAGACGTACTTGTTATGTAACGATAGTCTATTTTCGTGAATATGTATTTTGGGGGCAAATATATGCATACATTTTCCAGCTTCAATTTCGTATGTATCATGAAATTGTATTAGGCATAGTTACAAAAAAAGGATCGGAGTATTCCCGATAATTTATTTTAAGGACGGAACAAACAATTTCTTTTGTATATGTTTTGTATACATATGGTATAAATATAAAATAATTTCATGAAATTTATTTGATATAGGGATACGATTTCGTGTGTCAAGTGGGAGCAAACTAAACTGTAACGAATTGTTCTGAAGGCGGAAACCTTTGGCTATTTGATTTAGCATGCGTTTATTGAGTGAAGAATACACAAATAAATGAAACACGACACAAAACGAACAATCTACGTTACAAATATTGCACAAAACTGTGATAATCCTCTTCAACATTGAACTGTGTTGAGACTTGTTAACGTGTCTCTAATGTCGGCGATGTCTGTATTACAAGTAATCGCAAGTGTTTACTGCACATTAAACATGTTTACGACATACGCCTGTTTTCTCTTCATTTTAATTGTGGTAGTGTCGCAAAGGTCGTTTAGTTTTATATATATATATATATATATATATATATATATATATATATATATATATATATATATATATATATATATATATATATATATATATATATATATAGCTATCGTTGTCATACTCCGAAAACAATTAGCACATTTTAATGTACATTTCGTTTTTAAAATCTTTTTGTATTAAAACCCACCTCGTGTTTTTTTAATCCGGGAACACGGGAGTTCTGTTCGCACAGGTATGCCATAGCAGGCACTAGGCAGAATGCGTAATTGGGTCTCGTAGCGTTACGATTTGGGCTAGCTTTGGGTTAGGGTTAGAGCCGGAATGGGGCCACATTACAAAGGTAATGTCCACGATATCTAACACTCAATACTGTAGTGGACATTGCATGATCAGGACTTTCGCTGATTCACCAACCATTATAACCTCTACTTCTTTACTGTTCACTTGACGCCGGTAGCTAGGCGCACGCGTTCCATTTAGCAATGCACAATCGGCTTATACATCACATGGCCAATTGCTTAGCAAAAACCCCAACATGTGATCAAAACATATCTGCCGAAAAGGTGGCACATTCGTCTATACTGTTGAAATTCAGTCAGAAGAATTTTAGTAGAAGTCTACGGTGTTTCTACACGAGAGAGAGAGAGAGAGAGAGAGAGAGAGAGAGAGGTCTTTCTCCCGTTGTGTTACAGTTTGATTTCTGAACGAGATGTACTCGAAATCTAAGCCGTACGTCTTTAACATACACAGATGCACAAGCTCGATTACAATAAGATATAAGGTGCCACACTAAAGCTGTAATTAAATATTTGGGTTTATTAAATGTACCTTAGCAGATGGTATACAATGAACACATTTATTATAGTACTGCTTACCAAGTATATATTGTGTTAATTGACTTGACAGACTATCAGAATACGTCTTTCTGCTGACGTCACTTGCATTTTCCTATGGGGAATTAAATGGACAATAATGATTAATCCTCATTATTAATTATGGCTTCTGGTGAAACTGCAAGGGAGGAAGGCAGCGAAGTATCAACTAAGATTAAATCCGGCCCCGCAGGGTGCAATGATCCCATCAAACCCTACGTCTGCATTTTCCCAATGTCAGTGATGAATTCGCGCCATAAATAGAACATCACTAGAGATAATTGAAAAATTATTATATCTTATTAACGTCATAGCGAACGTAATTTCGGTTGGGCATGTGCTGTGTAGGCGTGCGACATATATATATATATATATATATATATATATATATATATATATATATATATATATATATATATATAATATTATATGCATGCGACAACTCTGTTGGCGGTCACCATTGCCCGAAAATATCATACGTTAATTCGTTTTGACATATTTTCTAACCGACCCAACCATAAAATTCGTCTTCATCTACCACGTCACGCAGATTACTTGCATAACATGCCATAGGTTTAGTTCGGAAAACGAAAAACAATATTCGTTGTTGTACGTGGAGTGCAATTGCCGCTGTACTTCGTGAAGTACCGTACAACGCCCGTAAATACACCCCTAATCTCAGAACGCCGTTCGCATACCAATTACCTTTTTGCGTCACTATCTTCTAAAGCAACCACTAAATCTGTTCCAAAAATAAGCAGCCTACTTACAAGAATCAATCACTGCAAATGCAATGCAACCGAAAAAGTCGTGTATCGTGAGGCAATGCAAACTCAATTTAATGTATTGCGTACCTAGGTACACATGTATTCTTGGAAACAACATACAGCCACTGCCTTCAGTGTAACCAAATTGACTGTTTGCGGATGCACCGTCAATGTCAACCATGTTCACTCGATCTATCGAAAGCCGCGCAATGGCATCTACACAAAACAACACTCGCTACAGGCTAGGTGGCGCTGCAGTACACAGGATGCTCGAAACGTCAACGACTCTTCCCGCTGTGGTGCAGACATTTTGTGATGTTATTTTACAAACATACACAATGGCATTCATACAATCAACACAATTCTCGGTCTGTACACACGTCATTTGACAAACACAGGCATTTGTTGTAGATATACGCTTCAGCTTACGATGTCCCGCAAACCGATTGTTTTTCTACTAATGCTTTGTATGTTTCCACTATCTTCTTCTTCGCCTTTTCCCACTAGGTGGTGTCAGTGGCCCAAATTCTTGATTTCCAGAATGTTCTGTCCTGGGCATCCTCCGGGGTGATCCGCAGTTCCTGCATATCACTTCGGACGCAATAAATCCATCTCCCCCTTTTCTGGCACTATCATATCAACATTTGCTCTCACTTCATTGTATGTCTCCACTATATATATATATATATATATATATATATATATATATATATATATATATATATATATATATATATATATATATATATATATATATATATATATGTATATATATATATATATATATATATTACACACACACATATATATATATATATATATATATATATATATATATATATATGTATATATATATATATATATATATTACACACACACACATATATATATATATATATATATATATATAATGTAACCCAACTTGTCACAGAATACATTTAGGTTCGGTAGTTATAAACCTGTTATTTATAAGCCACCCGTGACCAAGACAACACTTCGAGGATCCCCACATACGAAATGACATCCGCGTGTTCACTACAATTATGTAAACCGTTATTTGTATAAGCGTTTATTAAACATGAAAAGAAAACGTGTTTGTAGTTGTGAATGCTATTGTGCAGTTTTTGTAAAATATTCCTCATATACCTTACCTTTCCACGTCGATCCTTGTGACCCACAAAACGGCTGTGTGACTCCGCCATCTTGCAATGTCAATGGCGACCTTCCTCGCTTCACTCCACGTTACCCGGGCCAGTTGTCTCCGTTCTTTCTCCACCATCTGCCAGGCAGGTCCGTGTATATGCCGTTTTTCCTGTTTCGTTTTCAAATTTCCGAACGAAAAACTAATTCGTTTTTCGTTTTTCTTACTTCGTTTTTGAAAACGCAAAACGAATTCTTTTTTCTTTTCTAACTTCACTTTTGAAAACGTAAAACGAATTCGTTTTTCGTTCGCAAATTTGAAAATGAAAAAGTAAAAGACGGACCAGGCACTGGTTGTGATCTTTATGTACTGATCGTCACTTCTGCTGTTATATTTTCAATATCTTTATTTGAGATTATTACTGGCCATGAATTTTGGAACATCCTTCTGAGACAATCCAAATGAAACATTTCCATTGCTTGTCTCTTTTATTTACCTTCCACGTTTTATATCCATACAACAGCAAAGGCTAAACCAGAATATTGACAAGCAATCTCAGTTTATTTTTAATGTATGCACATTTGAGCGTCATATGCGTGAGTTTCATGATCAGTACCGTTGCTTTTCGTATTCTGTTGATATTATTATTTGTGATCCATGTTCACCTTCGGGTGGCTAGTATGCGATCTATGTTTCGCGCAGTAATTACAGCGTTGCTTAATGTTTCCCAGATAATTCGAGGTAGTGTTCTCTTGAACAGGTCTGCCATGCAGATGTCAATAATTTTAAATTCAGAATGTTGATCTATGTAGAACCCAGATATAGCACACAGTCAGCAGCACAGACCACTTCGGATCCAACGCGCACGTGCAGTCCCGGAACCAAATCACATGCCGACCTCGGCACAACGTAAAACTAACGACTGTTAACACAATAGAGAATATTCCTAGAATCGCCGGACGATTGTTATGAAGCGAATGGAAAGCAGTGTAGGTTAAAGCCAGCTAGCACACAAAAGCGCTGGACTCCCAGTCTCGATGAATGTTCTCATGCGTCTTAATAAGTTTTCGAACAACAACGCATTATACAATTAACGGATTTGTTTGGACTTCGCTGCCACTGTCGATATAATTTTAATCAAACAATCTCTCTCCCTCCCACCCTCCCACACTCCCACCCTCCCTCCCTCCCTCCCGCACTCCCTCCCTCCCTCCCTCACTCCATCCTTCCCTCCCTCCCTCACTCTCTCACTCCCTCCCTGCCTCCCTGCCTCCCTCCCTCCCTCCCTCCCAGCGACCATGCAGTTTAATTTATTAGAAATGGTTTCATAATAATAATTATTATCTATAACAACTGGTAACAGCCTTAATTGGCTCCGCTGTCTGCCCGGAATCGTACATAATATAATTGATTGTTACATTTTAAAGTTTAAACATGCTGTTTGCATATGTGCTTTGTGCGATTCCAAACATAAATATTCATTCATTCTAATGATTTCGTTGCTGTTTCAACCTGTTTCGTTCAGGGTGTCTATAGTTATCAAGTCTCGTGCGAACCTTGATAGCACGCACGCACACACACACACGCACGCACGCACGCACGCACGCACGCTCGCACGCACACACGCACGCACACACACGCACACACGCACACACGCGCGCGCGCACACACGCACGCACACACACACACACACCACCGTCACTACAACCACCACCATGATCACCAACACACCAATCCAAGTAGCCCCACCCTGCTCCGCATTCAATTCCTGATCACGGATGTGACAGTCCGACAAATCCCCCTAACAGGATATAATTTATTTTATTCAATGAACGGCCCGCCATTAATCATTACAGGGGTCTGGCGATGTTCACATAACTGCATTGTTCTCGTGTATACATTGTTCTCATAACTAAATGTCACACGTAAGGAATATCGTCGCTATGAGCTACTAACGATGACGTCTCCGCGGGTAATGAGCGCGTGAGTCAGTGAGTAGTGTAAACGTAGCCGAGCCGGACCGGACGCGCTAATGACCACGAGCCTGACCCACGGCCACACTTTCTGGCTGCCTTATTTTGTGTTCGTCCTATCGCGTGTGAAAACGTCGTGACGTAATGGTCAGTGTCACTTTCCATCATCACCTCTTCACCTACTTTTCCATCACCTGTCAGTTGTGTTGCTGTCGCCGCGGACAGGTCCAGCGTCTTGTCGACACGCTCACTAATAATGATTATGCAGTGTAAAATCGACTTTTATCCTGTGATTACGAGAGAGGTGCTTGTGGTGTTTGGCTGCGCACGTCTGCCTCGCACAACGCGTAGATTGTATAGCACTTTGTGGGAAAATAAAAAAAATGGATAATGCGTGCTGTTATCCACTGCATAAATCCAGGAATAATCAGCTAGTTTTAAATGAAGTGACTACATTGTATAGCATCACCATATACGAGACGGCATTGAACCTAGATTTGATTTGATTAGACCTACACATCCAGCCAGCGATGTGATTCTACTACTACTGCTACTGCTGCTGCTGCTGCTGCTGCTGCTACTGCTACTGCTACTGCTACTGCTACTGCTACTGCTACTGCTACTGCTACTGCTACTGCTACTGCTACTGCTACTACTACTACTACTACTACTACTACTACTACTACTACTACTACTACTACTACTACTACTACTACTACTACTACTACTACTACTACTACTACTACTACTACTACTACTACTACTACTGCTACTACTACTACTACTCTACACAGACATGCGCACGACGAACGTGCTCATCCACCCACACGCACATACACACATATACAAACAACATACGCACTCACGCACGCACGCACGCACGCACGCACGCACGCATGGACACAGTCACACAAACAAACGTGATCATTCAAAACTCTTATATCTCCGATATCTACACGTTATTCTCCTTCCGGTGACGTCATCTAGCATTTTATGGTTTAACTTAAATATATTTTGTATTGGTCTTAGCTTATTTTCAGCTGTTTTTCATTGGCCCACTTTTGAGTACGTGTGCTAGATTTGACACGAAGCATTTTCCTCGGAGGCGTTTGCGCGGTAGAACAAAACAGCTCAGATATGATTTCCTCCGTTGATGTGTTTTCATCTTTTTATATTTATAGACACAAGGTCATCTAAACACCAGACATCTTACCCAGCGGAAGGGAGCAGTCCACAATCGCGAAAAAAGATACAAAAACATGCAACGAAAGACGGCATAGTAATTTGCTTGGCCGGAAGTTAAACCACCTGCTACGTAATACGGTCGACGCGATTCTAGTACCACGGCCTGGTACCAGTGCCGTGTCGGGTGAAGGAATCGACCTCCACCGCGACACAAGTGGAATATATTGAATGTCATTCACACACACGGACAAATGCACAAACAAGGACATGCACAGACACGCACACTCGCACACGCGCAGGCACGCTGACGGACAGTCACACACACACACACACGCGGGCGCACGCACACACATTCATCCACCTACACGCATACCCACACGCACACACACACACACACACACACACACGCACGCGCACGCACACGCACACGTACACGCATACGCATACGCATACGCACATATGCAGACATGCACGCACGCACGCACGCACGCACGCACGCAGGCACGTACACACACACACACACACACACACACACACACACACACACACACACACACACACACACACACATGAACTCCATCTCCATCTTGACGTGAGTTCTCTTACCGTGACCCCGGAATGTTAGTGTGACGATGACAAATCTTGCGAAAATGTGCAACAAGGATTACGCCATTCTGGCTGGGGAGATATACCGACTTTACGTTTACCCATTCAATCCCCTTAATGCCGACTTATGCATGCGACAGAAACGAGACAAATTTGTTTGCTTTTCGTTGCATTGTTGCACTTCCTCATCACAACCTCTTCCCCAGGTAATTCTATTGTCTCCTTGTATCCCTATCAAGGTATCAGGACGGACCATAAGCACATGGAACCTACATCTTTCTTTACCTTCCGAATTCTCTTAGAACCGACTTGTACATGCAATAGGAACGAAGCAAATACGCTCGCAGATGCAATAGTTCTTCTGCAGGTAAAATTATTTTGCGCTGTTCTCTTTTGCTGTTCGTTTTTGGTGTCCACACCGAGGTTGGCGTCACATGTCCTTCCGCCGTCCTCAAGACGTGGTTAAACCGCCGTTAATAACACACTAATATTTATTATTTATAAAGCGCAATATCCAAATATGCTCAAAGCGCTGTACAATAATATATAAATATATTTATGATGTGTTAAAATAATATTATTAATAATAAATGCAATTGTAAAATGAATTGGCAGCTAAAAATGTAGAAACGTTAAATTATTCATACTAAAATATGTTAATTAAATACTATGTACAATTAACGACGATGAGTAAAATAAATAGGTCAATACATAAAACTAATTATTACTCTATTTACATGCGAAACACTTAGTAAACGATATATAAATAGACACAGTCAATATATATGCGTAAAAATAAGATGAAATAGTTTAAACACATTTTCTAAAATGTCTTTGAATATTTAAAATGTCAGCAGTAATATGTTTTGAAACTTTGCGTTTTTAGTACATTTCTGAATGCCGACAAAGTTCCGCAGCATTTGATATCAATGGGTAGTGCGTTCCATAGGCGAGGTCCCACCACACGAAAAGACCGGTCACCAAAACTGGCCAGCTTCGTACGTGGAATATCGAGCAAATTACATTAGCTTCAGGGTGGATGTACCGAAAGGAAAATGAGCCTACATTTTGTGTAATAATATCATATATTTTATTTAATATAGCGCCACATCCAATTTCAAATTGTTCGTGGCGCTTTACATACATTAAAATACTAAACTACAATTACACACCAGAAGACAAAAACATAAATATACTAGTAACATATATAAACAATTAGATAAAAAATATCAATATAAAAATAATAACACGAACTATTGAAGCTGAATAAATATATATATGTATAATAAATATATAAATAGGTTAAATAAAATCTCGATAAAAGTAAATAAACATTAAACTAAGCCGCGAGAACAGTCAGAAAGAAATGTCTTTAGGCGTACCTTGAATGTGGCTAAACAGGCAGACGTCTTATTGTTGTTAGGTAGAACGTTCCACAACGTCGCTGCTGCGACCACAAATGAGTTGTCGCCAGCTTTCACATGTGTCCGCACAACCGTTAGTAAATAATTGTTCGCAGAACGCAATGCTCTCGCAGGTTTGTACGGACACACAATGTCTGATAGGTATTGTGGGGCATCGCCTGCACAGCTTTGTAAATAAATACAAGAAGTTTAAAATCGATCCTCTGTGGTACAGGCAGCCAATGAAGAATACATAACAGAGGCATGGCGTGTACACCAACCACGGGAGAGCGGGTGCAGAGTGTCATGGCAGTGACATCGACGCGATGTTGAGCCGACGCTCTGTGTTCGGCCAGAGACGTGTCTACCGCTGTGATATGCCACTTAGTTGGTTGGTTATTCATACCACACGCATCAGGTGCCATTAACATGCAACCGAGTTGGATTACTCTAATATACAGAAGCGTTCTCTTGCCCGGAGGTGGTAATTATAACATGAGAAGTGTTTCTCTCGAATCAAGTGTACATAGCCCCACCTGTGCCTTCGTGTGCGTGAGCGTGCGTGTGTGTGTGTGTGTGTGTGTGCGTGTGTGTAAATGCGTGTGAGTGTGCATTTCACACATCTTAAAAGCAGTTTTGTGATGCTGTTTTGGCTTAATTGTATTTCTCAATTATGTCTATGATATTTTATTTCCCGAAAAAGACAACTCTTTGTACCACTCGGTGCGTTTGTTCCGACTTTCTACTTGTGCGCATTTTAGATTTATGTACGAACTCGCCCCATAATGTATGGAATCAGATTGACAGAATCTGGCCTAAATAAAACCTCGCAAGCACGCACGCACACACACGCAGACACTATCACAAACAGTAACCGACATACACACACGGACGCACACACATACACACACAAACACGCACGCACGCACGCACGCACGAAGGCACGCACGCACGCATGCACGCGGTATACACTATTACCAGTTTATTTTGTGAACGTTTACGTACAACCAATAATGATGGTTTTATAGTCAGACAAAAGAAGCAAGGTGATGCAAAACCCTTTCATGCATCACACATCGACTAATCAGTTCCGCGTTGGCGGATCAGATAAAGACAAATGTCACACTTCTTCAAATTTAGTATTATAATTGGCTCTACGGCAGTACTGGGTTCGTTCATTCGAGTACGCGTGAAAATAGAGGAAATGATACAGCGTTTGTTTTGAATACTTCCCGTTATAACTACATCAAATGGGAATCATAATCCAAAACGATAACATTATAATTAAATTACACTGATCCTCAGAGGAAATAAAAACACGCTTTCCTTGAATTCATACTATGTTATATCCTGCTATATATTTCCATGTCTACAAAGCACACAAAATGAATTAGATAGGATTTTATGTTATTTTATTCGCCTTTTTAATATGCGCATTTTTGTCGGGCTTTCTATATGCCGAGAAGTTAGGACGTCGTTGTCAGCTCGACTCACGCCTAATATAGCTTTCCATGTATTTTGAGCAGGTTGGTCTTTGGGTTTAAACAAGCGTCAAACTGACTGAGTTATTGTGCGATATTCCGATGTAATACAAACACTAGTCACCATAGGGGGAAAGGAAAACAATTCGGCACTTTCGCTAAGCTTCGCAGAATTTCGTACCGATTTTTTAATAATAGTATATTAATAATACAGTTTATATATAGCGCTAATTCCCGCATGGTGGATCGATGCGCGGCACAAGAAATATACTAAACGTATATTAATAAATAGTCATGTAAATTATATAAATTAATATAAATCCTAAAACAAATTGGTTTTAAGATACACTAGTAAACCTGTGTATGTAAATTATATAATTTAATTTAAAATAAAATAAACACAGCTTTTAAGATGTATAGTACTAAAACTTGGTATGTAAATTATATAAATTAATATAAAATTAAACCGTTACTAAAACTGTGAACATTGATATATATATATATATATATATATATATATATATATATATATATATATATATATATATATATATATATACATATAATTCTATATATATATATATATATATATGTGTGTGTGTATGTATATATGTATATATATATATATATATATATATATATATATATAAATTAATCTAAAACATAAACACTAATTAAAACGTGTATGACACAAAAACGTAATTATGATAATTATATCTGCTGTGTTCTGTATGGAAAATGGAAAATCGCATGGAAAGCTCCATTCGTGCTGCGATCTCTGTCAACGATGACGTAACGATACCACGTGGTCACCTAGTTAACTAAATATCACCTTTCCGCTGGAGTCGCTACACAGGCGACTTTAAAATTGATTTTTTAAATCTAAATTTGTAGAGCGCAGTGGCTCAAGGGTAGAGCTTCGGACTCTCGACTACGAGAACCCGGGTTCGAATCCTATGCTGCGGTACGCGTTTAAACCTTCGGCAAGTGTTTTGACTTTATATTGCCCCAGTTCACTCAACTGTATAAATGAGTAACTGACTATAGACAGTGGTGGATATGTGTACGAGTAGCCTTCGCGCATTAATTGTAACATATGGCTGGATGCTTCCCAGAGAAGCCGAGGTGGGGTCTGAGTGAACAGGTCTGTCAGGGAAGTAAAGTGTAAAGCGTTTTGAACGGTCCTGAGGACTGGATACTGCGCTATGTAAGAACAAATAATGAATTTGTTATGTATTTGTAACGGTATCAAATGTTAAACTTTGTGTACACGTCAAAAACGGATTTAGTTTTATTTTCCACATATTCATATTAAACCATGCCGTTTACAGTTCGTAAACAACTGTCTATATAACCTTGATATGTGTTCATACTTGTTACGTGTCTAGTTCTATAAAATAGTTGTCAGACGAAACCTGTTCATCTTCAACCGGAAACACTTTCCGATGCCTGAAGCGACAGCTAGAAAAAAGTCGTGAACTTGTAGGCCGACTTCGATTGAGCTACGCGAGTAACTCGAACATCCAAGAACAATCGCACATTCAAGATAACTTCCTCACGTGACCCTTCTTGACATAGATAAACAAGGTCAATCTTCAAGGCCGCTACCCGAGGCAATCGCGGTTTGGAGAGAATTCACTCCAGTAACTACGTCATTAGCAGTGACAGTCAATTGGGAACGTAGGCCCCTACTGAACAAGAAATTACTTAAACATTACACGACACAATCATTTAAATATGCATTAAAGTCACCACACCACATTCTATGAATTATAATTTAAGACAAAGAACATGAACATCACAATTTATACACTGAACAACTGATTACTTTATTTTATTTATTTACATAAAGGGTTTATTTCCGTGGTCATGATCATCGCTGTTCAGTTGCATTACTCTCGTGGTACTGCGTGCGCAGCGTAAACAGGATACCACGTTAGGGTTACGCGAGTAACTCGACTAGGCCAATAGAAGTCGGGTGTGAAAGCGGATGTGACGACATAGCTGACAACAGAATGTCAATGTCGAGCATTCTGTGTATATTAGATGCAGAAAACATTCGTGTAGACTGATTGTCGTTTACCAGTAGCTTGTACTGGTTAGAAACCTTTTATAAGAAAACACGCAAATACGAATGACGACTATGCTATCATTCTTGAAGACCAAGCGAAGTAGGCGTGTTCAAATTACACAGCAATTCACGTTGTCACACGTTGTATATGTTCCAAGAAATATCAACAATATCCAGGACGAAGGGAGAATGCGTACATAAATGTCTTGTTTCTTTCAAGTGTCGGCTGGCTTATTGTGCCTTCTTTATCTAGTTTGAGGAGGCCTTTGTCCCAAGTGCGTTCTGCTGTTTGGGAAACACTGATTTGGAAGTATGTTGTCATCCTTAAAAGCCAAGTGAATTGTTCTCTTGTTAATGGTTCAGTTGTTCAGTAAATCTGGTGTTTATTTGTATGAGTAATAAATCCGTGCTCCGGATGAATGCTTCTGGGGGCATTTCTATGTTTATAATGTGATATATCTATGTTATTCCCACGTTGCGATGTGTGGACCTTCTTAGAATACTTACGGTCCATGTGTCATCACCGTAGAGCAACATAGTGGATGCTATTGCACCTGACAGTTCACACTAATTATCACATGTGCTTCCACAAACAATTTCGCAGTGTTCGCAGGAAGTTGGTACCGCTCTCTAACCACGTGCTTCTCCGATCCACTGTCAAGTGTTGCGTCATTACCGACGGTACTTCCAAAATATAGATTAGGCTCCATATGTATAGGTCACTGCCGAACTACCGTTTTTCAGGTGTGTTTATAAACCGTAATATTGTTAGTGTAAGACGACCTTTCAGCTGATCAAATTCCACACTGATCTATGTACATGCCCTTTAATTAAGATAACGTCGCACTTATCACTGTGGTGTCGTTGCATTCTTTCCCGGCTGTCAATTACGTTCTGAGTACAAACAGCCGCGGGTGACGAATCGTATCGCCGATCATTACCTCTGATCGACCAAGGCCAGAGAACTGACAAGACGAGACCAATAAGCGTAGGTTGTTCATTACAGACGGAAGGTCAGATTCGTCTACACCTTGCTTTGAGAAAACCACTTTGAGCTGTATAAAATGCATTTACTGCATTACAATTGGAAGCCTTGAAAAGCAGAGCCGACATATTCACCAATAATTGTGATAATTCACTGTGATCACGCATTGGTTCGTGTACTCTTTCGCGCCAATTTGTGACGTCAGTCAGTCGCAACGTACTCGCACTTTTGACGTAAATTACGTAATTTTGAAATCTTCGAAACTGTATACGTAATACGTACAATCCCCTGCTGATATCACATTGAATTGAATTGAATTGAAATTTATTTTCAACAACAACAATTACTACATTATACAATACCATTTGTTGAAAAAAGGGTAAAAGAAGTACAATACTTATCATGTTTACCCTTATAATTGCTTAATTACATACATAAAGCATCTGAACAGTGCAATGGAAGGTGCGACAACATGATTTACATGTATAACCATATAACATTTAATCGAGAAAAAGACATTTGATATTTATTGAAGAAGAAAAAAACTTTATAACATTAAACAATCTGAATGTTTAATTTAGTTATCTAATTTATGTTGACAAAATAGTCTAGGAGTCTAACACATAACTATTCAACAGTCTATCTGTATAACACTGTTTGAAATGATGAACATTTTTACAACTAATCAATGAATTATCGAGGGTGTTCCAAAGTTTAACCCCAGTAACAGAAATACACATATTTTTTAAGTTAGCACGTACGTAGATTTGCTTGAACTTACATTTATGCCTGGATGAATATCGTGATTCATGTATTCTGAATAATTTTTGTACATTCATTGGTAGTATATAACGATATGCCTTAAACATAATTATAGCAGTTTTTAGTTTTACAAGATCTGGTATTTTAAGAATATGTACATTGTAAAAGAGTAAGTTTGTGTGATCAAGTCTTTTGACGCCACATCGGATTGGTCTGTCTCATTGTTATTTCCAAAATTGTGAATTTGTTTGCAATTTAACTGTTTACCTATCTAATTTGCAAAATAAACGTATCACATTAATTACTTTTTTATGTGTCACTTGCAACATGAGCAAAAATAGCATAGACTGTGTCATAAACACTCTAGCAGCGACCAGCTTGCTGGATATACCTCACTCTACCTCTCCATTATTCTTCGCTTGGAAGTATTTTGTTCCAGGTGTCGCTTAAGCCATTCCATGTCATTCTGGTGTGGCACAGAGTACAGTCAATTCGTTTCCGGTTTTTTTGCGAAGGCCATGTATCAGTTTTTATAAATGATGAGGCTACATTTATTTATTCTAATAGCGTTGACGTTTTTGGAGAGGATTTCGTTTTCATGTGCGTAATAGAAAGTATCGTTTAAGTAAACGGCGACAAGAACAACTGTGCTAGTCCTACCTGGGCGATATATTACTTACTGACCCAACCGTGAAAATGACCCGAAACATCCATAAACAACGTTACAAAGTGAACTCGCTTACGTTCGAATAAAGTTCACAAAACAAACTCGCGCAAAACGCGACAGCAACTTGAGTTGACGTCATTGGCGGCGGATCGGCTGTGACGTAAATGGGCTTAAAAAAAATTGGGTAAGCGAAAACGGTTAAATCCTATCCGTGAACTAAACCTATGTTAACACGAACTAACCCCCAGCTAACCCTAACTAATCGTAAACACTAATTCTAGACGGCTAGTAATCAGCGCTTCGACCGCCGATGTTACAATAATTACACAGGTAATGTAGCCGCCACCAATGATGTGTTTATGTTGTGGAAGACGCCGAAGAGATTTAATCCAGACAAGGGAATGGATTCTTGGCATTTGGGTGTGGTCTTTTAAGTGCTACGACAGATCGAGTTGCCAGTAGTGCATCTGCCTACGAGAGAGAAAACATATTATCTTTTAAACGATACACGTAAACTATACATATATATATAAATATTAAGCTCTCTCTCTCTCTCTCTCTCTCTATATATATATATATATATATATATATATATATATATATATATACATATATACATATACATATATATACACACGCACACACGCCACACACCCACACACCCACACACCCACCCACACACCCACCCACCCCCCACCCACCCACACACACACACACACACACACACACACACACACACACACACACACACACACACACACACACACACACAATGGTCATTTGTGAAACCGTCAACCTTTTTGCCCGAGGATCAAATGCAAACCTCCGGGAAACCCCACATAATATATGATTTTTAATTTTTCCGATCGTTATAAGCTTTCCGATTGACGTTTCTGCGCATGCGTGTTGAATGTAAAATCATCAATGTGCAGCGAAACGACAAAGCATTTTCTGTATAAATGCCACGGGCTGTTCGTTAACTCTCCTGTGGTGATTACTGTGAAGAGTTGCTTAAAATGTCGTTCAATACAATAACATCTTACATTTGTTTAACTTACTGTCACGGATTATGGCGCACTACAGTCACGTGATTTACGCTTGCTATCAAAACATGCCTGAAAACTTGTTTGTCTCGTGTTGATTTGCGACAAATAACTTTGGAGAGAGGTTATATACATCATAACGAACAACCCGTAGAATGTATACCATACACGCGTTGTTCTTTCGCTGCACATTAATGATTTTATATTTATCGCGCATGCGCAGAAACGTCAATCGGAACGTTTATAACGCCGGAAAAAGTAAGTGCGACAACGTAGCAGCGGCGCCGAGACCATCTCCACATCACGCCAGTGTTGATAGCGCTGCACTGGCTACCCTTTCCATGGCATGTGACATACAAAATACTGGTTTTGACCTTCCGAGCGATGCACGACCTAGCGCCCGAATACATCGCTGACATGCTTGTGGAATATACACCGGATCGCCAGCTTCGCTCCGCCGGAAGCGTCTCCTTATAGTACCACCTTACACACTATCTTTAACTTTTTACGTCCAATTTAAAAAACATATTTTAAGGCCGCATTTGTTTACTACTTGTAGTGCGTTTTATAATGAATTTATTTTAACCGTGATTATATTTTTATCAAATTAGTTTAGTATCTTACTTTATTATTAATTTATTAATATATTTTATTATTTATTGTTTTATCTATTTATTTTTTGCTGACAAATTTAGGTTATGCACTAGGATTTGTAGAATCTATCTATGATTTTCTATTTATTATAATTTATCTTTTCGTCTTTACGTGTAAATGTTAGTGATTACATATATATTATATATTTATGTTTTACAAATGTTGTATCTTATGCGCCTCTGTGTGTATATTCCGGATATACGGCTCTTTACAGATAACAATTATTATTATTATTATTATGTATTGTTTTGTTTGTTACCAAATGATACAAGCAGGTCTCGAGTAAGATATATGTCCCTAGACCAATATTACATTTGAACGGAGATAATTCTTGGTATGTTAGGAAACCAAACAACATGCAACGAAAATTAAAGCCAGTCAACGTGTGCCTAAAAAAGGCAATGGTATACCACAGATTACCATTGAATATCACTCAGTATCATTCAATACCATTGGACCATTCAATGACATTTCAGCAGAACTCGGTGGTACTCTCAACGGTAATTTAAAATACAATTCAATACCACTGAACGGTACAAAGAATCCAACAAAATATTATATAAAAAAAACCATTCAGATACCATTCAAAAACACTTGGCCATAATACCCCCTACGACCATTCAAGTACCATTCAATGGTATTGAATGGTATTTGAATGGGATTTGAATAGTATTTATTGTAAGGGATGCTCGGGCGCTTACCCATAAGAAAAATTGCAAACACTTTCCAGACATCTGTGCGCGTAGCCGTGAAAATAGAGTTCGGAAAAGTGTCATTATTAAATGCGAGATAGTGCTAAATTTTAGCTTGCAACGGATGAGCAGATTCTGGCGTTAGCTAAAATATGGTAAAATTTGATGAGAGAGATTGAAAACGTGATGAAAAAAATTATGTTCAAATGTTATCGCCCAAAAACGTCATGAGCAAAAATAAAAGATCTCAATGATTCCCTCTGAATATAACGACTGGTTGCTATGTGCGATTACTTTGCATCGGACAAATTGGCGTATTTGCATGGATTGTTGCTCTTAAAAATGTGCCATTTTCGTTAATTATCCCCATGGTGATAGCTAACACAATAATTGAAACGAGTCCATTGAGAGAACATCGTACTCAGTGACACCAACATGTCGCAGGGCATACATCATACGTCATACGTTACGCGTCACAATCAACCGTAACCAGCGGAAGCTCCACCTCACATCGTGACGTCATCACGTAGACGGCACACGTAATTAAATAAAGTGGATAATGCACCTCAATCAAATTGTTATTTCCTTTGCCGACCGTTCACGACTCGACCTTGTCGTAATATACTTATGCGGCGCTGCGTTGTCGCGGTTACATTTTTCCGGTCGTTAAAAACGTTCCTATAGATGTTTCTGCGCATGCGCAATAAACATAACATGATCAGTGTGCAACGAAACAACAAAGCATTTTCAGTATAAATGCCACTGACAGTTCGTTAACTCTCCTGTGATGCTTACCTCGAAGAGTTTCTTAAAATGTCGTTCAATGCAATAAAATATTACGTTTTTTATAAATCGCTGTCACGGATTATGACGCACTACAGTTACATGATTTACGTTTGCTATCAAAACATGCCTCAAAACTTGTTTGCCTCGTGGTAATTTGCGACAAATAACTTTGCTGAGGCATTATATACATCCTAACTTAATACCCGTAGTATTTATACAATAAATACTTTGTCTTTTCGCTGCACATTGATGAATTTTCATATATCGCGCATGCGCAGAAACGTCAATCGGACCGTTTATAACGTCAGAAAAATGTAAGCGCCACAGCGTCCTTGAGTCTGTCTCTTGCGCGTACGTAAGGGAGTATTTTGCAAGTTAATCTCCTCGCCTGCTAATGTCGCTATGGTTCGAGGACATGGTTCGGCGTGTTAAGACGGTATGGCGTCATCTCCGGTATTCCCTGAAAGCGTCACTGGCACTACGGATGCCGGATTAAGTGCTTAACTGTCCCCCGTGTATCCGCGCGTCTGCATTTAGACACTGTGAGGCTATTAATACGCAGACAACAGGACATCTCGGTTGACCGACCCAGAAAACGTGACCACCTAAATATTTACGTGTTGATATATGCGTTGTTGATAACGTCAAACGAACAGTAATGCAACCACTTATCTATGTGTGGATATGAATTACGTGCGATCACGAGACGCCATTGACCGCCATTGTGCTTTCGGAAAACCGTCGACAATCGAGGTCAGACGATTATTTACGTCCAGTGTTTACGCATCACATTTGGGACGTGAAAACCTACGTCACGTCTGACGGCAATTCAAGGTAAATTACCGGGAAAATCACGCATGGATTTATAGAACTGTACCTGACAATGTTTGAGTTTAGAAGTCCGAGAAAACACAAATTCCATAGAGAGTTGAATTGAACTTACGAAGAAGGGATTGTGGCGGGGTGCGCGATTGAAAATGGTAAACCCGTTGTCGCGCTTACATTTTGCCTGTCGCTATAAACTTTCCGATTGACGTTTCTGCGCATGCGCGATAGATGTAAAATCATCAATGTGCAGCGAACCGAAAAAGCAATTCATGTATAAATACCACGGGCTGTTTGTTAACTCTCCTGTGATGATTACTGTGAAGAGTTGCTTAAAATATCGTTCAATACAATAAAATATTACGTTTGTTTAAATCACTGTCACGGATTATGGCGCACTATATTCACGTGATTTATGCTTGCTATCAAAACATGCCTCAAACTTGTTTGCCTCGTGTTAATTTGCGACAAATAACTTTGTTGAGAGGTTATATACGCCCTAACGAACAGCCCGTAGTATTTATACCATAAATGCTTTGTTCTTTCGCTGCACATTGATGATTTTCCATTTATCGCGCATGCGCAGAAACGTTAATCGGAACATTAATAACGCCGGAAAAAATGTAAACGCTACAACGTATCCGCGAGCTTTATTTACAGATACGCGAGAAACGTGAGCGTCGCGTGCGGATTCAACGCGTAACGTGATTGAAATAATATGACGGACGGTCACGTCACGTAACAATAGGTAAGGCAATATGGCGGCCGTGCTTGTAGACCTTTTAGCATTATGCTTCCCGTCTGTGCAGATGTGTGACTATAACGCGTGCCCTATAAAACTGTCACAGGTTTGAGAACGACCAAATGTCAACTGTAATTATTTCGCCTAAAATCCTCCTAAATCCTCTGGGTGCTCGGGTCGATAAAATGTTCAAAACACTACACCACCTTATAAGGTCAAGCGTCATTTATTTCGTCAAACAAGCACACACCGACGTAATAATGACCTATTTTAAGCGCTTTGTTTGTTTGTTTGTTTGTTTTGTAGTTACGGTCATTATAGTTGCAGGTACAATAGTTACAGTCACAATAGTTATCGTCACAATAGTAACAGTCACAATAGTTACCGTTAAAATAGTTACAATTACAATAATTACAGTCACTATAGTTACAGTCACAATAGTTACAGTCACAATAGTTACAGTCACAATAGTTACAGTCACAATAGTTACAGTCACAATAGTTACAGTCACAATAGTTACAGTCACAATAGCTACAGTCACAATAGTTACAGTCACAATAGTTACCGTCACAATAGTTACCGTCACAATAGTTGCAGTCACAATAGTTGCAGTCACAATAATTACAGTCACAATAGTTCTCTAATTGCTACCCATTGTGTATCCGTCATTTCTTGTGGATGAATGTCCAATTCGCATGTGGCAACATTTATCGTGATGACATTTCAAAAGTGATGTTTCTGTTCATCTATCGGCTGAGATAAGATCTAGTTGTAGGTTATTGCAGTTCTCTTTGGTATCAATAGGATTGAAGAGTTTTGTGTCATCCACGTATAAGAAAATATGAAAGTTATTTTTATAACATCCCGAAATAGTAAATCATTTACAAAAATAAAATAACAAAATTATGTTGATTATACGACACAGCCTGTTCATGTACCAGAAACATTTACTAGCCAAATGAACATATATGATATTTGAATTTTGAGAGAAAGACAATGGATTTTATTTAATTGTGTATTTTCCTGAATAGTTCCTTATCGTTGTGAAACAGTTCTCAGTTCGTACCGTACCGTACCGTACCGTACCGTACCGTACCGTACCGTACCGTACCGTACCGTACCGTACCGTACCGTACCGTACCGTACCGTACCGTACCGTACCGTACCGTACCGTACCGTACCGTACCGTACCGTACCGTACCGTACCGTACCGTACCGTACCGTACCGTACCGTACCGTACCGTACCGTACCGTACCGTACCGTACCGTACCGTACCGTACCGTACCGTACCGTACCGTACCGTACCGTACCGTACCGTACCGTACCGTACCGTACCGTACCGTACCGTACCGTACCGTACCGTACCGTACCGTACCGTACCGTACCGTACCGTACCGTACCGTACTGTTCTTTCATTGGTGTGTCACAGAAATAATGTCCGAGCGATGTAGAAGTGTTTTAGCATTTTAAAAACGCTTTGCCTTCAACAACGGGAACTATCTTTAGGTTTTTGATACGTGACCAAAGACATCATCCACACTCTAATGTCACAGGTGCCTTTTTGTCAACGGTGTAGTAATTGCCACTTCGTGGAAGTCACCGCACAGATACAGGTAACCAATGGAGAGATAAGAATAGCCCAAAATTACCAACGGTAGTGTACAATGAGTACTCCACACACAATAGCCGCGACCGTTGCCCTTTTATCAACGCCACTCTCTCCATCTAATATTGCAGATATGTGTTTGCCGGCATTGTTCATGAACGTTTATTAGGCCATGGATCGGACGGTTGGTCGATATATTTTTATGGACCAATGCTCGTGGTGATCTTATGATATGCCTACATCCCTAGAGATGGAAAATAGTTGTGACGGCATTGCAGGCCTCACAGCTTTCTGAGATAAATCACTATTTTTAACACTAACTCCATTTTCACAACAACACATTTTAAATGAAGTTACCTATGGGTGACCTTACACAATCAAAAATAAAATGATGAACATACAACTCAGGAATATGAAAATTTCAAAATATATGGGATAATGATTTTGCTTCAAAGGCATATTAAAACTAATTTATTATCTTGAGAATTGCGGATGTTGCGACATGTTATCTACAACCACGTAAAATGCAATCTAAGCCGTTCGGGGTTTCATAAAAAAATCACTGAAAGTCCGGTCGCGTGTGTGCGCCTAAGCTTAACAGACGTTCTTTGCATAAAATGCATCATTTCGTCGACCATAAAAATCATACATCTTCATTACAAAGTTTCGGGCACGATTCATATTTACACTGTGCCAAGCAAAATGCGACTTTATTTTATGCACATTTGTATGTTAACCTGTATTGCTCCTTAGACATAAAATTAACAAATAAATTTCATAAATGATGTGTGTATGGCTATCCCAAAGTTTTGCATTATATTGTTACAAAAAGAGTAGAAAATGGCTACTCGGCCGACGGACTAGTACAAGTCAACAGTTACTTATCCCAAGGATATAGGGTCTGTAAGTGGGTCACGATACATGGCGAGACTCCGCGCGACTGGAGTTTATTGGGGACTGGACAAAAGAATACGTTAAACAAATAATAAAACAAAACAAAGTCCTATATGTTAATATGGAGAATATGGACTTCCTGCCCCCAAATGCCCCAGCCTTGTTTTCACGCGCGAGACTTGCACGCCCTATTGTACTCCGCTCGAGCGGGTGAAGGATAAGTTCGATCCCTATATACAAGGGAGTAACGGGAAGACTTATTCATCCTGTGTTTTTCGTAAGAACCTTTAGAGTTACATTAAATAACGGAGCGCGGTAACTTCGTGACGAGAGAATCGGATTTGTGATGTAGATAATCTAAGTTCGAGGTACGTGCTGCTGTTTCGAAGCTTGGGCAACTTCGATCATTCCACGCTACTCCAGTTCAAGTTGTATGAATGAGCACCTGGCTATAGACTGTGATGGATATTCGCGTGTACATTGAGTGTTGCCGAATGGTGAAGATGAAGTAAAATGTAAACCGCTGTCAGGAGGATGCGTTGCTATATAACACTTACCATTACTTATATAAGGTCGGGTAACCATTATGACTTAGCGACCTGCCACATCTGGGTGTTGATTCGTATGTGTTTTCTACTAGTAAAACAATTAATTTAAACATTTTGATTATTTTAATATATAGTGTAAGCACCTGGATTTACTGTAACACTTTTTGCAAATATTTAGACAAGATACTTCTGCCAAGTTAGCATACTTCGTCGTCAAACATCAGAGCTTACGTCAAAGGGACTTGTGAAGAATTCACTGCGCTTGCGCCGTGGGCCGAGACCCACTTCTGACACAAGACTACTCTAGGCCGGTTACACCGGAAACGCTAGCATTATTCCGCAAAGCTTAATGATCGCCCAAAGTTCTCGGCAGAGTCTCCTCTTTGCCGTCACGTCGTCAAAGGACACCATACCCTTGCAACTGTTCCTCGGCTGAAACCAAATTGTTACGTGCGCTGGAAACTGGAGGACCACAGTTAGATGCTTGTGTCGATTTCGGCTACGGCCGCCTATTAGCGACAGCTTTGACGCCGGGATTGTCACTTCCGCGTTCCCGTCGCTTTTACATAATCGCCATGAGCGGCCGTCACCGCGGCGGTGGCGGGGTGAGGCGTGGCGGGGGGACGCAATCACGACGTCGGATGAACGACGGTATAAATAGGACGCATTACGGCGGACGGCGCCAAGAAGAGAGCAGCGACAGCAGGTGACCAGGAGGTGACCACTCGGGGAGTTAATCGGACTACAAGGCCTCTTGCCTCGGCGCCGTGCGTAGACCGCGTATCATGACCAGGAGACCGGGAGAAGGTACGTGTGTGTACGCTTCAAGCGCAGCAATTTACCACGTCATAGTGGTAATAATGTCGTGCGTGTAGCCATACATCGCGGTTAATATATATATATATATATATATATATATATATATATATATATATATATATATATATATATATATATGTGTGTGTGTGTGTGTGTGTGTGTGTGTGTGTGTGTGTGTGTGTGTGTGTGTGTGTGTGTGTGTGTGTTTTAATTTAATTTAATTTACTTTTAGTTGTAATATAAATCCGTATACTTACGCTACATATTTCTACAGATTCTTTTTCTGGCTTTTTAGTTCATGCATTCCTGCCTATTGTGCCAGCTTTTCCTTTCAGTTTCGTTCCGACTGTGCGCACGCGTCGGAGTTTGACATAATTCATACTAGAGGTGGTGCAGTATAGTCAGTTTTTATAGGATGGTTTTCCATAATAATATCAAACCCCTCAAACGTCTGGAGTTATGGCGCATCACCCACAGACTGTGAGAGGCTGTCCCGTGCATCAGTGTTTCGGTATATAATTTTTTCTAATGATTAATCGACATCTTTCTTTACATATTACTTGGTTTGAATTGGTTTCCCTCAGTGTGTAAAACATTTAATGCGTAGCCGCAGAACCATATTTTTCTGTTAATATCTTGTAAATCTCAACTGTATCTCCCCTAAGTATGAAAGAGTAGGTAGTTTTAATATGTGTAGACGTTCTCTATAATCGAAGTTTTTGTATCCGGGAATTAGTTTAGTAGCTCGACGCTTAAACTGTTCAAGAGTTGTAACATATTTAAATAAATTAGGACTCCATAGCTGGTTTGCATATTCAATAAGAAGGCGGACAATTGACTTAAAAACGGTAGGACAAAATTTGTCATCTGGATATTCAAAAGTGCGTCGAATTATCCCCATCGTAATTTATTTCTCGGATATGTGCCTCGAAGTTGTGTAATTAATCGAACGTTATTCTAATATCCTTTAATGTCTGCCTCAGTGACTGTTGTCTGATTGTTACCCATTGTGTATCCATCATTTCTTGTGGATGAATGTCCAATTCGCATGTGGCAACATTTGTCGGGATGATATTACAAAAGTGATACACCATCGGTATTCTTTCACCGGTGTGTCATACAAATAGTGTCCGCAGTGATGTAGCAGTGTTTTAAGCATTTAAACCAAAGCTTTACCTTTAACAACGGGAATTCTCATTACATAGAGCATGAATGAAAATCCATCCTTAAATATACGCATACATATCTTGTATTCCCAAAGACTAAGACTGCAGTACATACGTATCTTATATTCCCAAAGACTAAGACTGCAGTACATACGTATCTTATATTCCCAAAGACTAAGACTGCGGTACATATGTATCTTATATTTTCAAAGACTAAGACTGCAGTAAATACGTATCTTGTATTCGGAAAGACTAAGACTGCAGTACATATGTACCTTGTATTGCCAAAGACTAAGACTACAGTACATGCGTATATTGTATTCCCAAAGAATAACAATGCAGTACATACGTACCTTGTATTCACAAAGATTAACATTGTATTACATATGTATGTTGTATCTTGTATTCCCAAAGACTAAGACTGCAGTACATACGTACCTTGTCTTCCCGAAGACTAAGACTGCAGTACATACGTATCTTGTATTCTCTAAGACTAAGACTGCAGTACATACCTACCTTGTATTCCAAATGACTAAGACTGCTGTACATACGTATATTGTATTTCTAATGACTAAGACTGCAGTCCATACGTATATTGTATTGTATTCCCAGACTAAGACTGCTGTACATACGTATATTGTATTTCTAAAGACTAAGACTGCAGTACATACGTATATTGTATTGTATTCCCAGACTAAGACTGCTGTACATACGTATATTGTATTTCTAAAGACTAAGACTGCAGTACATACGTATATTGTATTTCTAAAGACTAAGACTGCAGTACATACGTATATTGTATTTCTAAAGACTAAGACTGATGTACATACGTATATTGTATTTCTAAAGACTAAGACTGCAGTACATACGTATACTGTGTTCCCAAAGACTAAGACTGCAGTACATACGTATATTGTATTTCTAAAGACTGAGACTGCAGTACATACGTATATTGTATTTCTAAAGACTAAGACTGCAGTGCATACGTATACTGTGTTCCCAAATACTAAGACTGCTGTACATACGTATATTGTATTTCTAAAGACTGAGACTGCAGTACATACGTATATTGTATTTCTAAAGACTGAGACTGCAGTACATACGTAAACTGTGTTCCCAAAGACTAAGACTGCTGTACATACGTATATTGTATTTCTAAAGACTGAGACTGCAGTACATACGTATATTGTATTTCTAAAGACTAAGACTGCAGTACATACGTATATTGTATTTCTAAAGACTAAGACTGCTGTACATACGTATATTGTATTTCTAAAGACTAAGACTGCAGTACATAGGTATACTGTGTTCCCAAAGACTAAGACTGCTGTACATACGTATATTGTATTTCTAAAGACTGAGACTGCAGTACATACGTATATTGTATTTCTAAAGACTGAGACTGCAGTACATACGTATATTGTATTTCTAAAGACTGAGACTGCAGTACATACGTATATTGTATTTCTAAAGACTGAGACTGCAGTACATACGTATATTGTATTTCTAAAGACTGAGACTGCAGTACATACGTATATTGTATTTCTAAAGACTGAGACTGCAGTACATACGTATATTGTATTTCTAAAGACTGAGACTGCAGTACATACGTATATTGTATTTCTAAAGACTAAGACTGCAGTACATACGTATATTGTATTTCTATAGACTGAGACTGCAGTAAATACGTATATTGTATTCCCAAAGACTACGACTGCTGTAGGTTTATCGAATTGGCGTTGCTTCGGACGCCATCTTTAATTCCGCGGTTAGTTCAAAGAGGATTATTGGGGTCTTTTAATGTGTTCCTTCGGACACTTCCAGGAATATATGATGCAAAAATCAGCTGATTATTAGCGACCTTTATGTATAACCCTAAAACTCTCCTAAACTATCAGGCTCCACTCAACGCAATACTGCCCCTACGTGATCACATAAGAAGTAGTTTTGGTGAAACCATGTTGTTGTCATAGAGTAAAGTTCACCTTAAAAATTACATACATCCATTTAATCCATGACATACATCCATTTTACAAATGTATACTGAAATCCGATATTGTAAAGGTAAGTTCATGCATAGCGTAGTAACTAATCCTCAGGATTACAAACATCGCTTTAAACTTACAAATTTAACGCAAAGTAAAATTTTATATGACTATAAAGTCGTTGGCATTCAATAATATTAAAGCCGGCCAAATCGTAATGTAAATTGGTCAAATTTCTTAAAGAGTAAAATATCAACGGCTTGGTGTTATGCACCTAAAAGAGTTACACAAATTAACAATTTGCATCTACAATCCAATTTTCCACATCAGTTTCAGAAATTCAGAAAGTGGTTTTAATGTGGAAAAATCTAGCAAAACCACCGACTGCATGAATGGCACCATATTGTTCCATGCAGCCAATCGAAACCCATCTTCTATCTGCGCTTTGGAAAAATAATAAGTCGCCGAGTCGTTTGCTGGTTCAGTTGTCACAACAAAGGAGAGTCAAGCGGTTCGTTAGAGGTGTCTTACGTCGGTTTACAACGAAATCTCGACAGCAATATGTCACACTGTTTCTCATACGGATGTAACAACAGTACAGGGAAAGACATTGTCAGTGAGCTGTCTTTTTTGTTACCCTTTGAATCGACCAGAAGTGAAACAGTAGTCCAGTGGATTCGTTGGAATTTACATTCACAAACACAGTGTGGATGCCAGACGACTGGGTTGGATTGACCTAACCATGAAAACCACCACCAACAGCCGCTAAACCTCTCCTCACATATCTTACATACCTATACATACATTCTGTTAAAAAAATTACTTACATTCCTCTAACGAAAGAAAAATAAGGCGACGGTTTGGTGATATGGACCTAATAGAGCTAAGAAAAACTAACAATTTCTAACTTCAATAACATTTTAACGTGCGCGGTTTAGCAGAAAAGAAATGTAGAACATTTAGCCACAGAAAGTCTATGGAAAACGCCATTTTAGAATAACAGTGACGTATCGGAGGACCCGCCACTGATAGGCCAGTGGTTGTCGTACTACTTTTTGGCAACTCCGTCGGGCGGCGCTGTGACTTTGCGCTCACAAAGTCAAAAGAGCGTAAATAATACGGAAGATTTTCCGATTCTTCGTCTGACGGAAATAGCACGGATTCAGAAGTGGCTGGATATAGATTTGAGCCACAAAGACAAAGGCTTGTGCTGTCAGACAGACCAGATGTCCGTGGTGGTGAAGACCCAAGGGAACTTGAAATGACGAGAAGAAAAACAACCAGTCCAGAGTCAGAGACAGCATCGACTGGTGTCAACAATGACATGTACTGTCCGACCTAACTATGAAAACGACCGCCAGCAGCCGCCAAACGTCTCCTCACTTGTCTTACATACATATACATACACTATGTTATAAAATAAAATCACTTGCATTCCTCTAACGAAGAACATTCACAAAAGCAACTCGATTGCAGATCCCGACGGCAACTCAGGCTCTTCGGTTACCGTAACATCGCTATAAAAGTTAGCTTTACACAAAATAACGTTAGGCGGCGCGGTGGTGCGCGCGAATATTTATAAACTTTATTTACTGCATTCGCACGCGCGAAATAGTTTAATTAATCAAGCAATATAGTAATAATTAATTATTATCATTACTAAGATCTTCAGAAAATATTATTAAAATGCATGCTACCCACATGTAATATTTAAAAAAATGCATGTGTCTGCATAATTAACTAATTTTCTATTACCTGGGTAATCATAAAAGTGGTATGGGAATTACGTGTTGTTCGATGATGTCACATTGTTTATTTTAAGAATATTTCTAAAAACATCCCGCGTGTAATGCAAGCATGCAAGCTTATATTATATAAACGATGTTTTAGCAATAATAACTCAACAATAACATATTAATATTATTATTTTTAAATGTACCAAAACCTTCTTTTTCTACCACCATATATTTCCCATATTATATTCATATTCTGTTTAAATTTCAGTGATTTATTGTCCCGATAATTAATACAGTGTCTTGTCCAAAAATAATTATTATTACGTATCTGGTGGTGGAAATATAATTCATAAGTAGAAAAATATATAGCTTCACTAATATTTTCGTATGCATAATGTGTGTATGTGCTGAATGAAAATTATTGTTACGTCGTAATTAGTTTACCATTTTAATTATTTGTTACCTTTACATTAATTTATCACTATTGTTGTTATGGAATTTTTATGGATTCTTTTTAATACTGATAGGTCACTTAGTTAATTATATAGACACATATATTTTCATTATTTATTTTGAAATATTATGTGTGGGTAGTATTCTTTTTATTGTATTTTAAATAGCAGTATTTTGTGAAGCGCCATAACCAATTATGGATGTGGCGCTATATAAATAAAATATTATTATATTATAATAAAACTTATAATTCCTGCAAATCATAGTGATGATAATAATTAATTATTACTATATTTTTTACAAGTAATTAAACTATTTTGCGCGTGCGAATGCAGTACGTAAAGTTTGTAAATATTCGCGCGCACAAACGTGCCATCTGATGGCATTTTGTGTAAGGCTAACTTATTTGAGCGATTTTACGGTACCGGGCAGCGGCAGACGAAATTGCCGTCGACATCTGCGTGTTTGTTTTATGGATTTTCTTCGTTAAAGGAATGCAAGTGATTTTATTTTTTAAAGTAGTGTATGTATATGTATGTAAGATAGGTGAGGAGAAGTTTGGCGGCTGTTGGTGGTCCTTTTCATGGTTAGGTCAATCCAACCCGGTCGCCTGGCATCCGCGCTGTGTCTGTGACTGTTCCAACGAATCGACTGGACCACTGTTTCAGTTCAGTTTATAGTCGCACAAGTCAGGTTTTACCGTATCTGCTAGATTGATTATTATTATTTTGTATGTTTATGACTAATATATAATTTTACTTAATTGTATAGACAGACACATGTGTTTTTAGTATTTATTTAAAAATATTACGTTTTGGTTGTATTCTTTTTATTGCATAATTGTTAATAGCAATATGTTGTGAAGCGCCACAAACAATTATGAATATGGCGCTATATGAAATAAAAGAGTATTATTATATTATAATAAAACATAATTTCATGCAGATCACAGTGATGATAATAATTAATTAATACTGTATTATTTATAATTAATTAAGCTATTTCCCGCGTAAGTATGTAATAAGTAAAGTTTACAGATGTTCGTCAGCACAAATACTACCGTCTAACTTTATTACGTGAAAAGCTAACTTACATAGCGATTTATCCGCGGCGCCGCTCAAGAAGTAGCCGAGATCTACGTGTTTGTTTTGTAAATTTTCTTCGTTAGAGGAACGCAAGTGAATTTATTTGTAACATATTGTAAGTATATGTACGAAAGATATGTGAGGAGAAGTTTGGCGGCTGTTGGTGGTCGTTTTCATGGTTAGGTCAGAAAGTAAAAGATAGTATGCACAGTTCATGCCGACCAACTCAATTCCGCTACGTCATTCTGGTTCTAAAATGCCGTAGTCCGTTGATTGTCGATGGCGATGTGTTCCAGCTTTTTTCTGGTACACAGCTGTTATTAAAAATACGATTGTTATTTAAAGTATTTACTTTTTATTAACTCTATTAGGCCCATATTACCAAAGCTTTGACTTTTGTTTCCCTTTAAAATATATTAATTACGTCCTTATTCTTTAAAATAATTGTCTAATTCTGTTTAATAATAATTATGATAGTGGTTATGTTTTACCAATTAAGTGTTTTTCAAATGCTTCCGAACAGGTAAAGATCTACACCAATCAGAAGAAACCGGTGCGTGAGGACTTGATTTTCTAAATAACTACTAGTTATTTTATATGACAATAAAGTCGGTGCGAGGCTGCAATTATAAGGTCGGCCAAATCTTAAAAGAAATTGATTACATTAGTTAAAAAGGATACTTTTTAATATAATTATGTTTCTATTTCTGTTTTTATAATGATTACAACAATGGTTATGTTTTACCTAGAGTATATATTTTAAGGGCATCTGGGCAAGTAAAGGTCTACACCAGTCTGAAGAAAGGTATTACAAAATGTACAAAACAATTATTATGCATATTTAACGTAACTAAATATTGTTCTTATTCATCTGGAATATGTAATAATTTATTAATTATGTAAAATTGTTAATTAATTATATTGTGTATAATTGTATTAATTAATTTGGCACTCAATATAATATATTAGTTTAACAAATAAGCTCAATTTTAGATGACATGATTTTTAAATTGCTGTCACGCTACGATTTCATGGTAACATAACAATTTTAGAGTGAATGAAACTTACAAGATAGCACATCTATTGTAGGAAATGATAACATGATTTACAAGTATTGAACTTATTATAGTCCTTGCCTTCTCAACAAAAACGTTCACAAAAGTCAATAAACTTAGGAAACGAAACAATAGTAAGGTCTACTACTGTACAATATTTGGATGATGAGGAAAATTTGAAACGTACCACAATTTGTATAGGCCTACTCAATCTGGGATTTTCATCAGCATTCGTAGACGTAGTGTATTCAATGACCATTGTATTCTGCCAAGTTCTCGAAATCTCAGGCTGCACTGTTTGAAGTTAATGAATCCTTCCTCGATTTTCCTGCAAGCCATTGGCCATGCTATTTAGGCATTTGTCAAGTCAAAAGTGTGCTTGCTTTTGGGAAAGGATCACATAAACATCATATCTCTGCTATAAATGGACGCATCTTAAATCAGCGTTGATGATTCCATAAGACCAATTGTGCTAACCATCATAAATGGAATAATTTAAGTCTTGATTGTGTAAATGCCAGCAGTGTAAATATGTTTAAAAATAAAATTGACAATTATCTGGTAAGGTCGGGCTATACCTAGGTTGAACACTTAAAATGATTTTAATACTGATTAAATTATTTATTCATATATTTATTTAAATTATTTATTATAACCAATTGTGTTATTGTAGGACATTTTATGTATTTATTATTTTACTTGTATATTTTTAGAGACAACGTATTTTAGTTAGTAGCATTTTAGTGCATTTTATAATATTGTATATTTATCATTTTAAGTATAATTCTAATTTATATACACTTTTAGTTTTATAAATTTTAGTGAACACTCGATAGGCCATAGACTTCCTTGTTCACATGCCGTCTGGAGCTTGGTTCTGGACGGCAACTTGCTAAACCTTGCTAATCCTTGCTAAACCATGCCTTACAAACAGTATTATTTTAACGGCGTAGAAGACACAAATAAAACAGCGTTAATAACCAAAGATCCAACACGTAAACAACGCTGAAGACGTCTTGTGTGACTTGCTCGACATTTCGGTCTAAGCCAAATAAATGTGCAAAATCATCGCACGTCATGTACTATTTTTAGCTGCACGGGTCATTAGGGTACGCGTTTGATTTTTGTTTCCGGTCCTTGTTGACCGATACTTGCCGAGACCATGCGCAATTCCCCACCTCGTTGTCCGAGAGCGTATTGAAAATCAAAGTTACAGCAATACGCAAACAATTTGAATATAATAACTTATCTGTTTACTATAGTTCCTATCGTCAAGATAAATGTTTGTTGGGTGGAAACCTGTACAACTTACAACGGAGATTTCTGCTGTGTCAGTTACGCCCGTATACGAAAGAATAGGTGACTGGTTCGAGCCATTGTGAACCGGATCATGAATGAAAATGGCAAAATAACATAAAAACAAAATGGCGACAAACGAGACTTTCGTGTTCAATTCTAGCGAAGACTTGTTTATACAAATGTGGCCGATCTCGAATGGCACTATACTTTTAGAATCACAAATATTGTAATAATCACCAGCAAAGTGGATGGTGAACTAGGCCATTGTACTGCAACGTTGAATACCAATTATTACAGGCATAGAATGTTCTCGAATATTTTATTCAGCGATACTTCTACGATTGTAAGGATATGCTTACTTTCAACACTAGCCATTCTTATCTTCTCGTATACTATTCCCAGACTTATATCTTCAATGTGTGTGTGTGTGTGTGTGTGTGTGTGTGTGCGTGTGCGTGTGCGTGTGCGTGTGCGTGTGCGTGTGCGTGTGCGTGTGCGTGTGCGTGTGCGTGTGCGTGTGCGTGTGCGTGTGCGTGTGCGTGTGCGTGTGCGTGTGCGTGTGCGTGTGCGTGTGCGTGTGCGTGTGCGTGTGTGTAGATATGTGTGTGGTGTGTGTATTTGTGTGTTTTCGAGCGCACGTGTGCGTAGGCGTGTGTATGTGAGGTGTTTATAAGTATGTGCGTACGTGTTTGTGAAGGTATGATTGCGTGCTCTTGTAAACGTGATATAATCTCAATATTTAAACGATATCAAAAACCTATGAATGCGCTATTTTTGTTAATATTAATTTTTTTGTTATTTTTATCTTACGCCAGATATACATTTGTGCAGCGCACAGGTCCTGTCGATTGATTGTTCTACCACTAATCTACCGCACCTTAATCATATCTGAATGTATGCTGTACTAAATCAAATATGTAAGTATGCAATATATGTAAATACATGTACATATATATATATATATATATATATATATATATATATATATATAATATATATATATATATATATATATATATATATATATATATATGTATTATATATATATATATATATTATATTATATTATATATATATATATATATATATATATATATACATATATATATATATATATATATATATATATATATATATATATATATATATATATATATAATATGTGTGTGAGTGGGTCTGTGGGCGTGTGAGTGTGTTCTGCACC
>OZ024864.1:31785683-31793183 GCA_964017155.1 Oasisia sp. SBJ-2009 | reverse complement strand
AAAAAGTATTTCCACTCTATGACTGGACAATAACATTATTATTTTTATATTATTATAGTTCTCTTTGGACTAATCTCCCGGCTCCCTCTCAAATGCAAGCTTGTAAACACTGATATTACTATATCAGAAATAATAACTATATTCCTGTTAACGATTCCTCGATTCACTCCGTCATATGACACTGAGCATTAACTTTGAATCACAATAAGATTAAAATTACTTTTTAATTAATTCAAAAATTAATTAAAACATCGAACAAAAATTACAACGTTTTCTTCTGTGTGTCCGGTTTCGTATGCTCGTACCACGTGACATGCACTGACCCGAATTCTGAATGGTCCCCCCAGTCTTCTTCTAAATAAAAAAACAACGTTGATGGCGTAAAACGAAAAAAAACCTGGTGGGGTCAGTTTTTTCAGAACCAAGTGAAAGCGCGCACAAAGTACGGAACTATGAACTTCGACGTTCGACGCTAAAAGGAAAGAGCATCTGTACCCCATTCCCCAAACGAAAGTAATTACGTTTGATATAAAATATAGACGTTCCTAAGCTATCCCTTGGTGAAACACGAATAGTCGTTGTGACGTTGGAAACGTAGAACGGATTTAGAGACGCTCAAGGAAAGGTATCATTGCAGCGATATGCAACTTTTAGTTGTCAGTAAACAGTGCTTATGTCCCTGCTGGTACAACAAAAAGACGTTATTCTTGGAACTATTATGCGTGTGTGCGTGTGTGCGTGTGTGCGTGTGTGCGTGTGTGCGTGTGTGCGTGTGTGCGTGTGTGCGTGTGTGCGTGTGTGCGTGTGTGCGTGTGTGCGTGTGTGCGTGTGTGCGTGTGTGCGTGTGTGCGTGAGTGCGTGAGTGCGTGAGTGCGTGAGTGCGTGAGTGCGTGAGTGCGTGCGTGCGTGTCTGTCTGTCTGTCTGTCTGTCTGTCTGTCTGTCTGTCGGTCGGTCGGTCGGTCGGTCGGTCGGTCGGTCGGTCGGTCGGTCGGTCGGTCGGTCGGTCGGTCGGTCGGTCGGTCGGTCGGTCGGTCGGTCGGTCGGTCGGTCGGTCGGTCGGTCGGTCGGTCGGTCGGTCGGTCGGTCGGTCGGTCGGTCGGTCGGTCGGTCGGTCGGTCGGTCGGTCGGTCGGTCGGTCGGTCGGTCGGTCGGTCGGTCGGTCGGTCGGTCGGTCGGTCGGTCGGTCGGTCGGTCGGTCGGTCGGTCGGTCGGTCGGTCGGTCGGTCGGTCGGTCGGTCGGTCGGTCGGTCGGTCGGTCGGTCGGTCGGTCGGTCGGTCGGTCGGTCGGTCGGACCTTTTACTGCTCTCTAAGAATGGTCAGTTTTATGATGTGTTTGTAACGGGTATGTGTCCAATCTAACTGATCTTACGCTGTACTACTTACTGTTGACGACAATGGTTCTTGCATAGTTGACACACCTGACGACGAAGAAGCACGTGGGATTTGATCACACACCTGTCTTAGGATAAACAATTCTTGGAAATAGTTGCGTTTTAGTATCGCGTAACATTCGTTAGGAGGAAATAGCGAGACCGGTGTTGTATTGCTGTAAGGCGAAGACCCGCGTAATTGCACGGCCTACAGGTCCAGGCACTAGCTGTGTGTGTCTCCATTGGCCTAGTCACAACGGCTACGGGTCGTCCGTCCGTCCGTCCGTCCGTCCGTCCGTCCGTCCGTCCGTCCGTCCGTCCGTCCGTCCGTCCGTCCGTCCGTCCGTCCGTCCGTCCGTCCGTCCGTCCGTCCGTCCGTCCGTCCGTCCGTCCGTCCGTCCGTCCGTCCGTCCGTCCGTCCGTCCGTCCGTCCGTCCGTCCGTCCGTCCGTCCGTCCGTCCGTCCGTCCGTCCGTCCGTCCGTCCGTCCGTCCGTCCGTCCGTCCGTCCGTCCGTCCGTCCGTCCGTCCGTCCGCCCGCCCGCCCGCCCGCCCGCCCGCCCGCCCGCCCGCCCGCCCTCCCGCCCGCCCGCCCGCCCGCCCGCCCGCCCGCCCGCCCGCCCGCCCTTCAAAAGAAATAATCATTAGATTTGCACAAGATGGCAATTTCAGAAGCACTATCCCGAATATAAAAATTGATGGGAGGGATGTAGTACAAGTTTGCCATGCCAAACTATTAGGTGTGACCATTTCACAGGATCTGACATGGAACAAACACGTAGATACTATTGTGACAAAACTGGTAAACCATTGTATACGTTATATCAGTTAAAGCGTGCAGAAAGATCTGGTCAGTGTATATGTTAGTGTGGTGAGACCAGTTCTAGAATATGCATGTCCTGTATGGCACACTAACTTGCCCCAATATCTGTCTGACAATATTGAAGTTATACAAAAAAGGGCATTAAAATGTATTTTTCCTGGATTGGGCTACGCGGAGATACTTAGACGTTTTAACCTGGATACGTTGAATGTAAGACGGGGGAGCATTTGTCAAAAATATTTTGATAAAATTAAAGTCGGCACACATAGATTAAATTATCTGCTGCCTGATAAAAGACATACCTAGTATAATATTAAACAAGAAAATGTGTACCCGTTACCAGTTACTAGAATAAATAGATTCCGTAACTCCTTTATACCGTGGGCTTTATACAACTGTCAGTAAAATGGTTATTAATACGGTATGATTTGCGGTATCAAATGTATTTCTATTGTATTTGTATGATGTTTTGATGAGTTAATTGTAACCTAGTGTAATGTCAATCCAACTCAGTTGAGTGGCTAATAAAACTTGTGTTATTATTGTCTGTCTGTCTGTCTGTCTGTCTGTCTGTCTCTGTCTGTCTGTCTGTCTGTCTGTCTGTCTGTCTGTCTGTCTGTCTGTCTGTCTGTCTGTCTCTTTCTCTCTCTCTGTCTCGCTCTGTGTCTCCCTGTCTCTCCCTGTCTCTCCTTGTCTCTCACTCTCTGTCTCTCTATCTCTATCTCTCTCTTTCTTTCTCTCTCACTGTCATCTCTCTCTCTCTCTCTCTCTCTCTCTCTCTATATATATATATATATATATATATATATATATATATATATATATATATATATATATATATATATATATATATATATATATATATATATATATATATATCTCCCCCCCCCTCTCTCTCTCTCTCTCTTTCTCTCGCTCTATTTCTCTCATAATGTTTCTGATACCCAGTAAACTAACCACAGCATTGGAATTAATAACTGACCCAAATTCGATACATCATTGCTTAGGCACAGACAACAAATGTAGTTGGTGGTAGGTTGAGTACGCCAAGGCGCACACAACAATAGTGGGCTGTTTGCATAGAGATGCTATAAAGCTACCTTGCATGTTACAACAATTTACGAAAATAACAACACCATTCAATCCTGTAGTCGCACATAAATATCAAATTTCTATCGTCTCTAGCAAAGCGAGCGGTTCCGAGGGAATCAGGATCACAGCGCGGCCTTGCGGGCCTGCACCGACATCAGAGACCCATCTTGCATGGAAACACACCTGGCGGAGGAATGTCTACTCGAAGGACTGCCTATTATTGATCATCCGCAAGATGGCGCCACTTCCCAGAATGTGAGCATTGTCTGTCGTATCTAGTGTCTCTCTGACTTATCGGTTTCGCATTTTGTTTAGTAACAAAACAATTGAAATACTTTCGTGTCTACTGATTAATTGATAAGTGACTCATTAGACATGAAACTGAGGAACATCGAGAACACGTAACTCACGCGCATGTTGTATTCAGTGGGTTCGCGATATCAAGGAATGACTATGATGGGAATGTTGGAAACATGTTTCTATGACTTGCATTGATTTTTCGAGATATGGTACGTAAGCGTTTTCGACAGCATTGCTGTTGTTTTGTTTGCCAGTTGAGATTGGCCAATTTTATTTTGTGTATAAATACTTGCAGAGATGTTACACAACCCTATAGGCCATAGTAGACGGCTTTAACATGCCAACATGGTTTTGCCGAAAAACAATTAGACGCTGTGTCGTAAGAAATAGTATTTGCAATGCCAGTTTAAGCACTGATATGCGAGAATTTCCAAGGAAACCAGTTGGGCTATATAGGACGATGACCTGTCTTAGCGTAGTTCTGCCTTTAGTTACAACTCACAACATAGCAAATAGCAAAGGTTTTGTTAATTTTTAATTTTAATTTTAAGTTAACTTTATCTGGACTTTTAGGCTGACGAACTCTTCAAAAACACTCGATTGCAACTGGCCAGGATAGCAGTGTTTATAGAGCAAGCGCGATTGGACGAGAGACATCACGTGCCCGACCCACGTCACTCCTTACACGACGACTTGCGCCGTCTGGAGGAAGAAGGACTTTACAATCTGCTATGTGGGCTACAGGTAAGAGCACGCGTGAGGGGAGAGGGATTCTAGCTGGGCAGCAAAATCCCATTTGCAACCCAACAGGTTCCCCCAAAAGTGCAACGCATGTTCACACCCAGAAGCCCAAATTCAGATTCCAGATCCGCGTCGTTTAAGCTCAGATTCTGTATTCTCCCGGTTGCACGTGACAGGTCACATTCCGAAAGGTCTGGGGAGGGAAACGCACATTGTCGGTTGTTTGAGTTTGCACTAGTCTCGTTTGCCCAGGCTCCGTGAGGTGGCAGCACGTTTTAGCTCCACACATCAAAGTAAGTGAACATATGCAGAATGCACGTCTGCGCTTAGGCAGAGATCTACTCTAAATAAGTAATTGAATTGAAATTGGAAAATAAAACACTACACAATGTAACTGAAATTGGAAGAAACAACTGTTGTCTGCTTGCAGGTGAACTTTTCACGGCGGCAGATTCCGTGGCACCCGCCCCTACAACGCGGCGTCATGTACGACAAGTGCCGTCTGTTGGGCAACAGGGCGGCCATTGACAACCGCAACTACATGGTGCTGTACACCCTCGACAAACTCCTGCGCAACATCACCCACCAATTCCGATCTCTGGCCAACCACCGGGCGAAACGACCCGTCACCACGCTCGCCCGCTACTGAAGTCTCGTCGGCGAGAACACACGACGGGATTTATCAGAAGACGCAGCCAGCACGGTCACGTGAACAGTGGAGGTGCGCTGATAGGCGACGAAGGCGTCTGCGAAGCGCGCAAGACAGAATAAGATTGCTGCAATAGTGAGCGAGACGGCGCCGCCATCTTGCATCTCGAAAACCAACGACAGGATGAAATCGGAACATTTTAACGCGGCAACTAGCGTCACCTGTGTGAAGCGTCATAAGAACAGCGTACAATTCCAATTCGACGAATGAATTCTACTCTTCAGCTCGGCATATCCGTGACACGGGAGACTTTGGTGCAGAAATACGTGACAGTAATGACGTTAGGAGGGATGATATGGACTAGTTCTACTGATATAATACTATTACCGTAGCTTTGTCACTACCGCAGTGTTTGTGACAGCAACATAACTGTAGCAACGCGATAGCATTACGCACCTGAAGTACATTCTCAAAAGAAAATTTGTTCCAAACAATATTAGATGTGAGACAGATGTGTCGCCATAGATGCAGATTATAACAAAACTGTTGAATATCTGCATGAAACTGGCATTGTTGGCGATTGTTAATGTTATCTCTGTAAACTTATTAACATGAAATGGAACAGCATACGTATGAACAATGTTTTATGCATGTACGGCATACAGTGCTGTTGATCATTCCACCAACTATTCTTATTACCAATAATTCAACGATAATAATCTATAGCTAACTTTATGATCGATACCAAGCTGTCGTCACATTGACTATCGCAGAGCGTCGATATATTGACATATCGTTGCACAGTGTTCATCGGCGGTCGAGAAGAGGTGCCTGTTAACAGCGGTCAATGACACAATTGTTTACATGCCAAGCTCATAGATGACAGCACAGGTGTCTTTTTGCTAGAGGAATTCGACTTGATGGTGAACGAGAAGATGACAACAAAACAACTTGGCCTACACATGTGATGCTCACAGAACATAGACTATATATTTTATGATGATAGTGTGTGGTTGTAAAAGAGTTGTAGGTCAATTAAATATGTCATGTAAAGAATCCTACTTGGTGTTTGGTGTTGAAATTGAAGGTTTGATATATATATATATATAATATATATATATATATATATATATATATATATATATACACATACATATATATATATATATATATATATATATATATATATATATATATATATATATATACATATACATATATACATATATACATATATATATATATATATATATATATATATATATATATATATATATATATATATATATATATATATAAGTGTTGATATTTCATGAACAGCAAAGGCCTCAAGCATCTTTCGCATCTTTCGCTGTATTTATAGTCCATACAGAGGTACGTATGTATGTACATACATACATACATACTATATACACACGCACATACATACTATATACACACGCACATACACACACACACACCATACATACTTACGCACATGCACATATGCACGCACACACACGCGCGCACACATACACACGCACACACACACACACAGACACACACACACTCACACAGCACCATCCCAATCACCACCGCGGCCGCCGCCGCCGCCGCCGCCGCCGCCGCCACCACCACCACCACCACCACCACCTCTTGTAAAGTTGTAAACAGGAAAACGGATACCGGAAATATTAGCCGGGCACTAGAAACAGATCGGCCTGCTAAGCATTTTAACGGAAACAATTGTCTCAGGAAAATGGTGCATGTTCCGCGGACGGGGAAGGGGAGGGCAGTGCTCTGTAAAAAAAAACTCCCCTTTGAGGCACCCCAAAAACTTACTTTCACGCTCTCCAAAAAGTTCCGAGCACATCGGCAAATCTCCATCCCGAGGCTGAAATAGAACCAGGCCACCCGTTCCCTGTCTCCATCCCTACTCCGGTGACATATTGGAGGGTTTAGTCCCCGATGCAACAAAGTGTCCATCGGCTGGCAGGGATAAGCCGGAGAAATTGAACAGGGACGTTGACAAGGCTGGGAGCGGACTCTGGTTACCACCCATCCCTTTCAATATCGTCTCCACATTAGGATATAAACATTGCTCCCTTTTTTAACGGGAACGGAATGCGTCCCTTATTTTTCCTTTGGTCAGGGAAAGGAAAGGACGACCGCTGACGAGGGACGATTGAGGAAAGAGACGCTATAAATCAGGTGGAGCGGGAATGAAAACATTGGAAGACAAGAACTGAAAGATCTGTTCTCATATTAGTTGTAGGAATGTTTGTCAGTTTTAAAGGTGTTTTACAAATAAACTATTTAATAGTTATCTGTCGGAGTCTTACACTATTTTTGCCGAAAACCTACATAAATAAGAAAGCTTAAATAAACGTTCAGACAGTTTTATTACTAAATGTTCCAGTATGTTCTTTCGATAAAATATTATATGATTATATAAACATTGTGGTTGCACCTTGAATGTTTTATTGCACTCTCTATTTAGATGCATTATAAATTTAGTTAAACAATTATAGGGTTAACACTATAAG
>OZ024864.1:31763183-31780683 GCA_964017155.1 Oasisia sp. SBJ-2009 | reverse complement strand
CACGCATACTCGTGTGTAAACACGCGTACGTAGTAACCATAAACAGCCTCTATGTGGTAGCGTAAACACGTTACTGAAATTAGCAGCGTAATAGCTAATATATTATGACAACAAAACAATTATTTTCTACAAGAAAATCAGTCAGTTTTTGGATCCATGCTTCTAAGATATTTCTGTTATGCATATTCTGGGTTCGAGGAAGTAGAGGAATCGGTAAACACTCCAATTTCACTTTAACCCATTAGCACTCACCCAACTTTAACGTGAAGCCTGTGCCTCCTCAAAAATTTTGCTTGCGCCATTTTCTTTGCTCTAGCGCCTTTATTATTCAAGTCTCGCAATAGCATGTTGTATGCATGTTGTAGATAATAACAGTACCTACACAGTGGTGTCAAAACTGTTGTTGTAACTTTAAAATATGTTGACCATTTCTTGATTGAGACTAAGACATTTTGATTTTTGTTGTAAACAAAATACTTTGTTGCGGTGTAACTTTTTTACGCTGGGCTTTTTACTGTACAAGTTGGGTTTATTTTAAAGAACATTAAACTATCTACACACTGGTGTATAATTTATTATAATATTTTACATATCTTAGCTGTATACGAGACCAACCTCTTGGCTGGATGACATTTTTAAATGTCCAAAAACACAAACTATTGCTGTAAAACTTTCGAAAACGCGGTAATATTTTTGAGAACGGAAGTATCCAAAATAGCCACAATTTAATGTTATATGTCTAGATATGTGTGGCATTTATTGCATATCTTAGTCACTAGATGCAACCACGTAAACCGAATTCAAACGCTGTGCTGTATTCGCTGGCCGGCTATGGCCGACCTGAGGAGATTCGGGGTGACCGTCAATGCCCGACTTGAGTGCTAATCGGTTCAGACGTCTTGTCGTGAGCGGCGTCGTGTGTAGGCCTGCAAGTCGACTGAATCAACACAATTTTCGTTTGTCCGAGGTGGCTGCGTGGGAGAGGGGGTAGCCCCCACCCCGGGGGAGGTTTTACCCTGAACCTGGTTATGCGAGAAACGTTGACAACAGGGAAGTCAAATTATATTGTTTTTATGTGTACACACACCCACCCACACACACAACGGGAAGTAAAAGACAAGATGTGAAACTGTGTCACATGAAGAGTGTACAGAAACTGCCCATCTGGGTGGGCGTAACGGCTTAAAAAATTAAAATATTTAAGGAAGGTTTCGTTATTTCGAAATACATTCCTAGTCATTCATAATGCATCATCAAGTCAAGTGTGTCCCGCATTACTGTGGTCGAAAATACAATGGAAATATGCAGAAGAAACTGCGACTTTGATGTTAAAACAAGGGCGGATGATCCTACGTTTATTTCGTTTCATGAAATATTACGTTCTTATGACTACAACATGCAAGTTGAATGTTTACTACCTGTCAAAATGTGTTTAATTACTTTAGTTAGTAAGCTCGGGACAATGTTCGCAATTGGAAACATTCCACCAGCAACACGTTCAGATGGTGAAGAAAACAACAAATTTCAAAATACAATTGAATAGAAATAATGCAGAGGCCAGCATACATAGTTAACATCAATACCCTTCGATGTTTAATTTTCCCAAATTCTAGACAGCAGTACAAACTAGTTACTGCTCTAGCAAGTATTGGACAGAGAAGCTGACACCGTCCCTTAAAATGCGACCCGGAAGACAACATCTAGACGCAGACATCAACCAGCAGTGATCACAGTGGGACACCGTACAGACCAAAAAAGGAAAATCGACAAGAAATAACAATGTAAATATTCTGGCGCAAAATAATGGAAACTCTCTCCTAAAATAAAAATAAATAAAATAATGTTTCAGAAATAATCATGATAATCGGCATAATGTGTTCCGTACAGTATCTTTGTCCGCGCTGCAATTCGTGCACCCATGCAAATCGTGCATTTGGACATTTATTATATACATTTTTAGAAAGTTTACTTTACACCGTTTTTATTACTACTATACTGAATGTTAATGATATTATTTTTTAGTCTAAAATGTCGCTTTATTAACATCAATAGTATTGTTTTAGCGTGATGTTTTATATTTGTCTGATGAACACATGATGTAAAGGCGCCATGAGCGCCACCACGTGGCGGATACCGGCGCTATATGAATTGCCATTATTATTACTTTCCCATACATCCGCAGTATTACATGTGAGATCACTTTCGCCGTAGCTTCACGGCTATCGTCCAAACCTTCCTTCTCACCTGAAAAGAGGGTTACTAGTTTACTGTACAGTTCATTCTTGAGTGAAATGTTTCATTTCCGGTATTGCATTTAGCACTTTCGTGTGTGCTTCACGCCGTTTTCAGTACTTTACCGATGTCTAATGACGTCATGCTTCCGTGAGAAAGCTCATATCTACAATGGGCCCACTTGACTGGTCGTTTTGACTTTCTTATTAAAAAGGTTTCTGATGACGTCACTAGGCGATAATAAAGTACTGAAGAAGTCGAAGCCTGTCGAATGTTTATATATACTTCACTCAAGGATGTATGGTTATTACAAAGCGCAGACAATCCAGCTGACAACTCCACTAAATTAATGCGAAACAGAAAAACATGCCTAATACTCAACACATTTCTATAGGCTGTATGAAAATTATTCACCGGCTTATTGAAGAACGATAACTTGAGCACAAGAATTAGCTAAGAAGAGACGGAAGATAAAAAAAACACAAGGAGAATAAAACAATATGTAAAGGTAATTAAATAAGGAGAGGAAGTGAGCGGGAATCGACGTCAATAGAAAAAGAAGGTGACCGCAATGTTTGCTAAATAACCATGCACAGTACCTCCATTCTCCGTCTGGCGCTTATTATAATACTATGGTTATTATTACGCTGTGACGGTGGCCCCGTATATTTCTGTAGAATGTCGTTTCGATACCGCGACACTGAAACCCCAATCGCCAAGTGTTTGACAGCACAGCTGTGTGTCAATGTTGACTTCCCAGTCGATGGGTCACACGTGGACATCGATCACACTTATTGTTGACATATTGCCATAACCAAACACAAGCGCGTACAATTTATACATCTTCATTCATACAACGTTCCGGGGACGGACATCAACGTAGCACTAATTATGCGTACCTTAATAATGATACTATTTATAAAGCGCATTATCCAATATGCTCAAAGCGTTGCACAATAAAATTAACGTTTCTCAATGTGTGTTATAAAAACCTTGACGTTTGACATTAAATGGCTCCAATAAAAAGCGTAATTTTATAATTACGTGCAGCACATTTGTGACGAGTTATGAGCTCTGTAATGCGTGAGGATTGTATGCATGTTTAAAGTTATTTATTAACAAATAGTCATCAAAAATATTTTGACTGTGACGTTAGTTGCCACGGCAACGGGTGTGACGTCACAGTGCGTAGAATCGAACACCTCTTGTCATTTGGATGCGGTCTAAGAACGACATACCTGTATGGTTTGGTCAAAAGTGTCCGTAGTGAGGACATCGCAAATTTAGACCCCAAAAGGATCGGGACAATACTCGATAAATACAAATAGGCGTGACATGTAGGACTGGGCGATGTTTAGGGATTAAAATATACAAACAGGTCGCTGTGATTTGTTTATTAAATTTTTCATCAAACTTATTATTTTACTTTTTTAAATTATGGTTAGAAGTCGAATATTGAACTTCCGCTGTCACCGGAAGTGAAAGTAACGTATTCATTTGAAGCGTATTACAGCATTTCAGGCGAACGATACGTTTAAAATGCAAGAACGTATTTTGAATAAGATGCCGCAAAATTATATTCGATTACATTGTTATGCAGTTTCCAATATTTTATAAGCTAAATGTTACGTGTTGATGCAGATTATATATATGCCTAAGTGATTGTAACTTTAGCAGGTAAATTTATCACGAAACAAATCACCAATTATTAACATCAAACGCAATTTCGAACAGTAATACTGCTTGGATAATTTCGCGCAAAACTGCATATAATAATATAAACATGCAATTAAGCAATTAGCTAGTTAAGCAATGTTCGCCAGTTTTATACGGATAGCTATGAATAATCGACTGACATCACTCGGTATGAACAATAACACCCTAAAACACTTAACCATTAGCGAGTTTATAAAGCATTAAACGCTTTACATTTCTTCCGTTACACAGATCTGGAAAACACTTTACCCTACCCACATACCAACATATACGTTCGTTAATACGATTGAAGTTTGATAGCGAGCATCTTTGTTCTATCTTCCATTCATCCGTCGTATTATATGTCGGGTATCCTATGCTACATAGCTTCTATATTCACCAATTAAATACATGTTGTCTTATTTATTTTTCGTTTCTTTAAAGGGGGCGTCCAGAGCATCATGCTCAGAAGAAGTCCTACCACTCTCATTCTCTTTTATACATCATTAAAACGATGGCGTATATGAATATAACATACAAAAATAATTATGTTGAAGGTATGCTGCCTGCCAATTTGTATTTAGTTAATTTATTAAGGTCGCAAAAATGCTCACAATTTGTAAGGTTCCACACGCAACGCATTTAAATTGTATACAAAACATCTAGTTTCATTCAAAGCAAAATTGATTATCCATAATACCGAAGCGACAGGAGTTAATCGCAATACCCTTTGATGTTTAACGTCCCCGTGTTAGACAGCAGACTTCCGGTTACGAATTACTGCTCTGTTAATTCTGGATAGGAGCTAATACACTCCCTTTAAAGCAATATGCGATCATTTAACAACCCATTAAATTAGACCGCGCACATAATGTGTGTGCGTGCGCGTGCGCGTGCGCGTGCGCGTGCGCGTGCGCGTGCGCGTGCGCGTGCGCGTGCGCGTGCGCGTGCGCGTGCGCCGGTTACACGTTACCACTACCACTACCACTACCACTACCACTACCACTACCACTACCACTACCACTACCACTACCACTACCACTACCACTACCACTACCACTACCACTACCACTACCACTACCACTACCACTACCACTACCACCACCACCACCACCACCACCACCACCACCACCACCACCACCACCACCACCACCACCACCACCACCACCACCACCACCACCACCACCACCACCACCACCACCACCACCACCACCACCACCACCACCACCACCACCACCACCACCACCACCACCACCACCACCACCACCACCACCACCACCACCACCACCACCACCACCACCACCACCACCACCACCACCACCACTACTATTCATACTACTACTACTATTCATACTGCTACCACTGCATGTTTGAAGGCATTTACCCTTTACTGCCGGCACACGCATTACGCGCCGCACGCCGCTGCGGGTTTCTGCGGCTTTCGGTTTTCGCGCGCAAATATAGAAAGCACGTGGTCGGTCTAGTCATCGATGAGGCAGCGGCCAGTGAGAGTCGGGACTACGATAACGTATACTGCTGAATCAGCCCTAAAAGCGAAACTGTTCAAACTGTTCCACGTCCCATTTCGTCACCGCAAGTTTATGATATCGGAAATGGCCATGGGAAAATCCAAAGATGTAGAATACGGTGAGAACAGCCAGTCTGTATATAAGCGACTAGTCGGGCTGTATCTTATAACAACAAGACAGGGGAGTACCAAGTCAGTGTCACCTAAACGTCAAGCTACAAACCCAAAAGAAAGATCATGTTCACCAAAATGTGTAAGTATCACGGAAAATAGCTGGTAGGTTTGTAGTGACAGCTGTGTAGGTTTTGAAAATATTGCAGTGCTGCAACAGGATCTACTATTATTTTAGTCATCTTTCGTGATTAGTGTTAATTATCTAACTGTACGTAGACGACTTAATGTGAGCGGTTTCAGAATGGGGAACGCTTCTGCGGTTGCGGCACGAATGCTTTCGGGATTTTGTCACAATAGGTGATTTACCTGATATAACAGGGAAGACCGGGGTTACTTGTAACAAAACCAACACATTTCAATGTTGCGGACGAGTTTCTTAACCGGTCGAAGCTGTTTTCATACCCACACATATCTCCCGCAGATAATGAGGGCATAAGTAATTTTCCGGCATATTACACGTTTGTGGCATAATGAGTTATATGAGGTGTCCTAAAATGTTACAAGTTACCCCGGTACGGGGTAACTTGTCATAATTTAGGACACATTTCAGGATTGCGAGTAAGTTTCGTAAGCTGTCGACATTTTTGTTTTGCCAAATGGTCCCCACATATCTCCCGCAGATAACTGGTGCATAATAAAATGCCTTGCTTATTACATATTTGTGGCGTAATGAATTATATGAGGCGCTCTACAGTGTTACAATTTACCCCGGTGCGGTAGTACCTCTTTTCTTTTAAAATGGCGTAACTGTATGGAATGTCGACGGATTCACATGATATTACACATGACATGCTCTCATCTATAGATGAACATGCTGTCGTCTTGCAGAATAATTTGCTTTAGCAGTTTTGTCCGCAAGCCCTCTGTTACAACTTACCCGTGTTACAACTAGCCCCGGTCTCCCCTGCTTAGCCAGCGACAACGACAAATACGTTTCTTTAACAAGCTAGTTTCGTCGAAAGAAACATACGAACTTCTGACATCATTACGCATGTTGGGTAATGTTAGATGTAGGTAACACCATCATGACCGCGTCGCGGTAATTTTACACACGGAAACGTGAACCGCTTAGACGTGAATAAGTGAATCGTGAATCAGTGAAATATGTATCAGTGAAACGTGAATCGACAACACGTGAAACAACAACACGTGAAGCGGACAAACGTGATGCCGGGAAATTCGAATGCGTTCGCGAATGTATTAAACGGAAAACCTTATATTTACGACACATTACGTTAAGAAAATTAACACTATGATTAGATCATTAACACGACTTACCTTTGCACGTATTTCTTAAAGCAACGTTCAGTTTATTAGCGCAGTGGCTTTTATTCAAAGTCAGCCACACTGATTCTATTTCGGACTTTTCTAACAGATGTCGCTCTGGCTATATGCCACATGCTGTGTACTGACGTCAGAGGTGCCCCGACCGTGGCAGCGACAACCGAAGAAACTACCGGAAGTGCGGTTCTGGGAGATACGACGAAACCGCCATATGACCAAGACTTGTTGGATGGTCTTCAACGTCAATCCAAAGACGTGAGATTAAGGGCGAACGCGACCTTCATGCATTATGTAAGTGCACGTATTAAATGAATGAATGAATGAATAAATAAATAAATAAATAAATAAATAAATAAATAAATAAATAAATATATGTATATAAATATATATTATAATTTTTATAATGGTCTTTATGTCCTGTCTATGTAAGGGTTGTGCGACACTGTCTATTAGTGTCTATGTCTTTATGATAAACACCGCTGTCATCATCACTTGTTCCACCGCCAAAATAATCATCATGACGACACGACGATGAATAGGCGACGGCGACGGCGACGGCGACGGCGACGGCGACGGCGACGGCGACGGCGACGGCGACGGCGACGGCGACGGCGACGGCGACGGCGACGGCGACGGCGACGGCGACGGCGACGGCGACGGCGACGGCGACGGCGACGGCGACGGCGACGGCGACGGCGACGGCGACGGCGACGGCGACGGCGACGGCGACGGCGACGGCGACGGCGACGGCGACGGCGACGGCGACGGCGACGGCGACGGCGACGGCGACGGCGACGGCGACGGCGACGGCGACGGCGACGGCGACGGCGACGGCGACGGCGACGGCGACGGCGACGGCGACGGCGACGGCGACGGCGACGGCGACGGCGACGGCGACGGCGACGGCGACGGCGACGGCGACGGCGACGGCGACGACGACGACGACGACGACGACGACGACGACGACGACGACGACGACGACGACGTTGTTTTCGCCGATGCTGGTTGTTGTAAACATCATTGGCGACAACGACGAAAACGACGACGACGACGATAATAATAGCAATATTAACATAACTGCCAGTACAACAAGTACCTCCGTCATCTCCACCGCCACCGCCACCACCACCAACACCATCACCACCACCACCACCACCACCACCACCACCACCAACTACAACAACAACAAGAACAACACCACCACCACCACCACCACCAACACCAACACCAACACCAACACCAACACCAACACCAACACCAACACCAACACCAACACCAACACCAACACCAACACCAACACCAACACCAACACCAACACCAACACCAACACCAACACCAACACCACCACCACCTCCATAACAACCACCATCAGTAGCGTCCTCACGATATTGTATACCTTTCCGACAGTGCGAACATCCATATCTGCGAAACGTCATTGCCAGAGGGTATGCAACGTCATGTGGGGATCTTGCGACTCAGGTACTGCAGTTCAAAAGAAACCACAAATCTGGCTCACCACGAACAACGACTGTGTCCTCAGACAGCAACGTTAGTATGACATTAATCTGCTGTTACTGTTTAAAACAAATAGCCTCACTATTATTAATCCTACTTGTTTTAACCATTGTGCTGTAAGCAATAACCTATTCCGTGGCGAACTGTAGCACGACATGTTCACATCATCGCGATATTCCTATATATCGGTAAGCTATTAGTACGCACAACAAAACAACATGTCAAATACGTAAACATACATAAATACATGAATAAAATATATTTAAAATGAATAAATTAATCTAACCACACGCCGGACAGTATTGCTTGTGAGTCCTGTTTAAACAGTTTCCTTAAAACTAGCATTTATAACTAAAATGGCGGAGGAAATTATTTCTTAAAAGGATTTTCCCCTAGCTAGTCGCACCTGTTTTTTGCATTCCATTTTACTTGTTCGAAAACATTTCACATTTTAAAGTTACTGTTTAACATGTACTATATTTCACTTCTTGTACACGATATCATGAGTTATAAGACGAATACCCTTCTTAGAAAAATAAAGTGAATGTTATTGTATCAAATGGAATAACGATTGATTCCCGATGTGTTATCAGGTCCTGCAACAGTTGCTCGGGCAGTTTTACCACTACCGCCATCTACTGGCGACAGTAGAAACCACGCAGACCGAGCAGATGTGTCACCTAAACTGGTCGCTGAACATGACCTGCAACCGAACGATCATTTGCGATTACCCTTACTACCCGGAGGAGTTCATATACTGCAATCTGATGCTTGGGCTAAAAAATGTCAAGTGGGCAATGAGGCAGTACGTGACGATTCTCCAATGTCTGGTGAGCTATGGTTTTATTTAGTTCGTTTAGTAATACGTTCTTATGACTATAACAAACGTGTTGAAGTTTTACTGCCTGTCAACTTGTGTTTAGTTACATTAATTAACTTTCAAAACAAAATGGTAGTTCATTGGGGTAAGAAAAGGCGGGAGTGTGTCCCCTGTTTGTGTCTGTTATGGATGTTGCTGCAGTTTAATTGTTGCAGCTTTGTTTTGACGAGACAACGCACAGCGAAATCACGATGTATAATAATTTGGTGCACTATCGCAAGGCACCAGACTGATTGGCCAAAGTGGATTATTTTTACGGTTAAAGCGTCGCTACACGTTCCTCTGTTAAAGCAACTGCTCCACAGTCTTTCACTATTCACCCTCAGTGTGTGCTATGTTACTCGAACATCTACGTGGAATTATGACAGTTTAGATAAATTAAGATGTTTTACGTCATGTCATTTGTTGGTTGTGGATTTTCTTAGTCCTCGTTTTCATGTGTGTATTTTGTTCACAGCTGGACCAGTACAACCCCGCTCAAACCACGCCCACTCCGCTCGACATGCGCACCACACCGCTCGACAAGCACAATTTAGAGGTGCCGTGCGACACCTTGTCCATCCTCTACGAGTTGATCAGTCATTTCGATCAAGCAGCTGACCGGATTGAAACTCTCCTGCAATAGAGTCGCTGACCGGAGCATGACCCTAATGACAGAGGGCTGGCCCTAATGACAGAGGAGTCATGATGAGAGTGTGAGAGAGAGAGAGAGAGAGAGAGTGAGTGAGTGAGTGAGTGAGTGAGTGAGTGAGTGAGTGAGTGAGTGAGTGAGTGAGTGAGTGAGTGAGAGAGACTGTGTGTGTGTGTGTGTGTGTGTGTGTGTGTGTGTGTGTGTGTGTGTGTGTGTGTGTGTGTGTGTGCGTGCGTGCGTGCGTGCATGTGCGTGTAAGTGTGTCTGTGTGCGTGTGTGTTCGGTTAGTGTCAATCTCGACAGATAACTTCATAGCTTTTCTGCGGAGTTTCTATTAACGTTCAGAGTATACTATGTGGCTCAGGAACTGAATGTTGTTTACCAAATACCATTACGTTCGCACACAAACGGAGTCAACCTTTTGTAGTATGTTTAATATTTATTCGGTGTCGTTAGTATTTTGTAATTATGCTGGGCTTTATGCACAATTTCTTATGGGGTCAGATGCCGTTTTTGAAAAAAATTGTGTTTTACAGTCTCTGCGCCCTTTTGTGCTGCTATGAAAGATAGTTTGAACGATGCAGGATTGTATTGATTGAGTATATTTATTCGCGATCGTGGTTTATACGTGGCATTCTTACTATATCTACAGTTACTTTAAGCAATATGATTGTGAATATAAACTGTAGTTGCTATATATATATATATATATATATATATATATATATATATATATATATATATATATATATATATATATATATATATATATATATATATATATATATATATATATATATATATATATATATATATATATATATATATAGATCAATGTTCATGATGAACATGAACTAAAATATTTATTTTCATATACATTAATTTATTTACGTATTTGTCGTATATTTAGGTTTAAGTATAGGTCAGTTATACAAACCTAACACAACGTGATATTCCTAGGTAAAATTTATTTACATAATATACAGTAGAGTGTACGCCTCATTTATATGCGCGGTATGTTATCACTTTTGTCATGACATTATACCGGTATACAATTTGTACGTGCATAATGGTCGCATATTTACATACACTGTGAATGTGTCATTTTTGGACAATGTTTTGCATAATAATAAAGTATATTTCACATTGAAGAATGTTTTGAGTTGTGCACATTTAGAGCACACCGACAGGACACAGAGGAGGTTAAGAGTCGGTGTTCTCTTCTGTCCGATGTCCTATACCCCGATCATACTAGCAAATTTAATCTGGTTGAGTGAGTTGAACGGGATTAAAGTAATGACAAAACGGTTTAGTGTTAAGCCGGTTCAAATTGCTAGTGTCAACGGAAAGGGGATTAACGCCGAGTCGCACTAACCTTGACCTAATTAATGCCACATGTTGAGGCCGGTTATGGTTGGCCAGTTTAGGCTCTTAGCATCACCTGACCTAATTAATGTCCCGCCCAGTTGCACCTCTAAGTCATTAATAAAAAGAATCTGATTAGTGGACATAAACTACTCCCACTCCGGCTTCTGTAGTGTGAACCGGGTCAGTTAAAGCGAATTAACTAAGCCGGTTCGAAGGATGTTTGTAGTGTGATGTTAGTCACGACGTATAATGCTGTCACACGTGTGCAATGGCGAGTTCATAACAATACTATGACAGATGACAACTGCGCAGTGATTAATTGGGGTGAGTAATCGACGACTTCCTCGTGTACAAGTAATGTCAACGTCTGCTGTTTCGTAGTTTCGTTACCCAGTGTATATGTAATAAACAACTATGAACTTTGGAACCTCAAAGGTGCTGCTTGGCGCCGACACTTAATTACCTGACGGTCGACACTTAATTAACTGGCGGCTGACACTTAATTAATTACAGACGGTCGACACTTAATTAACTTTTGTGACATTTACATTCCTGGCGACCACAAGATAATTAAGTGGGGGCTGCGGGTAATTAAGTGGCGAATGTCAAAAATATTATTCACCCGTGTCAACAACGTAATTAACGAATGTATTTCAAGTATGTGTGCATTTGTATCAGCAATAAAATATCAGCATCGTAGCCATCGTCAAATTCGTGTTAAAATAATCAACCAGCAACGTCACAGTAGTTGTTGTCGCCACAGTCACTGACATAGTGACAACTGTGAAGATGATTGAGACGATAATGACGACGAAGACTATGACTACAGCTGTTGTCGTCACAGTCATCGTTTTCGCTTCAGTCACTGTCATCGTTGTCGTCACTGTCACTGTCATCATTTTGTCACAGTCGTCGTAGCACTGATACTAACAGTCATCGTTGTCGTCACAATCACTATGATAGTTGTCGGCACGGTGCACATTCATCGTCATCGTTTTCGTCAGTCATTGTCATCATTACCGTCACTCTCGTCGTAATCGTCACAGTCATGATTATCATTGCCGTTACAGTCACTGTCACCGTCATCGTCACAACCGCCGTCATCGTAATCGTCACAGTCACCATCATCGTTGTCGTGACAGTCACTGTCACCGTCATCGTGACAGCCGCCATCATCGTAATCGTCGCAGTCTGCAACTTTTCTCAGCGTAAACTTGTGCAGTGATGTAAACTGTTTGTGTCCGGCTACGCTACGGGACTGACAGAAAAGCAAAGATACTTCTGTACTGGCCACCGCTACGACACGTCTAACGTGAGAAGCATGTGGGCGTACTCGTGTCACATGCAGGAGATCCAGTTAGGAGACAGCGATAACGCTGACAGACACGACACGACACGACACGACACGACACGACACGACACGACACGACACGACACGACACGACACGACACGACACGACACGACACGACACGACACGACACGACACGACACGACACGACACGACACGACACGACACGACACGACACGACACGACACGACACGACACGACACGACACGACACGACACGACACGACACGACACGACACGACACGACACGACACGACACGACACGACACGACACGACACGACACGACACGACACGACACGACACGACACGACACGACACGACACGACACGACACGACACGACACGACACGACACGACACGACACGACACGACACGACACGACACGACACGACACGACACGACACGACACGACACGACACGACACGACACGACACGACACGACACGACACGACACGACACGACACGACACGACACGACACGACACGACACGACACGACACGACACGACACGACACGACACGACACGACACGACACGACACGACACGACACGACACGACACGACACGACACGACACGACACGACACGACACGACACGACACGACACGACACGACACGACACGACACGACACGACACGACACGACACGACACGACACGACACGACACGACACGACACGACACGACACGACACGACACGACACGACACGACACGACACGACACGACACGACACGACACGACACGACACGACACGACACGACACGACACGACACGACACGACACGACACGACCCTGTCACGGCCACCGCGCTGTGACGCACGCGCTGGTGCACCTGAATAGAAACTGTCACGCTTGGGGGAACAGTGCTCCTTCAATGTCATTTAGCGCCGCGACTCTCTCATCGGACACCAGATTTCGTAATGCTATTGACGAAGGTTTTTCGCCGATTCGGCATGACGTGGCACATTGTCTGATTCATATAATAATAATGATAACGATTATAATGATGATGATGATGATGACAACAACGACGACGACAATAATAACATGTGTTCTCTGTGCTAGGCAATACTAGGCATAGCGACTGAAAAGTTCAATACGAACATTACAACTGATTAAACAATTCATTAGAGTGTATGAGTTGAAATTATAAGACAATAAAATTAAGTAGGATAACAAAACTGTAATTAGCCTATAACTTGAATGAGTACTTATGTAAATTATGACTAATTAAAGTGTCAGATAAAAAAAATTATAAAACATTTTGCAAAATGGATGATTAAAAATACAAATAGAATATACAACCTGAATAAGTGAACATAATTAATTGAATATTTAATGTGGGCAAAATAGACCAATAAAATATAAATAGTTAATACGAGTCAGAGTCAGTTGCAAGTCGACCGCAATTGTGATGATGAAGGTCCGGGTGCTACCAATTATACAGTTCATACAATATCAAGGGCACATGTAGACACGGAGCCGTAGGCCTAGACTAGAATTAAGCGGGACACTCCCCCAGAATAACGCGATTTAAACGATGAAGCCTGACAGATCCTGTTTCGAATAGCTGCGTGATATGGGTTTAGGGTCTAGGCGTACCGGTGTACGTCACTACCGGTTTATCTATGGAATTTCCCGTTGCTGTTGCTGTTGCTCATTATCTGTAGACTGGACACGTGCAATTCACTGCTTCACGGCCTCAACAAAACGCAGCTAAAACGACTCCAGCGATTACAAAACACTATATATATATATATATATATATATATATATATATATATATATATATATATATATATATATACACTGAATTATAACCATTAGTCACCGATTTGTTTGGGTTGCGTACACGCCATTGGAACGTTTATGTTTATATACACACGATTTACCATTTTAACTGAACTGTAACTATCATTTACGTTTTGAATTGTACACATTATTAATTGGGACTTCTGGGCTTGTTATCTTTCTGTGAATAAATATTCTGTACATCTTTATACTCATATTTTGTTTGTCTTAATTGTACAATGCATCTATGGGAATTTGACTTTGCTATCTATGTGCATTTTCAACCCAAATGTCTTAATTCTTGCAATTTTGTCGCTTCAATCCAAGCAAAATAGGTACGGGAATAATTGAACAAGCAGTTCGAGCAAGAATTTGAACAAATTCTCAAATATTTAATAATGTGGGACCAGAACGGTCGCGTTTACTACGGAATAGGCCCAGGGATGTACTGTGTCATTAACCTCAATTAAAATAATACACTAGCTTAAAAACAATATCTACAAGGCCAGTGGGGTGAGTTAGGGTGAGAGGGGGTATATATGACCGCTGGTGCAGCCTCTGTCATTTGAACCTTTGCTATCGTGTCCTAACACGCTGGTGCAGTCTCTGTAATTTGAACCTTCATTATCGTAGTTTAGCACGCTTTTAATCAGGTGGCGCCACTTACGTAATGTCACGCTATTTACGGCAAAATCGCGAGGAGTTGCGTATCTTTGTGAAGCTATAGCATCCTTGACGCTATCGTCAAGTGAAACGTGTCAGAGCGTCTGTTACGTTGGGTAATTTTATCACGTGAACCATATGTGGTCACGTGCAAATTACTCGCTGAAATATTTGGACGTCGAATGTGGTCACGTGCCACTAGTGGTCACGTGCAAATTACCCGCAAAATTTAGCTGAAATATTCGGCAGTCGTTGTAAGTTGAGCAGGAGACGGTAAGTTTAGGGTCATATTGGGATTACTATTTGCACTGGACTAAAGTAGTTTTTGCATGTACTCCTTCAGCACTAGAGCTGTAGTTCGACGACGTTGTCGTTGACGTTGTACCCATCTGATTTGTCATTCCGTGTGTGTGTGTGTTTGTGATACAAATCTGAATACATTACAATAAAAACTATGCCAATAATATATAATTACAGTTAACTATCAACATATTTTATAATATACGTTCCCATATCCTAGGCAGTGTCGCTGTAGCGATAAATCTGGTCGTCGACGACCGAATAGTCACGTGCTACGTAGTCACGTGCACATTGAAAACGAACACATTTATCGCGTATGTAACGAAAATTCTGGTCGATATACGTCAAACATGACCAGATTTTTCAACGACCAGATTTTTCGCTACAGCGTAAGTAACGAAAAATCTGTTCATTCTATTCCGCGCATGCGCATACGACGTCTTCTCCGTCCAGATGTTTCAACGTCCAGATGTTTCGCTACAGCGTATCTTTGTGAAGCTATAATATCCTTGATAGCGTAACGAAAGTACGGCCGTGAACGGTTAGTGCGAACCGCTTAGGCGGGATGGACCGCGGATGTAAATAAACCGTGCTGACTCATGACCGAGGCGCACTGTGCGTATAGAGTAGTGCGGGGTAAAACGCACAGACTTTTGACATAATCAATAATAATAATAATAATAATAATACTTTATTTTGACAGTGTACAATCCGGGCTGGCTGTCCCGTTCACAGCTATTTGCATGCGTATAAATAGCTTGACGTTATAATAATCAGTCCGGGTATGGTGGTTAAGCAATAATAATAGTATTAATAACAGTAATAATAAATAGTAATGATACACTGTAAAATATGATAAAGTTGTATCAAGTATGCTATGTATAAGTTATGTTAAGTAAATATTCACGTATTAAACTATGTTATTTAAAAGGATTATTAGATATTTTATCCCGCTCTACCCTACATATTCATATTCGTTTTTTTAATTTACACAGCGAGTTGAATAGATAGTGTGGTTGGGTGACAAATGTATGTAGTAGGCATGTCGTGTCGTCAATAGAATGTGCTTATTTCACAGCTAGCGTTACACAATACCGCAATCCATTCATGTACATTGCGGAAATGAAATCATTTGTTGAGCTTGCATATTTGTTTGCGGTAAGCGGCTGCCTGGTGACACGCTTTTGCTTTGGTATTTCGGCTGGGAATATTGCCGTCGACTAACAAAGTAAGATTATTCCTAAAGAAGTTCCAATTTTCATTGATATCTCTTGAGTTTGAGTTGATGTGGAAGTATGTTGTTGTTAGTTGATTTATGTCATCATAAAAGGTTTTCCCCATTTGCATATTTATATTGGAAGACTTTGTGTGGTAGTTTTCTGTTACGGACAGGGTTTACGTTTGCATTAAAGGTCACAGCTTCGTGGTCACTCATGCCAGGAGTGGTTTGAGTATTACGATTATTGATGGGCTTGAGGTGAGTATGAGGTCAAGCATATTGCCTGAGTCAACTAGTGGGGGATCATGTTTTGCAAACCAAATCCAGTAGGTAGTTTATGTTTGTTGGCCGTTCTATTGTCAGTGAGGTGCTGTTTGCCACAGTTGGTATCGGCGAGATTGTATTGCGCGCTATAACAAAATGTTGTGTTTTATTTCTTCTATATCGTTTTGCATTGATTCGTGGAGGGCTTCAAGGGATTGGAGGTACACATTGAAGGTCAGAGGCAAAGTAAATGGATTTATTTCGTGTAGAATGATTTTTTGTCCCTACTATCCCACAGTTTTAGTCAATATTGGTAAGTAGTTTAACAACAACGTCGTCTGGGAAGGCTATGACGACACCACCACCCTGGGTGTTGCTTTCCTTTCGGACGGTGTTATAGTTGGATGGTAGGAATGAATAGGTAGGGTGGTTTTTGTCTATTTTGGTCTCACCTAGGAACATGATGTCTGGATGATTTGACTGAATGGTTGTTTTTAATTGGGTTGTCTATGTCACACTGCTGGCGTTGACCAGAATTGCGCTAAGTGTTTTTCGTTTCGTTTTTTATGATGTTCAGGGGTTGAAGCTGTTTGTAGGTTCTGTCCAAAGATT
>OZ024864.1:31750683-31758183 GCA_964017155.1 Oasisia sp. SBJ-2009 | reverse complement strand
CCCTATCACTGTGAACAGTTCTACATCAAACTGAGACAAACGACACCACTCCCATCTCACTGTGAACAGTTCTACGTCACACTGAGACAAACGACACCACTCCCCTCTCACTGTGAACAGTTCTACATCAAACTGAGACAAACGACACCACTCCCCTATCACTGTGAACAGTTCTACATCAAACTGAGACAAACGACACCACTCCCCTATCACTGTGAACAGTTCTACGTCACACTGAGACAAACGACACCACTCCCCTCTCACTGTGAACAGTTCTACGTCACACTGAGACAAACGACACCACTCCCCTCTCACTGTGAACAGTTCTACATCAAACTGAAACAAACGACACCACTCCCCTCTCACTGTGAACAGTTCTACGTCACACTGAAACAAACGACACCACTCCCCTCTCACTGTGAACAGTTCTACGTCACACTGAGACAAACGACACCACTCCCCTCTCACTGTGAACAGTTCTACATCAAACTGAAACAAACGACACCACTCCCCTCTCACTGTGAACAGTTCTACGTCACACTGAAACAAACGACACCACTCCCCTCTCACTGTGAACAGTTCTACGTCATACTGAGACAAACGACACCACTCCCCTCTCGCTGTGAACAGTTCTACATCAAACTGAGACAAACGACACCACTCCCCTCTCACTGTGAACAGTTCTACATCAAACTGAGACAAACGACACCACTCCCATCTCACTGTGAACAGTTCTACATCAAACTGAAACAAACGACACCACTCCCGTCTCACTGTGAACAGTTCTACGTCACACTGAGACAAACGACACCACTCCCCTCTCGCTGTGAACAGTTCTACATCAAACTGAGACAAACGACACCACTCCCCTCTCGCTGTGAACATTTCTATCGCAACCCGCGTCACCGGACACATTTCATAACACTACCAACTATTACCGTGAAAATACCCAACACTACGTCCGGGCCGCGAAAATACACATAAATAATTACTATAATCAGAAAAACCCTATAATCAAAAGTACTTCCCCAACTTAACCAGCCGGCAAAAAAATGTGTTATGTAGAAAGAAAAATACGCATAAAAAAACAACGAAAGTGTTGGACAATTGCTGTTGGTGAGCAATATCTCAGTGCTGCCTTTATTTCTGGAGGGCGAATAGACTTACCGTTAGAAATTACTGCTTGGCCAATTTTGGACAAAGGAACTTGCGCCCTCCAAACATAAAGGCAGCACTGAGATATTGCTCACCAACGGCAACTGTCCAACACAATGTTTTTGGGTGCGCGTTTTTCTTTTACCTGACACATTTTTCGTCTACAGGTTAAAAATCCTATAATCAAAAATCCTCCTCAACTTAACCAATCGGCGAAAAATGTGCCAGGCAGAAAGGAAAACGCGCACCCAAAAACACCGAAAGTGTTGGACAGTTATCGTTGGTGAGCAGTATCTCAGTGCTGCCTTACTTTTTGAGGGCGGAAGTTCCTTTGTTCAGAATTGGCCAAGCAGTAATTTGTAACAGGAAGTCTGCTGTCTATAATGTGGGAAAGTTAAACATCAAGGGCTACTACTCGTCACGGCATTATCGCCTATCAATTTAGTTTTGAAACTGTATGTTTTGTTTATCATGTGAACGTGTTGCAGGCGGAATCATTCGTATTGCGAACGTTGTTCCGAGATTAGTCAAGTAACTAAGTACTAATTGGCAGGTTGTAAACCGTCAACATGCATGTTGTAGTCATAAGAACGTAATACTAAATGACAAATGCAAAACCTAGGAGCTGACGTCCTCGCTTGAAATTACTGTCCTCAGCGTACTACATGTACAATGATGTCAGTCTGACGCAGTTTCAAAAGCGCTATAGACAGTGAACTCGTAAGCCCAGGTGTGAAAGGAAGAAGTACTCACATATTGTCTGTAGGTGTCGTTCGCACGGTTGATGACGGCAGCTGCGAGTTCTTTCAGGTGTCTACGGCCAATGTAGGGCAAAGTCGGAGTCGGTGTCTGCGTCTGCGTCTGCGTCTGCGTCTGCGTCTGCGTCTGCGTCGGCGTCTGCGTCTGCGTCGGCGTCGGCGTCGGCGTCGGCGTCGGCGTCGGCGTCGGCGTCGGCGTCGGCGTCGGCGTCGGCGTCGGCGTCGGCGTCGGCGTCGGCGTCGGCGTCGGCGTCGGCGTCGGCGTCGGCGTCGGCGTCGGCGTCGGCGTCGGCGTCGGCGTCGGCGTCGGCGTCGGCGTCGGCGTCGGCGTCGGCGTCAAAAATGGACTTCTCACTCTCCTTGTGCTAGTCGCAGGATATGACGTTGGTGTCGGCTCGACTGATCTCCGGGTGGCTGTTTGGGCAGATTCGTCGACATCAGTTGTCGTCGTGTATCTTATGGCGACGCACTGTTCCGCGAAAGCGCGTTCGGTTATCAAGCCGCTAGACGGCGTGGCGGTCACGCTTGGCGTTGACATTCTTTCGTTTATCGGCGGCCGCTCCGTTGTTGCGTTACGCACGTCATATCCGATTACGCCGTTGGAAGACGTGTTACTTCCGGTTGGTCCGGTTTCGTTTACAGCTTGGCTGGTGGCTTCAACCCGCATCGATGACGTCATACTCAGGGTTGTTTGCACCATTGTTGCGGGCGATGGTTCGTTGGTCCCTCGGGTCGGTAGCGGAGCAGCCATTGCCCCTGGGTCGGCCGACTGAATCAGCAATGCCGCTGCAAAATCTGTGCAAATGAATGAAAAACATACACTGTTAATTTAATGTCAAATACAAGATTGAACGCGCAATAAATGTTATTCGTCTTGCGATATAAACGTCTGGATTAGTATCCACCGTCACCGCTAGCCGACAGTTGGCTACCTCAGTAAAGCTGCGGAAAGTGCGGGGTTGATTTTTGCAGTTATAACAATAATGTGTGTCGTGGGATCAGCCCAAATACCCGCCCCAGTTTGAAGACGAACACACGACTGGTGGGAATCCAAATGTGATGACTCATTCGCATTCTAAGCCGAAACGTTGCCTGGATTGAAAGTTATATTCTACTCGTAATAAGAATGATGTGGAACAGTGGAAAACTATTTATATTAAGATAGACCATTCGGACTATTGTTCTCTCTCTCTCTCTCTCTCTCTCTCTCTCTCTCTCTCTCTTTCTCTCTCTCTCTCTCTCTCTCTGTCTCTCTCTTTCTCTCTCTCTCTCTCTCTCTCTCTCTCTGTCTCTCTCTGTCTCTCTCTCTCTCTCTCTCTCTCTCTCTCTCTCCCTTTGTCTCTCCCTTTCTCCCTCTCTTTCCCTTTCTCTCTATTCCTCTCTCCCGTCCATCTTTCCCATTTCTTCACTTTCGTTCTCCTGTCTGCCGGTCTGTCTGCCGGTCTGTCTGTCTGTCTGTGTGTCTGTTCGTTCGTTCGTTCGTTCGTTCGTTCGTTCGTTCGTTCGTTCGTTCGTTCGTTCGTTCGTTCGTTCGTTCGTTCGTTCGTTCGTTCGTTCGTTCGTTCGTTCGTTCGTTCGTTCGTTCGTTCGTTCGTTCGTTCGTTCGTTCGTTCGTTCGTTCGTTCGTTCGTTCGTTCGTTCGTTCGTTCGTTCGTTCGTTCGTTCGTTCGTTCGTTCGTTCGTTCGTTCGTTCGTTCGTTCGTTCGTTCGTTCGTTCGTTCGTTCGTTCGTTCGTTCGTTCGTTCGTTCGTTCGTTCGTTCGTTCGTTCGTTCGTTCGTTCGTTCGTTCGTTCGTTCGTTCGTTCGTTCGTTCGTTCGTTCGTTCGTTCGTTCGTTCGTTCGTTCGTTCGTTCGTTCGTTCGTTCGTTCGTTCGTTCGTTTCAGTTTCAGTCGTGCCATTTATCAATGTGTTTTTGGTCCTATTCTCCTATTCAGGCATTCAGGCATGGCGTGTGTGTATTTGTAAGTTTACGTGTGTGAGGCTATTTGGCTAAAAAACTAAATTTAAAAGTTTTGCGTGTGAGTTTATTTGGTTAAATATGTATTTGTAAATTTGCGCGCGTGCGTGTGTGTGTGCGCGCATGTGTGTGTGTGTGTATGTGTGTGTATGTGTGTGTATGTGTGTATGTGTGTATGTGTGTGTGTGTGTGTGTGTGTGTGTGTGTGTGTGTGTGTGTGTGTGCGCGCGTCTGCATATATTACATGCGAGTTCACGCGCGTGTGTGTATTTCTGTGCATGTGCGTGTGTGGGCGTACGCTACGCGCATGTGTGCAACCGTATAACTTGCGACGTTTTGGTCAAATGTTCCGTGTAGCTGCAGCACAACAAGATTACAACTGTTTATCTCTAAACGCATAACTGGACACTTTCCTTACGAAAGACATATGAGAAACCGTCTGCCCATATAAAACAGCGTCCAACCAAGACAACTTCTATATATCATTTTGCCCAAGTGTCGCCAGGAGGCACACAGTCAGAATTCCTCATTAAACAACACCTTTGACCAAGCTTTTCGACGGACTTTCCATAAATAGCAATTGAATAGTTGCAGGGCGCGTTTTAGTCGCACCTAAGTCTGCTGATAGACTGCACTGCCAGGTACGTCGGTCTTTAGCACGCAACCACCTGCCGGCCCAGTAACCATAGCATGTCCACGATATTTGCCATGGAAATCCCAACATTCACTTCATAGCACTGGGTGGTTATCCTTTAAGCGGCTTAAATATTAAGAGCTGTATCCAACATAAGCAAAACAACAATAAAACAACTTAGTAATATTTAAGCAAATGCATATCATACGTTGCACAATTTGTGAAAATAATTGCTAGCATTTTAAACAACGACTCGTTGGAACGTTTTTATTTTTATTGAAATCATAGATTATGTTGTGCTATATATATATATATATATATATATATATATATATATATATATATATATATATATATATATATATATATATATATATATATATATATATATACACATGTTTATGATTATTCTACCATGTCAAGACATCATTAATTCGCAATTTGTCTCTCTCTTAACTTAACGTAGCTATTTTAATGCTTTTGCTTAAATAAATGTTATATATATATAATTTGTCGATACAATTGTCTATGAAATGGTACATTACAGCAGATATATCAAGACTATACTTTAAAATGTTTTGCCACTTGTCTGAGTGTCCTTATCGTGAAAATCGCTTTATGAAATTACTGTTCCGAAATAATATCGAACACGTGCATAGGATGTAACTGCTTTTTTAATTTTAAACAAAACAATTGTAACGCAGGATATTAGTATTTATTATGATGCGAGCATACCACTGTTATTCAATTAACAATTATGATAAAAAACAAAGTGATAAAGGTTTTCCCAGCTTAGTAGCAATGTTGTTCGCAAATACTAATATACTGTTACATTAAAACAATGTACCATATCAGTCCCGTTAAAAATATGTTGACTCTTCGTAGTAGTTTCCACACTTTGGGTCCGCTTTGTTAAGAATAGCGGCTTTAGAGACAGGTCACAAAATAATACGTCGACGATTTGCGCGGCGAAAATACATATTCTCACAAGCATTACTGCTAACTACAGGTACTTACACATCACTAGGTCCAAAGCGACGGCCATGGTGTCGGGTAATGTGTATATCAGATTCTGTGTACAGAGCGTCGTATGAGGGACTTGGGTGAGCCTTTGCTTTTATACGCCCCACCCAAAAAGAAATCTAAAAATATCATAAAATGGCGGATGTAAACAGGAGGGATGAAAGTTTCGGTTTTGGTGTAGAAACTCTCCCCAAGCGGCAAGAGCATGAAATGAGTCAATTACGACTCAGCCGTGAGTCAACGAGTGGTCATTTCATTGTGTCTACTGTTAATTGCATTTCCTCGCTCTCCTCAAAAAATATTTCGACGAGGGTAAGGGGAAGTGAAAGGGCAGGAGGGGAGGGACTACAAGGGGAAACAAGGCTGGTTTGTGCATCACTTGTGATTACGATTACTACTATTATTATTAAAGTTGTTTGGTAAAACACATTATCTTTGTGTTGCGTTAATGTGAATTTCTACCATAATATGAATTTCCAACGTGGAACCATTAAAGGTTGTTGTGTTGCATTGCATTGCATTGCATCGGGTTGTGTTATATTGTATTGTATTGTATTGTATTGTATTGTATTGTATTGTATTGTATTGTATTGTATTGTATTGTATTGTATTGTATTGTATTGTATTGTATTGTATTGTATTGTATTGTATTGTATTGTATTGTATTGTATTGTATTATATTATATTATATTATATTATATTATATTATATTATATTATATTATATTATATTATATTATATTATATTATATTATATTATATTATATTATATTATATTATATTATATTATATTATATTATATTATATTATATTATATTATATTATATTATGTTATATTATGTTATATTATATTATGTTATATTATATTATATTATAGTATGTTTTATTATATTATATTATATTATATTATATTATATTATATTATATTATATTATATTATATTATATTATATTATATTATATTATATTATATTATATTATATTATATTATATTATATTATATTATATTATATTATATTATATTATATTATATTATATTATATTATATTATATTATATTATATTATATTATATTATATTATATTATATTATATTATATTATATTATATTATATTATATTATATTATATTATATTATATTATATTATATTATATTATATTATATTATATTATATTATATTATATTATATTATATTATATTATATTATATTATATTATATTATATTATATTATATTATATTATATTATATTATATTATATTATATTATATTATATTATATTATATTATATTATATTATATTATATTATATTATATTATATTATATTATATTATATTATATTATATTATATTATATTATATTATATTATATTATATTATATTATATTATATTATATTATATTATATTATATTATATTATATTATATTATATTATATTATATTATATTATATTATATTATATTATATTATATTATATTATATTATATTATATTATATTATATTATATTATATTATATTATATTATATTATATTATATTATATTATATTGTGTTGTGTTTTGTTGTCTTGTGTTATATTGTAGTGTATTGTGTTGTGTTGTGTTGTGTTGTGTTGTGTTGTGTTGTGTTGTGTTGTGTTGTGTTGTGTTGTGTTGTGTTGTGTTGTGTTGTGTTGTGTTGTGTTGTGTTGTGTTGTGTTGTGTTGTGTTGTGTTGTGTTGTGTTGTGTTGTGTTGTGTTGTGTTGTATTGTATTGTATTGTATTGTATTGTATTGTATTGTATTGTATTGTATTGTATTGTATTGTATTGTATTGTATTGTATTGTGATCATGATAGTCTCTACCACAACCTCCCTAAAAGGACAAGTTTCAAAACGCTACCGCCTACTACCGTGAAAATACCCAACACTACTTCATGGGCCGCTATAATACATACAATTTCATATTTATCATTAGTATTATATATATATATATATATA
>OZ024864.1:31733183-31740683 GCA_964017155.1 Oasisia sp. SBJ-2009 | reverse complement strand
AACGCGATATATAAAATATCTTACCTGTTGTAATTAGGGTAGACGGATAAATAGAAATTGAGTAGGTATCAATCCATTGCATTGACTCCCTGTGCACTATCGCGCTATTTTCAAGATTTGTACAATAGCATATCAAGCACTCTCATCTACACAACCAGCATTAATGAGGTACCACAATAACTAATCCGACAGAAGGCGCTCTGACACAACTAGGGTCTTTGTGCCGTGTTTTACGTATTCTTGACGTGTGTAAAATGCGGCACTGTTTTCCAAACATGTTGTGGAACGCTTGTTTAAATCATCCTACAATCAGCTGTTGAACTCGCATGACTCCGAAGCATGACACAGCTAAATATGGATACAGTCTGACATGTCCGTCAATATGAATGTATAATATGTACATTAATAAACATTTACAACCGATGGAACGTCGACTGGTGGCCCGACGACAGGTTTGCTGGCTCGATGCCGGAAAGGATGTCTAAAATCATCTACAGTTCACCGTATCACACGAGACTGCTACGTCTTCACATATAGTTAAATATTGATATCTTATAACATATCCGTCAACATGAAAGCATAATATCTACATTAATGTGCATTTACAGTCGATGATACATCGCGGGACGTTCGATTGAATTCAGTGCTAAGATGGCGTTGTTTTGGCTGTTCTGTCTATTGAACATACGGCCTGCTGTTCTGTCTATTGACCACACTTACGGCATGCCCACATACAAACTATCGCTGGCTACGCGCCTGCACGGTAAATAGCTAATTGAGGATGATTTCAACAAGCGTTCAGCAAAACATGCAAACAAATCCACGTTAGTCGCTGGAGGCGCTGATACACAACTAGGGTCTAGTTACGTATTACGCCTCTAGCGGCTAACATGGATTTGTGGAAGCCCATTAACTTGCATTAATACAACGAAAACTGTTCCAAATACATAGGTGATAACGGAGCAACGAGCGCGCGAATTGTCGGGGTCAAGTCGGCGAGACTATTGATGTCACCTCGACCGCTGTAATATGGGTATATTTGTCGGCGCCACTAATTAAATCTGTGCGACAAATAAACTACATACTCTTCCATCATTGCACCAATAGTGTCCCCAATAAACTGGTGCATATAGTAGCGTATCTCCAGTTGTGTCTCATACCGGTTCCGTATATTAATGTATTATTTTCAAGATTTGTACAGTAGCCTATCAAGCACTCTCATCTACACAACCAGCAAATCTTAATTCGATGCTAACTCCAGCAAGAAATTCCAGACAGCAACGCTCGACTAGTAATAACACACTTTACATTCCTCGGGTGAAAACAAAAGTTGTGACCCGAGCTTTCACGGTTGCCGCACCAACTGTGTGGAATTCGCTTCCTGCCAGTTTAAATCGGAAGGTAATAAGTATATATATATATATATATATATATATATATATATATATATATATATATATATATATATATATATATATATATATATATATATATATATATATATAGTTTCATGCTTCCTAGCACCTTCATCCATCCAATGGCGACTCACGCATTGTTTTACGATTGCACGATTGCAAGTTTGCTTAATCCATTGGTTTTGTCGCCCCACTGATCTTCGCGGATATTGGCGCAAAAGAAGGCGTTGTTGTTATTATTATTATAAGTATCGAACGAGTTAGTTTGGGCGCATTTCACCCCTGGTGTATTAGAGTTGAACCGTTTTTCCTACAACGACAAAGTAGAGTGTATCTGGCCCCCACGTTTTCTGGTGATTTTCTGTTGTTTTTGATGTACGATTGCTTTATTTGTGCTTTCTCGGCATCTCTTCTGCGTTCTTTGACATCTGTCTGAAGAAGACAATTGAATGCGGCCGAAACGTCACTGAAAAACGTAAACTGACTGTGAAATAACTAAAAGACTCACTCATTCGGACAAATCAGAAATACTTCATTCAATTATTAGTGTTGCGCGACTGTGTTTGCTGCGTTTGCGATCGAATCATACACTATTATTTGGTTTATTTCTCTACTAGTACTAAGATTATATAGATTTTAAAGACTCGTACAACCCATCAGAGTAGCTTTGTCTATGATGTAGCAAATGTGTAAACATAGTGTAAAATTTATTGATCATATGATTGACGTGGGCGATGTGTGAGCAGGCGGGCAGGCAGGGCGGAAACAGTAGAAGAGTCAGACGACACGACGCTTCCTGCCAACGCCATGTACGAGCGACTGCCTTGAGCGACAGTTCTGTACGAGACCTGTACTGTTGAAATAATGCCGCCACCAGTCAAATACTCCGGCTATTGCGCGTGGTATTCGTTGGCCGAGAGAAGAATAACAATGAGATGGCCTGTAAGCCGAAGGGGAAGCCGAGCCGAGCCAGCCAGCTACGGAGAAGCGGGCAGGGGAAATGGCGTTCTTTGGCGCGTAAGACGCGGCTTATAGCGAGAGACGCCTATTGCCTCTGCTGCTGCTACTGCGACTGTCGTCTCCATTACCAAGGATCTGGTGGCAGCCTGACTTAGATATCGAACTACTGACGCCATATCAGTTCTGCGTCCTGTGCTGATTACAAATGTATGCAATTGCTATCACTATAGTTTACTGGTGGGTTGTATAAATGATAATTGTATTCACAAGAAACATACATATGAAATATTACGTTTTCAAAAGAGGCTTCAAAATCGTATAAAACGCCGGTTCAACGGTATACTGGGTACGGTGTAAATAAGTCTGAGCTGATTACAGATGTATGCAATTGCTGTCATTATAGTTTACTGTTGGGTTGTATTCATTGTACAATTGTATTTATACGAAACATACATATTGAATACTGCGTTTTCAATAGCGGCTACACAATCGTACAAAACGCCGGTTCAACGGTACGGTGTAAATAAGTCTCATGTCTCCTTCCTAAAGCTACCGGAAGTTGCCGGCAGATGAAATTATTGGCTAACTTATATTGGGTTTCGCAAGGCGACGATTGGGCAGCTGGATGTAATGAAATCAGCATGGATCCACGGAACTCGATCGTAAAGCGACATGCTTTTTATTTTTATTGCAAAATCCTGTTATAGGTGGCCTACGGTATAAATTATACGTATTATAGCGTACAGACCGTCAAAAGATGTTTTCATGTACCATTTAGGGGGTGAAAATAGACGCAGTAAGGGCGCTTACTCTGTGTGCACATCGACCACGAGGCGTTTTCGGAACTGTTGTAGACGTGGCTAAAAGCCCAGAATGAAATGCATAATCACGTGATACAATATCACGTGAAGACAAGTTGACAAGTTGCACGCGCTGTCGTATCGTGTATTTGAGGGCATTCGTAATGGTATGAAGTCAGTTTTTATGTGTGAATGCGACTTGTATTTGGTATAAAAACATGGTATATATTTTTATTGTATATTGTGTACACATCATAGGACCAGACAAGAGACATCCTATTATTAAAAACCTTTATAGACACAAACAACTAATTAACTAACCTCCACACCCAGCCAGGTGCACGCTGCCAGTTGGTAAATGTCAAAGGATGGGTGTCAGTCGTGGCGATTTGAGTGACAGCGTCGGGATTCTTAGAAACATTCAACGTTTAACATTACGAAGTCAGTTCTGTTTCGTTAAAACATTTATTGGCGGCCAGGACGCTATGATAGTTATAACTTATAATGCTTAACAAGATTTTGCAATAAAAATAAAAAGCCACGAATGGAGCATGTCGCTTTAAAACACAGTGTATGCATCAGAAACACAGCGAATCAACACACAAGTTGAGAAACAACAAGTAAGCTCAGAAACAAACCAGACTTTTGGAATGAAGGTCCATCATACGAATTCACTAAAAGCAATAATTGTAAAAGGGTATGAAGAGCTAGCTGAAGCTTACTCAATATAAAATACCTGTTCATATACGTATGTAATGATATCCTTGTCATTGTCGGTAGTTGGCATTACTACACGTTTGCTATACATGTTAATTGAACGTTTATTATTGAATATTATTGTTACGTTTTATATACCTGGTCAGTTATAAAACCTATAAGTATGTGTCACACGTGAAATAACTATTATAACATTATTGTTTATACAGCTATGGTACGGTTGGCAGCGACCAATTTAATTTATGAAAAATGATTTCATAATAATAATAATGATCTATACCAACTGGTAACAACCTTAATTGGCTCCGCTGTCTGCCCGGAATCATACATTATATTATTGATTGTTACGTTTTTAGTTTAAACATACTGTTTGCATATGTGCTTTGTTACTTACTTACTTACTTACTTACTTACTTACTTACTTACTTACTTACTTACTTACTTACTTACTTAATCCTCTTCGTCCCCAGTGGGACATAAGGCCACAACAATCTTCCGCCACAAGGTTCTGTCCTTGGCTGAGGCCTGAGCTTCTCCCCACGACAGCCCCATCTCTCTCAGCTCGGTCATCACTGTTTGTCGCCACGTCATCTTTGGCCGTCCTCGCTTCCTTTTTCCTGGTGGTGTCCATCTGAGTGCCACTTTGGGGATGCTATCTCCTGGCATTCGTAGGACGTGTCCTAGCCATCTCAGCCGACTGCGTTTCATTTCTAGGACAGCACTGTTGCAGCCCGTCTTCTTATACAGGGCCACGTTGGAGATCTTATTGGGCCAGAATATTCGGTAGATCTTTCTGAGACATCCATTGTGGAACGCGTCGATCTTTGCCATGTCCCCTTTAACCACTCGCCAGCACTCTGAGCCATACAGTAGGATGGACTTCACATTACTGTTGTAAAGTCTTATCTTTGTTTTGGTGGTGTACTGGTTAGACTTCCAAATGTTCTGCAGTTTGGCGAAAGCACAGCGGGCTTTACCGAGTCTTGCCTTGATGTCTTTTTGGCCTCCATTGTCTTTGCTGATGAGACTGCCCAGGTAAGTAAAGTCCTGTACAAACTCAAGTGGTTCACCATTTACGGTAACAGGTGCAGTTGGTGTGGTGTTGATGCTCATCACTTGTGTCTTGGATGTATTGATGGTAAGCCCAGTTTGCTTTGCATATCTCTCTAATCTATCAGTTTTTTCCTGCAGATGGTCACGCTTTACTGATAGAAATGCAAAGTCGAGGTCTTCAGCAAAGTCGAGGTCTTCTAGCTGGGAAAAGAGAGTCCACTGGATACCCCTGGGTTTATCTGATGTAGTTTTCCGCATAACCCAGTCGATGACGACCAAGAAGAGGATGGGCGAGAGGATACATCCCTGTCTAACACCCGATTTCATTGGGAACCATTCAGAGGATGTATTACTGAGGATGACACTGCATTCAAAGTGGTTGTAGAACGTCTCTATCAGTGAAACAATCTTTAGAGGTACTCCATAAGATCATAAGATCTTCCACAGAGTGTCATGGTGGATACTGTCAAAGGCCTTTTTGAAATCAATGAAGTTGATATACAGTGGGCAGTTCCATTCTACAGTCTGCTCTATGATGTTTCTTAATGCAAATATATGATCAGTGCACCCTCTTCTCTTCCGGAATCCTGCTTGTTCTTGCCTCAGTTTCTTGTCAATAGCTGTCTCGATTCTTCCAAGAAGGATTCTACAGAAGACTTTGCTGGGGATGGACAAGAGTGTGATTCCTCGCCAATTGTCACAGACTTGGAGGTTGCCTTTCTTAGGGATCTTTATAATGAGTCCTTTGCCCCAGTCACTTGGGATAGTCTCTTTGTCCCAAATGGTGTCGAACAAGTTAGTCAGGACTCTTGTAGCTGTACTGAGGTCGGCCTTCAACATTTCAGCATGGATGGAGTCTACGCCTGGGGCTTTTCCACTCTTCATAGCTTTGATGGCATGTCTAACTTCCGCTTCTGTTGGGGGACTGGTGTCGATGTTGAGGTCATCTGTCACTGGTGGGGGGTCGGCGGGTTCATCTGGCTGAGGGTGGTTCAGGACTTCACAGAAATATTCAACCCATCTATCAGCTTGTTCACGTTCAGTTGTAATAATGCTGCCGTCTTTGCCTTTCACAGGGGCAGAGTGGGTAGTGTAATTACCACAGAGACGTTTGGTGATCTTGTAGACAGTGCTCAGTTCACCTCTTGCTGCTGCACTCTCAGCTTCTGCTGCTAGCCCTTATACGTAGGCCCTCTTGTCATTCCTGGCACTCTTCTTCACTTCCTTGTCTTTGCCTTTGTATGCTTTTTGGACTTGTTGTTGGAGTCTCGTTGATTTGGTGCTGAGCATCTTGATTTTCAGTTGTTTCCGCTCCTCAATCTTTTTCCAGGTTTCCTGTGTTAGCCATTCCTTGTGGTTCTTCTTCTTGTGGCCCAAGACTTTGGTAGCTACTTCAACATATGTCTTCTTGATGGTGTCCCACTTGTAGCGTCGTGGTCAGTCTCCTCTGATGTGTCTGTTAATATGTGCTTTGTAAGATTCAAAAAATAAATATTCATTCATATAGATTCAATTTTTCAATTTTTCGAACTGTTCACAAATGGCGTGTTTCAGTTGTATTGTCCGAAGGATTATTACAAGCAGAAACAGTGGAACACTTTGCCGGTGACAATGATCACGGAAATCATGCATTTGAATCGATTATTTTGGTGGTTCCCATGGCATTAGCGGCAAGTACTTGTGTTTGGTGGCGATCTTTACTAATATAATGAACTGTGCCATTTTTCGCTGAGTACAGCCTGTTTGGGGCAAACGTATACATGTGTTATGATTATGTGCATGCATTTAGACAACTTGTACTTATCGAAGTGCTTATCGAAACCACAACGTACAGCAATGTGGTAAACTCAATATTAAATCGGACATTGAAGATAAGAAAGGTATAACACAAGATAATTAAGACCTGATTTTCCTAGTATTCATCAGTCGGAAGCTACAACTGTCATCCATCGTTAGAATATTATTCTTCTGTCCAGTCCCCAAACAGCTCTAGTCGCGCGGAGTCTCGCCATGTATCGTGACCCACTTACAGGCCCTATTAAATCCACGCGGGTGGATTTAATTAATTAAACACGACATCGATGCAGGCGATAACAACACCACCCACGCTGCCGAACTAATCAACTATCAACGGACTGTCCACGCCAATCCCTCGAGTCTGCATCTAAACCAGTCGTATCAGTGTACAGTGGCACTATTAATAAAGATGAAATTAATCGAGCGTGTGTATATTTGTTTTCACCTACGACCATGATGATGTAGGTCCAATGATATAGCGTATACTGTATTCCTTGCCTGCTCGACCAAGCATACGTGCGATATGACATACAACTGTAACGTTTAAATGAGTAGTCAGGTCACATGCACCGATGACAATCCTTTACCGAATGGTGCGACATAATTATTATTCTCAGAGATATGTGGTGACTGCCGTGACAGTGTCCATGTCACCGCGTTATTGGTTCTCTGATACATGTGGTCAGAAACGTGACTGGTGTCACAGCTCGACCGAGACTAAGAAACGGGTTGTCTGACAAATGCGGTGGGCGACGCTT
>OZ024864.1:31663183-31725683 GCA_964017155.1 Oasisia sp. SBJ-2009 | reverse complement strand
ACCTCAAAAGTTGCATATGCCTATAAGTTAACTGTGTGCAAAATAATTATTTTGGAACCTCTGTGAAAATTGCTCTGATAAAGAATAACGACATTAATATATTTGCTCATTTGTCGGTTATTTTGAATTAATGCAAATTAGATAATCATCTCATGGAAAAATGTGGTTTAGTAAATAAATAAACGTTTGAAAACATTTATGAATTGCATTAAAATTGGACAATATGATTATATAATTATTTATCTTTGACTTTGACGTTAACCTGACCTTGACCGTGGCCTTTATAATCGGACAGCACCCATTAAGAAGTGTTATATGGTCGTAAGCTATAACTGTTCCAAATTTGGTGCTTTAGCCCAGCGTGTCACGATCATACCACTAAGCGAATCCATTAATTCGGACGCTACGCATAACGTGGTTTGAAATGACATGGCGTCACTGTCGTCACACGTAACAATAGGAAAGCAATATGCTTCGTATAAAACAGACCTTATATAATTATGCGGCCTGTCCATGTTGATATAAAGACGAGGTGTTTTGTGAGACGTAACTAACACATCTAATGCGCACATCCAGGAAACCGGATCGGTCGCCAATTCAAGGAACTCGTTGATTGCGTTCATTGTTAAACTATTGCGCACATACGTAACTTCTTTATTTGGGTTCAACGACCGATAAGAGGGAGGCGAGCAAAGGGCAAGGGTGGAGGTATCCTTCTTATAGGCTTCAACCTCGTCTATGTAATTAAAACGCTGCTCCTCACTTAGGGAACGATCTACCACGCATATGCGAACATGTGATTCATTGACATGGCGTCACTGTCAGTTCAAAAGACTCCATAAAACGTATTTATTCAAAAGAGCTTTTTACCAATGAACATTGACGGACGTTTGGTGTTTTTAGGATATACTTATTTATCTGAGCTGCTTTTAGTATTTTTACATTCATAACATGTATTATTTTATAATAAGTAATTTTATTTAATTATTATATGTATGTGTATTTTTGTGATATTTTATTTCGATATTTGATGCCATGTGTTTATGATTTTTTACTTTTAGCTTCTTTCTATGATTTGTTGTAACAGCGCCTTCGAAAAAGGTAAGTTGGATTTATCGCGGTATATAAGTTTTTTTTTAATTATTATTATTAGTAGGAGTAGTAGTATTATTAAAACGATCTCTGTTCACCTTATTACTTTCCAAATGGTGAAATTTACGTTAGATCCATGTTTATGTCATCATTATCATCATCGTCATCATGCTGTCGGTCGCGATGCGATATATATATATATATATATATATATATATATATATATATATATATATATACATATATATATATACTTATATATTCTCATAAATATAATATATTTATGAGAATGTTACGGTCCCGTTACGTTACGGTTATGGTTACGTTTTGTCAATGACGTAATATTATTAAATCATTGACAAAACGTAACCGTAGTGATAGTTCCAACACCTTGCATCGTGAAATTAATAGACGTATAGTTCATAAACTATATCACTTACATATTTTAGTATTTGTGTATAAACAGGCACACATACATCTATCTATATCTATCTATCTATCTGTCTGTCTGTCTGTCTGTCTGTCTGTCTGTCTGTCTGTCTGTCTGTCTGTCTGTATGTCTGTCTGTCTGTCTGTCTGTCTGTCTGTCTGTCTGTCTGTCTGTCTGTCTGTCTGTCTGTCTGTCTGTCTGTCTATATGTCTCTCTGTCTGTCTATATGTCCGTCCGTCCGTCCGTCCGTCCGTCCGTCCGTCCGTCCGTCCGTCCGTCCGTCCGTCCGTCCGTCCGTCCGTCCGTCCGTCCGTCCGTCCGTCCGTCCGTCCGTCCGTCCGTCCGTCCGTCCGTCCGTCCGTCCGTCCGTCCGTCCGTCCGTCCGTCCGTCCGTCCGTCCGTCCGTCCGTCCGTCCGTCCGTCCGTCCGTCCGTCCGTCCGTCCGTCCGTCCGTCCGTCCGTCCGTCCGTCCGTCCGTCCGTCCGTCCGTCCGTCCGTCCGTCCGTCCGTCCGTCCGTCCGTCCGTCCGTCCGTCCGTCCGTCCGTCCGTCCGTCCGTCCGTCCGTCCGTCCGTCCGTCCGTCCGTCCGTCCGTCCGTCCGTCCGTCCGTCCGCCCGCCCGCCCGCCCGCCCGCCCGCCCGCCCGCCCGCCCGCCCGCCCGCCCGCCCGCCCGCCCGCCCGCCCGCCCGCCCGCCCGCCCGCCCGCCCGCCCGCCCGCCCGCCCGCCCGCCCGCCCGCCCGCCCGCCCGCCCGCCCGCCCGCCCGCCCGCCCGCCCGCCCGCCCGTCCCTCCGTCCGTCCCTGTGTGCGTGCGTGCGTGCGTGCGTACGTATGTGTATCTGTGCGTGTGCGTGTGCGTGTGTGTGCGTGTGTGTGCGTATGTGTGCGTGTGTGTGCGTGTGTGTGCGTGTGTGTGTGTGCGTGCGTGCGTGCGTGTGTGTGTCTGTGTGTGTGTGTGTGTGTGTGTGTGTGTGTGTGTGTGTGTGTGTGTGTGTGTGTGTGTGTGTGTGGTGTGTGGGTGTTTGACTGTGTGCGTGCGTACTGTGTATGAAGAACGTTCTTTCATAAATACACTTAAAAACAAATATGTTCAAATGTGAATGCATTGTTAATTCCGTCATACATCGTACACACCTTCAATTACGCATGACATTTCTACGTCGTAATTATGATGTCATTGTATCCAATTTAATAAATACCTTTTTAGTTTCAATTCTTTAGTGTGCTCAGAAATAATGTATTTAAATATATTAACCATTGCTATAATTATCACAATCTGACAATGCACGTGTTTTATGCAAACAGATATTCAGTTTTGTTTACGAATGTCTAAAATAAATTGCTATCCACAACTCATGTATAATGCATTGATGTAGTAATATTATTATTGGGAATCACATGTATGCTAAGACATAAAATATAATTATTTAGGGCGCCCTTAGCAAGGGTATCGGTTTTAACCGGTATAGGGCCCGTAAGTGTGTTACGAAACATGGCGAGACTCCGCGCGACTGGAGCTGATTGTGGACTGGACTGGACAGAATAATATTCGATGGATGACAGTTGTTACTTCCGACTGATGAATACTAGGAAAATCAGGTAATAAATATCTTGTATTATACCTTTCTTATCTTAAATGCCCGATTTAATATTGAATTTACAACACTACCATAGACATAGCGATTTGCGTAGTGCAGATAATAGACACTCCCCACAATTTTAGGCCGTGTGTCTTTTGCGGGATTCGCATTTTACATTTCTGTACGTTGTGATTCGATAAGCACTCATATTTGACCAGTTTTCTAAATGCACATAATCATAACACATGTATACGTTTGCCCCAAACAGGTTGTACTGCGCGAAAAATGGCACTTTTCATTATTAGTCAAGATCGCCAAACACAACACAAGGAAAGCCGGCGATGCCATGGCAACCATCATAACAATCGATTAAAAGTCATGATTTTCGTGAGCATTGTCCCGGCAAAGTGTTCCACTGCTTCTGCTTGTAATAATCCTTCGGACAGTGTAACTGAAATAATTAGACTGGAACAGTTCGATTATTACAACCAAAAACAAAACGAAGTCCTATACTTTAATATGGAGAATATGCACTTCCTGCCCCCAACTGCCCCCAGCCTCGTTTTCGCGCGCGAGACTTACATGTTTGTCAAAATAGAATTCACAACAAGAAGTAGATCACTTCCTCCTCTGTTGACATCCGTTTAGTGCACAATACACATACGGAGGCCATACACATATGCTACACATACTGCTGCACAATTTTCGTTTATACTTAAACTAATATGGATATAGGGTATTTTTGGTGAAACAACAATGTGTGCTATATGATTAAGGTTAATTAAATACTGTGCATCTGTAGAGTCTAGAGACTAAAAATATACTGTACAACAAAGTGGGACATGTTTGGGTTCTGAACTATGACTCTTTCATAGATCTCGCATTTAGACCGTGATGACTGAGGTTCCGTTAACTTATTTAGCTATATAATGTCCTACCTTTTATACTTTTCTTCGTTCATCTCATTTTGCTAGGTTTTTTCCCCCCGAAGAGTAGTAACAGTTGTCAGACACTGTCCCGCGAGCATGTATGTTGGGCATCAATATTGTGAACTCACTAATTCCATAAAATACCATAATTGTTTTAGTCTTTTATACCAAACGTCCAACAGGCTTATCACCTCTGCGAGTACTGTGCGTCATTGACTCTCTCATATCTCAGAAAATATTGACAATCTATATTTCAAAGTTTGCACTAGCTGCCATTTCATAGGGTACTGTATCTATGCAATATCAATTTGATTGACAAACATTAAACCCTTCTAATATATAATAGGTTCCTATATTTTCAAGGTTATCTATAGAGTACTTAAGCAACAGGTATATTTTCACAGTTTTCCTATTTACATTTTTTTTCTCTTTCTCTAATTTTCTATAGATGTATCTTAGGGTATTGTAATTGTATGCAAGAAATGTGTAGTTGTCTGGTCTTTTTAAGGGTATCTTTGCCTTGACTTACACTTGCTTGCTGAACATTATATGTGAAATGTAAATCTGCTGACTAGAGTCTGGCCATCCCAACCCTGCCAATGAAACTGGTGATCATTGAGAGATTTCATGGAGAGAAGAAAAAAGGCAAGTTCTTATATAGCGCAATATCTAGTCCTCAGGACCGCTCAAAGCGCTTTTACACTTTACTTCCCTGACAGACCTGTTCACTCAGACACCATCTCGCCTTCTCTGGGAAGCATCCAGCCATATGCTACAATTAATGCGCGAAGGCTGATCGTACACATATCAAGCACTGTCTATAGCCAGGTACTCATTTTATACAGCTGAGTGAACTGGAGCAATGTAGAGTGAAAAAACTTGCCCAAGTTTTAACATCGAGGCCAGGATTCGAACCCGGGTTCTCGTAGTCGAGAATCCGAAGCTCTACCCCTGAGCCAATGCGCTCCACAAAGAGTCTTCCACTTCTTGACAAGACCAAGTTCCTTGTACCTGACAATGACAACATGAGTGAGCTTCTTAAAATCATCAGGTTCGTTTTCTCAACAGTGATATAAAACATGTTCTGTTATTATTATCATTGTCCTATTGAAAATTGGTTAATGTTTTATTGGATATAAATATATTTGTTAACATAATTTTTCTGAATTTGCGTGTAACATATAAACATGAAAGAATATTTACTTTTAGTTTCGGGAAAAACATCACACAAAATTCAAGTAGTTATGTCATCACTCCTTTATAATTCTAAAGAAAGTGATTCTACAATACAAATTACATGGTTTTGCATATCTACATAACATTTCACATGAAAGTACAACAGGGCTGTATTGTTGTTTCAGACGTCGCTTGGAGCTACACCCTCGCCAAGCCATCTTCCTCCTTGTCAACAATGACAACATGGCCAGCAACAAAGCCTCCATCTCAGAGGTCTACGCCCGATATCGAGATGAAGATGGCTTTCTCTATATCGTCTACGCTTCACAGGAGACGTTTGGTGCCTAATGCTGTGTTAAAGTTGCATTCTGACTTCCGCCATGTTTAAAATAAAATTGTCCAGTAAACCAGCATTCCCCATACACTATATATTGTTTTCCTCAACTACCTATCAACTTATTTTCACATAATATGCCATTTTAAGATAAAAAGCAGCAAAAGACGAAAACAATTCCTGGTGGGCCCCACCAGTTAGAATTCTCTGATTGGCTTAGACCTCGATGAAGGGAATTCCAGTGAAAAGCGCTGTCAGGAGGGGGCCACACTAAAAGGCGGACCACAATTGGCTTGTTGTCGTGAGTTAATTAATTAACCGGTATTGCGTTTGTCAAAATTGCACGCCTTAAACATGGAAATGGCTAATAAAGCAATTTTCATCATACGTGCAATTTTGACGAACGCAGGAACAAACCTGCAGTGATATGAAGCTACGGTCTTCAGGATATGAATTAAACAAGTACAACAGGAATAATTACATTGACGTCATAACGACACAGATCCCCGTTAACATCAATAAATAACAACAACATCTGGACAAATGACGTCAGCCTAACGACGTTGACATCATAACGCCATGGAAACGGCATACCACATTCACAAAGATGCCACCGCTCGATACACTCCATATTTATGGCATGTTGCCCACATACAAACTATCGCTGGCTACGCGCCTGTACGGGCAATGGCTAATTGAGGATGATTTAAATAACTAGGGTATTGTTGCCTAGTTGCCTCTAGCGACTAACGTGGATATGTTGAACCGTCTTTTAGTTTGCCCCATCGTTTACTTACGTTGACCGGATAGTTCCGATGGTAAAAATAGATCGACTTTTGGGAAACTCCAGAGCCGTTGTTTGTTGCAAACTTATATTTGATCAAATAACGTATAAATCCACAAAGTGAGACATGTGGTAGGAAGTATACTAATAAGCAAATATCGGTCATGGTGTACATTGACTTTTCTAAAATGCGTTAAAAAGGGGAAATTATGTCAGAATGCAACTTTAAAAGAGCACTGTCATGTCACGTAATTATGTAATGTTTTGTAAAATATAACTTTGTATCGCAAGATGGGGCTCATTGTATAAACCAAAGGAATGTCATATTTTGTGAACAATATACAATGAACTAGTTAAAATTGATCGTAGGCAGCATGTATTTCCTAGAAAGGGATGATGGTATCTGATCGTGTTCCCAGGGTGTTTGTAGGAACTGACTTAAATCTGGTGGACATCTTCTGTCTCCGACTGGGACACATCCTTTATTGACATATCATGTGATTAATATAAATAGGTCAGACTAGTTTTAGAGAATGACAACACGTTATGTTGAAGACTAACCTGTTCGTAAACTAGTTATAATAAGCAGCATCGCAGGCATGTGATTGATAGTAACTGTGGTGACCTTGACATTTTATTGGCAAATAATAATAATAATAATGATGACGTCTGATGTGCCAATATCCTCGAAGATCAACCTCAGTGGCATGACAAAACCAAGGGATTAAGCAATTTCATAATCGTAACAATGCGTGAGTCGTCGATGGAAGGTGCTTCAGTTCAACTAGAATATTGTTTATTGATCGACACCGAGATTGACTAACCCTTTTGTTTAGATGCACCCTGTAATTGGGTTTCCAATGATTTAGGCACAATAGAAGTTACATTATGATTATTACATCTAAATTCATGTAGAAAATTTATTTGTCTAGTTTGGTTAATGAATAACGACGTCATAATCATACCGGTATGTAAGTATTATTTAAAGTTTTCTGTCCAGTGCAATTAATTGTGTAATTTTTCAATAATAATTTAACAGAAAGGTTTAGCCAAATTCTTCTTACATGTATGTAAAATCACAGTGAAAAGTCTTATGGCGTTCTGGAAACTTGTATTTATATTGCATATAAAATTGGTTAGATTTAAGAATGACTATCACATACATGAATTGTTTCTGGGAAGTGGTAAAGATGTCTGACTGGTCAATAACAGTTAATTAACAGAGTATGGTGCATTATTTCAGTAACAATGTAAGTGGGTTAATGTCACTGTCGCCTAGTTCACTACGTTATAATAATAGTTGTATTAATAATATTGTGTCTGGAACTGAAGGTTGATGGTTTGTCAAACTAGTTGAATACATTCCTTTGAGTTACTTTGAGAGATATATATTTTTGTTATAATAAAAATAAGCATCTTAGGATTAACAGAGCCTAATGGAATTCATGTGTTATGTTGTTTGGTGTCATCTTTGATTCTTCTGTGGGGATTTGAATATACCCTACACTGATCTTCATTTTTCAGTACTACAACTTTGACCTATGTGTCTTGTTAGGTTTGCTATATTAATAATCACTTGTACTGGCTAATATTTTGTCTGCTAATAATCATGTTTCTAGGTGCTATGGTTTACCCATTTCGAAATCTGCTACAGTATATTACCAATGGCAGTCAATGTGATTTAAAGTAATTATCTATGATGTTGTTAGTCTCTCTGATAAACAGGTGTTTGGTTTGTGCTACTTTACAGTAGCTTTTCCATGGGAGACAAATATGCAAGAGTATAATTGTTATGTGCAATATTTTGTGCACCCCATTTCACACAAATGAATATAATCTTAATTGGACACTCAATAGGTATGCACTGCAAACAATGCATGTCACTAGGGTGGCTGGTGTTATTTCACAAACTACTGCGACAGTAGTATTCATGTACGTTATGTGTATTTGAAAAAAAATACATTTGCTAAGGTTGCAAAGGCCTGTTGTCGTGAGTTAATTAATTAACCGGTATTGCCTTAGTCAAAATTGCACGCCTTAAACATGGAAATGGCTAATAAAGCAATTTTCATGTTTAATAAGTGCAATTTTGACGAACGCAGGAACAAACCTGCAATGATATGAAGCTACGGTCTTCAGGATATGAATTAAACGAGTACAACAGGAATAATTACATTGACGTCATAACGCCACAGATCCCCGTTAACATCAATAAATAACAACAACATCTGGACAAATGACGTCAGCCTAATGACGTTAACGACATAACGCCAAGAGCACCGGCAACCACCATCACATTCCAAACAACATAATATGTTGTGTGACATTTTGTGACCGGATGTCAACTGACAAATGCGATATACCACCGTCAACAACTTTGAATGTATCAACCAGTAGGGATGTACACAAGTAATATTTGCGTTTGGTGACGTTTGAACAAACCGAACAAAATTATGTTACTCGGAGGCCCCGTGTTTTATTGCAGATAGAAATAGCTGTTTTGGCTTACGCATCCGAAAGTATTAATTAAGGCTAATTGTTTTAATCAAATCTAACTAACTATTTGTACCTAAAACTAAGAATATCATACGAGTAGTTTACTAGATAACCTTGCGCCATTTTAATAGAATTAGTCCAGGATCTGCCCTACAAGCCCGTAGACATTTCGTACTTAAGAAAGTTTGACTCTTGATCTGAGTAACAAATACATATGGCTTTAAAATTCTTCTAGATGGAAATTTCAAAAACTGGGTATAACGCGGGGACGGCCATTTTTAAATATGGCTGCCAAATTCAATTTACCCGTACCTACGTACGTACTCCACTCGTTTGCTAATCGCCAAATCGGTTCTTTTATGACCAGATGTGTAAAGTGTTAATAGTTTAACTAGTATGCACAGTCAGATACTTTTTTAATGCGTACTTGTCATTATTTTATCGTAAAAAAGAATCGCCGTTACACCGGGTATAACTGGCGAAACAATCATCACCTGCCGACGTCCTGTGCTTTTTGGGTCACGTGATTTGTGCGAGATCGACCTACTATGGCACAATAACAAATCGCACGTGTTTTTGCGCTTCATGACTAAGATTCCAAAGGTAAAGTGATACTTCTGTGATAGTACGCATTTAGTGCATTAACGCAATTAGCAACACGAGCGAGTAGTCGGGGGCTAATTCACTCTTGTGAACGTCTACTCGACGCGGATTCTCTAACTTGTAAATTATAATAAATATAAGTCTAACAGTGTCACTGATAAGCCAAGCCAGTTTTAGTTGACAGTCACCAACGTCTGAACGATATCGCTCGGCATCACTCAGCCAGACACAACCTATGTTGATATGTACCGGTATTGTATTTGATTACACAGGATCTTGTTAATAAACTTAATAATTGCGAAAGTACATATCCAGAGAGAATAGATGACGTGAGGGACGAAATTAAAAATAAAATTGACATGCCACATGGGGGACTGGCAGTAGGCTCTTGTTGGTCGGGCAAGAAGCGTTGTATTTTTAGGGGGAGCATCCGTTATCTCGTGTAACAGAACGTCAAACGGAAATTATATTTCACAATTATTAAAACAGTGTTTTGTGACTCGCATTTCAGTACTGAATGTTGTTGATTTCCATTATATTTTATGCAAACTAATTTAGATTTGTATGACAACGATGATTAATGGTGATGAATTTATTCAATAAAAAATATACAGAAAATAAAATGTTAATGGGTCAGGTCGTAGAAAAACGTACAATTGGGGCTGGACAGGCAAAAATAATAAAACTCACAATTACTTTAAACAACTTTATTACACTTGAAGAACAACTTATTCCCTTCTTCAAGAACCAAATTATACTGACTTTATCCTAGCGGTTCAGTTTTTAGAGATTGTCAAAGAAAACGTAATGTGATCGGCAAACATCCGTGATCGAAATAAATTGAACAACAATTAAAGACCCTTTAATATCTCAGATTAACTGCAAATTTTGTTTATAAATAGCCATGATATGTATGTTTGAAAGTACAGAAAATGAATAAGCACATTAAAGAATCTTTAAAATGATATGCTAATCAACTTTCACCGATGACTGAAAATAGCGCAAATCTTTGGAAAACACTTTTTACTTTACCCTTGCATACTCAAAAATGCTCTATTACACATGAAATCACTTTACACAATCTACGACATATCTACTTTACAAAATATGTGGTCCAGAGCACTCACAAACAGCACCGTTGTCTCATAGCCGACATATACAAAGTCATATAAAATTGCGTAGAAATCACGGACGTTTGTTACTGGTATCATTTACTTAAGACACTTGTACTAAACATCTTCATATCATCTCAAAACGTCTTCTACATGTACAAAAGATGTTGATCTTTGGTGATAGCTATACAAGTATATATATTTTGACCATATCGACCATTCACTGTATTTGTCATGACTTTGAAAATTAAAATTTTTTTTATACTTTCCCCAGGTTACAAGTGTTCTCAAATACAACACAACCTCTTCTATAGCCTTAATGTAGAAGGCCAGCATGTTTACTATTAGTTTTAACAGTAATAAAGACCTTTCTAACATTTGCAGGTGAACAGTATGCCTGCTTACCATATATACATAAAACTCACGGACGTTTGCGTAAAATTCACTGATGTTTGGTACTGGTATCATTTATTTAAGACACTTGTATGAGTACTAAGCATCTTCATATCATCTCAAAACGTCTTCTACATGTACAAAGGAGGTTGATCTGTGCCTACAGCTATATACAAATATATATTTCTACCATTCACTGTATGTGTTATGATTTTGAAAAATAAAAACCTTGTTTTTTTACTTTCTCCAGATTATGTGTGGTCGCACTTATACATATATATCACAGAACCTCTTCTATACCCTAAATGTACAAGGCCAACATGTTTACTATTAGTTTCAACAGTGAAAACGATCATTCTGCCAGTTTCAGTCACCTTCTCATATATTTAAATAGTATATTTAAATAAAAATCACGGACGTTTGTTTTCATTTCGACGCCAGTTGTAAGGCCAATACACAAACTGAAGTGAAACTTTTGTTCACGATTGAAGAATGTGGTACAATAAACGAGAAATGCTATAGGAAATAGCTAGAAAATTTTAATTATATGCAGGAGAGGTAAAAATGTTGAGCAAACGTCCGTGATTTTTATCAGTATAATTCTGTTCATGTGCCACCCTAGCCAAGGGAAGTGGGTGTGGCTAAAACTTTTTCCACCCACAACAACGCAACAACGTACCCTTGTCCATAGGTGGTAAAAATAATATGGTGCCCACTTTCTTAACATCCAAATTGGGCTATTGAAATATAATTCACGGACGTTTGTTTAAATAAATTTCTCATTTGAATGAGAATTGAAAAAATTGTGCCGGCCTAAGTCATGTTAAAATGTCATGGAAATGTAAACTGTGTCCACTTACTAGAAAAATAATACGTTTGGGATTTTCTATCTTTACATTACTTGAAATAAGATACATTTAAAAAATGAAGAAATGCTCAAAAATGCATTTTGCCCTTTTTTCTAATTTATAGGCCAATAACACAAAAAATCCTCGTCGGACTTATACAAATTTACATTTTTCTGAAAGCCCAAACAATTCTCTATTGAATGATACTAAGAAGAATTAGATTGGTATACAGGATTTTACTCTATACCCATGTAAAGCTGAACAACTGTGAACATGGTGAATTGTACGTTTTTCTAAGACCTCACCCTAATACAGTAGGTGTACACTATATCATGGAAGTATTACATATAACATTCTTGCACTTGCTTCCATTGTAGTCAATGATGCCTTGCTGTAGTCTATGTACCTGGTACCTTTCAACTCACACGTGCCAGGTGTTTTCTCATATTTATCAACATTTTCATCACAGTAATATATGAATGCATAATTTATTCGAATTATAATATTGCTACAAGCCACACTACAATGCAAAAATGAGACAAGGCAGAGGAGAGGCTAAGAAGGCAGTAATGGCAGATGCAGGGAGGATGCGTAGTCTGCGGGAGGCTCACATCTGATCAATCCAGGTAATTTAAATATTTTAACAATCAACAACGTATACATTATCAAAATATTTTAATATGTCCTGTTAAATACACATTTGTTTTCATTCACATATTAACTTGAACATGGAAAACTAGAATGACCTTTGCACTTGTATAATGCATATTATACCCAGTGTGTCAACACACATTAATGCACATACACCATGTGAGTCGGGGGGGGGGGGGGGCGGGGGGGGGGCATGGCTATGTAGATCAATTTTTTTAATTACCTTCAAAATGGTGCATTCTGAAGGATGTTGTAGCTTATTCCCCGGGAAATAGAGAGGAAACAAATGTACAGCTACAAGTGTAAACATGTTTATAGCAAGAAATACCTATGAGATGGACATCCTGGCATATTTTGAGGAAATTGGCTTAGAAAAACACCGAGGTGGTCCACCTCACTCATAATATAGCAGGGGAAATACTGAAGCGATGACTCAGGAAATCAATAATACAGTGTTGAATAAGATAGACATACATATTATGAATGCTTGAATATTTTCTGAGGGGAATGTGCTGTTGGCATCACAATAACCTTATTTTGTCATTTCCAACATTTGCTTTGACCAGACAACCTCACATATTCATGTTTGATATAAAATGTCAAAAATGAATATGTGTACACCATGTAGTAGTTATTGCATGACATCATTATTTATTCCCAACTCCACTACCACGATGCATTTTTTTTGTTTACTGAAATTGAATACATGCTTTTCTTTACAGGTAAACAAGAAACTGAACAATGCTTACTACCACTACTTCAACAAGTTAATATGCTATACAGGACAGTTGTATTTGTGGACAAGACTATACAGCCATGAGCTGCGCAAGATGCTACATATTAAATGTCAATAATTCGAATGTCGACCAAGTGAAGTGATCCCAGTTGTACTGCGTGTTGCATCGAGACACACTCCACAGTACTGGTGGTGTGTACACTGGCTTCCATGCCGGTCAGATACCCTGACTGACCAATGTAGAATGCAGAGTGCTTGACATGTGAATATGGTGCGCCTGACTAGCTTTGCAGTTGGTGATGGATGTCGTGGTCTGTCAAATATGGCATGAGCCTTTGGTCAGCCTTTCTTGACACTGTAAGACAGGTTTCAGATTCTTTGGTGAACTACATCAGCTTGGATATCGATGACATTGTGTGAGTTCACTCTCTTTGATGATACTGCATACCAGCTTCCTGGCATTTTGCTGTACATCCGCATCTGCCTGTACAAGAAACAAAGTGACAATTAACATGGCTCTGACATGTATGATATTTTATGTGTGACGACACACTTAGCCAAAATCAATACCATGGCAATATAATTGTTTTATTCGTATTATAAAATTTACATGCCCACATGTTATATATACATTACTCAGACCTGTTATACTGAAGATTTCTACTAATGTGGGAAACATTCCGCCACACTGAAATTAATATGTGAAAATACTAATTCTACAAAAGAAAGGTATTCACCACTATCTCTACCCAGTACTCTTCATAGAATTGAGTAAACATATAGCAATTGCGCATGTAACTCTCAGCCACATGGCAAGGACCCTGACTAGTTTAACCACTTTTTAGGTGTAAAGTTACAAAGCATTAAAGATATTAAAAACAGTTGTTTTATATCTACTGAATTTTTTTAATAAAGTATAATTTACTTACTTTAGTTAATATATTTATTATTTATAAAGCACATGGTCAAAGTGCTGTAAATATTTGTTATGTACATAATGTTATTACATGTACATAGTATGTGCAGGTGCACATACAGCATGTTTCTGTAACAATTATGTGTGTTATGGGTGAACTCTTTGCAAAAGTAAATTTCCAGAAATATGTTTTCGTACGACAATTCTTTCAGAATATTGAAAAAAATTCCCATGATATGTATCATTAAGATATGGATTAATCGTGCTCTTTACTCGTACTCATACTCGAGTACGAGAACTTTTTCAGTAATCGTACTCAAGTACAAAGCAAAGTAATCGTGCCCGTACTCACGCATGTTCAAAGTAATCGTACTTATACTCGAGTACTCATACTTTTTGAGTATTCGTACTCATGCTCAAGTACAAAGCAAAATAACTATATTGGAGTACATTACCAAAGTAATCGTACTCACGATTACTTCTCATGATTACATTTTTTTTAATATGAACTGTTGCAAGCAAATGTATTAGACAGATAAAAATGGCAATATTACTAGTAATCTAATAAATGTAATATAAGCATCCCCTAACATCTTGCTTTGTAGTTTTAGAAGCCATACCACAGCCCCACCTGTAATGTTTGCTCTGTCAGTATGGTGTGAATGGCCAAACTATGTTTTTTATGCTAAGCGAGGATGTCCGTAATAAAATGCCTATGTTGCCCTCAGAAGAGACACTACTAATCACTGCTAGGATCTTGTGAGGACGTGTGACAGTTCACCTTCAAAGTCAGCCAAGAAACCAGAACAGCTAAAGAACAAACAGTCAGGTGCTAATCCATCCCCTTCTCTTGTTACATTGTAAAATGGAGAAATAGAAAGGTAGCTATGACGAGACTAATTCAACTGTCAAACTTAATTAGTAGCTATAACGGGAATATAAAGTAGCTATAACAGGAAGTAGCTATAATGGGAAGACAGCACCTAGGAACCATGACTAGTCATTCACACCATACTGACAGAGCAAACAGTACAGGTGGGGCTGTGTCATGCAGTCTAAAATTACAAAGCAGGATGTTAGGGGAATCTTATATACTGCAGAGCTTCCCATGGACTGTGGCAATATAACTTTACTACCAGTACTACAGTAAGCAGGAGGATCAGGAGAAGGTATTAATTAGGGAAATCTGACTGAATATTTATTTAACTGAAATGGAGTCAGACCACATTTGCATTTTCCATAGGCGACCATTATAACGTTTCCTTCATTTCCTACTAATTTGATGAGTTCTGTTATTGACAATTTCACAGCATATTTACCCTCCACAGACAGAGATTCAGTAAATAAAATTGTGAACTTTTAGTAGCTCAGGTTCCCACTTTTTTTCAAACGTTACACCCCTCCATATTTGCTTGAACCCCCACGGATTGTCCCTGATTACATCACCAAACACCGTTACAACTGTATTAATACGCAGAAATGCACCGACTGACAGCTGTCATAATTTGACAGCTCTGATGCCATGCTGCACAAAAATATTATTTTTCTACTCACTCAACACTACATATATGCTCACAGAAATTCAGACAACCAGCATAATGCTGTTTTTATAGCCCTGGTACTCTTTTGTCGGGTAATGGCGGACGAGCACCTTATTGTGGTCTTACATCAAATGCTCAACAGTAATAGAAAATTAATAGCTCAATTAATATTACATTTATTAGATTACTAGTGATATTGCCATTTCTATCTGGCTAATATATTTGCTTGCAACAGTTCATATGAAACAAAATGTAATCGTGAGAAGTAATCGTGAGTACGATTACTTTGGTAATGTACTCGAGTATGAGTATGATTACTTTGCTTTGTATTCGAGTACGAGTATGATCACTCAAAAAGTACTCGTACTCGAGTACGAGTACATAGTACGATTACGTCATCTCTGATGTGTATTGGATTGTATTTACAAGTAATTTTCAACTACAGACCAAAATCAAATACAAGCCTTTTTGTGATGTACATGTCAATGACATCTTATTAACAGAACTTTATGTGCAAATTTCCATGACTGTTACGAATATGGTAGAGGTCGTTTGCCTCAGCTAAACAATCTCATTGACATTGTCTAACCGTAGTCTGAAAGCCAGGGCTGTAAAATTAAATAGGTCACCTTACATTAGAGTTGATTGGTATTTTGAAGGTTCAAAATAACTTGTTTGGTGAAAGATGACTTGCAGTGAAGGCATTCAGTTATTTTGTAGTATGTTTTTAGTATCATCTGTTTGATATAATTTTTAGATCGTAGAAACTGCTTGTTACAGTAACTAAATAAATATATGGGGGTTTTGCATTATTAAATCCTAGGACCTAACACATTACCTATGTTCAGTATGTTTATATTATATAGTTTATATTGCTGGCCAGTAATACGAAAAGCATGGCTCATTTTCATGTTGATGCGTCTTCTACTCAGTCTCACATGATTACACAGACGCACAGACATAAATAATAACTTGTGTTACCCAGGGCACTTTTTACTTATTAGTTTTTTTTTACCGATTGCAGTTTTCTGTATTATTTTTTTTTACAATGACAATGTTGTTATTTTTCCCGTTTACATTAGTAATAATAGTGTCTTACATGCATCTTTAATGAGTCTTTGTTTATATATGTGTGTTCATAAATTAATATGAAATTTGTATAATGGTGTGAAATGTCAGCAATAATATTTAAAGAAAGTCCGAGCCCAACCGTCTCTTTTATTTCCTTCCAGAGATCCATAATTTCTCCCAAATAATCCCTCGTGCGCGGAATCTGTTTCTCTCTCTCATGTCTTGCTCTTTTCTTCGCTGAACTGGTGGCATACGTCCGTGGACGTCCCATGGTTTATAACAATTTATTCTTTGCATAAAGATTGAAAGAACTTCGACCTAAAAAAATACGATCAAATGCGTCGAAGGATTGTCGAGGCACCAATCTCGCGGGTCAAGGCCGATCTCGCGCCAACGAGAAGAAACAGACGTGTTTCCTAACGCAGGTCCATCTCCATGGTTAGAGTTTCAACACGGAGCGTGTCGAAACGAAAATCTAAATAGTTTATTTTTTTGTTTTATTAATTTCAGAAAAAAGAAGTATCATGTATGCATAAATCAACTAGGCAATCATTACTTAGTATTTGATACCTCCGTTTTTGTGTGAAATTACTAATAATCGCTAGGAGCAAACGATTTTTACGGGAAGGAGTGGATTGAGTAACTTTAGCAACTACGTCATATAAAACAATAATTCTGGTATGTATATCTATGTTCTAGAGGGACAAGAATTTCAAATGTTGTATTTTTTTAACTATATACACCTCTGCCATTTTTAAAGATGGCGGTCGTCAAGACAAATGTTGACCTTCATCAACCTCTAAATTATCCCCATTTTTTAATGGCGCCTGTCAAACACTTTTATTTCCGTATATTAAGAACGGAATTATATTTAATTGCTTGTATCACCGCATCTTAAGTGCTTCATATCGCCAAAGCTTGAAGTTGATGTCAAAATGTATGCACTTAATTCCGGCGTCATGTCTATACGTAGACCTTTAAGTGAAGATGTCTGTGAGGGCCGAACGCGCCATGAGCCGAAACATCCGAACCAGCAGAAACCGCTCACTGGCAACAGTTGGGATTCATCAAATCAAATATTGTGTTGCATGTCCAATGGAGACCTGTTTGACCCACTGTTGACACTAGTTCGAGACGAATTCTACGCCGTACATGATATGTTCCCATTATCGCTCAGTTCGTTTATCAGTTCAGTTAGATCATAGGCAAGATCACTAATCGATGTGCCATCTATATTTAACCAAATGCCAATAGAAGTTTGATTTAATTAATGTCTGTTTGAAAAGTGTCATCACCGAAACACACCACAGATGGAAATATGCATTTAGAAAACATGTTTTTACACTTTATAGCCTGTATCACTCAGGTCAGGACTACCATTGATCTATTATGTTTTAAAATAAATTATTAGTTAGGTGACAGTTGCTCTTAGCAACCAGGCGATATGTTACCACTGTCATATCTTAAACGCTCTATGACCTAGAAGTATAAATTAGGCGTCTTTCTACAATAAGCCAATGTTGCCTCATTGATTGAAGGCATATCTATTATATACACCGATACCACATGTTCTTACGCTACCTAGATGTCATACAAAAGTATGATTGTTGTCGTGGCGTATTTCAGATTATTGAAATATGGCCGAGCGAAAGGACACAGATGCGCTACAACTAGGGGGACTATCAGTATCTGCGAGTGTCTGATATTGAAGACGCTCTTATTGAGACTGAGGTGTTTGGCAAGCTGACTGTGATTTCTGTGCTGGAAGGCACCCATTATGCGAGAGCTTTCCAAGGCTTATGAGTGATCTCACATATAATCACTTCATTGATGTGTGAAGGCTTCTGGTTGTGGCTCAGGTAATATTGTCGTGAAATAGATTCAAGATTCAAAGATTCAAAAGATTCAAGATTCAAGATTCAAAACACTATATTGTCCGTTTAAAAACATTAAAAACGGACATTTTTCGTCAGTCACACATAAAATGACAGTAATAAGAACTGTTGTGAATCATATAGGGCCTACAGTTGTCAATGCACAATAAAATGATAGTGAATATAGTCATCAATAAAATATGAGCTAAGATGAGAACGCAATGACGTGTGCAACAGAACTAAGGGTGGCTCTGTGTGAGAAGAGCAAGAGCAAGTCGCGAAGTTTGCTGAGCTGCTTGCAGAGTCGGATCATATTCAAGAGATGTTTCAGTCTTTGCAGGAGGAGTGTGAATCAACATCTGAGGTATGCCAATACTGGGTGGTCTTTCAGCAGATGGCCCTCATTATCAAGCATATCGTATCTTCTGATCGTGAAGGCAATTTCGCGCTGCACATGGTATCTGTAGAGTGGTCTCTTCCCATCTTCAGAGAGAGAGAGAGAGATATATATAGAGAGAGAGAAAGAGAGAGAGAGAGAGAGAGAAAGCGACTCCCTAAGCTACCTCCGATATGGTACTTTATACCTTGAAACTACAAAGCTTCTGCAAAGTTCTCACCCGGAGGTGTTCCGGCGATTGATGTGTGGACAGTGAAAGACCGGTTTGGTTACTTCAATGCCGTGGCACCTGACATGAAGCTTGAGCAGTCTATCCAAAGGTCCTCAAAGAGCAAGGGCGGAATCGTGGGCCAGACTAGAAACACACCTGTTGTCGTTGAATGGCAGCTAATCTTTCATGAGATTCTTCTCATTTCGAACAACTAGAGAGAGAAATGACAAATGCCTGTTCCATGGACCACAGAGAATCTGCAAAGGTCCATCATGATCTCAGCGGTCGAAAAGCAGAACATCTGAACAAATATGTGGCGCGGCTTCTGGAATTCGTATGCAATAGAGGCAATCCCTTTATCGTTCAGGCACCACTGATCAAGCTACATAACTTCGTTAACAAGCAGTATACAGGTGACGAAGAGTCTATGCGTTTGCTTCAGGTTCTTGCGAATGATGGTCGTTACTACAAGGAGTTTCGCAACGAGCGATTTGTCAAGAAGTACAATCTCTCCGTCACTAACACAAAACGGAACCTACCCCGACTCGGTGATAAAGCCACCGCCGATCCGCCAGTTCCTTCTGCCGTTGTTTCCCAGAAGATGCTGGCTGCTGCTCAGCGTGGTAGCGATATTTGAAAAGAGCCGGGCATGTCGCTGGAATCAATCTAGTCTCATGACATCGTTCCATCTTCAGTCATCTTTGGAGATGATCTAGCGTCAAAACCAAACAAAAGCAAGCTGCTAGCGGAAATTTTGAAGCATCTATCTCGTGAAGATATGGCCTTCCCATGTGCTGAGGCAGCTGTCATCTTAGACTTCATGTCTAAAATCCGTTCGTTCCCCAATATGTCTTCTTTTGGGAAATGTGCAAAGCTATAACATGTGTGCTATCTGCAGGTCAAGCTGTGTGTTCCAGAACCAGCCTTCGTGAATTCGGCGCACAGCGGGTGCTGGAGCTGTTGATATGGCATTCATAGGTCCAAACGTTCAATACCACAACACATGGAACAGTTCTTGGCATCACCAAGTAACTACACTTAATTACAGTGTCTCATTAGGGTGATTGCCACTGAACAACACTCACAACTTCCCTTCATTCTCAGTGGATGCACTACTGATGATGAAGTTATCCCAGCTGAGCTGATTCATCCAAAGAGGTCAGAGGATACCCAACTTCCTCCCGGTATCACTATTGATGCGGTGACGAGCGGTGTAGAAATGATAGACTGGTGCTTCATTGTGTGTGGGAGGTGGCCCGAGGCCGTAAGCGGCTCCTGTCGATATATAATGACACAGATACGGTGGTAAGGCTTCTGCCTTTTATCACTGACTGGCGAGAACGTGGTCTGCTTGAGCTGTGGCTTGAGTTTGGCTCTGACCAGCACAGAAGACATCTGCCACGGCACATTTGAGACACCGTCTCAAACATTTGACTAACTCCGGCTTGAAAATCACATTAAGGTTGCTACTAGATCCTACTAATCATGGTTGCATTTGTGACGATGGGACCCTTGTACCAGTAGCGAAAGTTCTGAAGCCTTTACCAGCTGCAATGCGTACTGTTGCAGATGTGACGGTAAATGTGCTACCAAATCTTGCCGGCGTACAAAAGCTGGACTTGTGTGTGTGGTATTGTGTCACAAATCAAAGGTATCCGAATGTCGAAATAAGTAGTGTGACCAAACCTGCACGTGTGGCACACTGACAAGGAAGAAATTGATCAAACCCCTCACCATCGTAGTTTAAGCTCATGTTATACTAAATTCACTTGATTAGAGGCCATATAAGAGGAATGTTTTAAATTGCGTAAGCTACACCGCGCTACATGCGTATATATCATGGAGTCATTTGAGGAGCCAATCAGCGGAATGAGTTAGCACTTTGCTCCAGCTCCCCTCAAAATAGTGCCCGAAATCCCACTTTACAGCACTCTTAACCACATTCGTGTCTCTTTTATATGAGCAAAGTTGTATCTGGCGTTGGCCGACTCGATAAATAATTATGATCATTGTGCTCATTGTTGCAATCCTAATCGGGGTTTACTAATACATCTGTTTTTATGATATATGATGAAGGTATATATTGTATCATGGAGTAATTTGTATTATTATTAAAAACAACTGTTTATGAAACAAAATGTCAAATATACTCATTATTTATGTGTCTCCCAAATTACATCAAACGATATTTATTGACTAGGATAATCTAAATTTAGTGGAGAAATACATCATATATATGTCTAAGCACTTTTTGAGTTATGACCGTAAATACATTTGACCTTGTTGCTAAGGCGGCTATTTTTTATTAATGTGACCTTGACCTCAGACACCAGCGGAACCCCCCTTAATCAATGAAAAACCTCGAGTAGGTCGGGCAAGGCACGCCATTCTTCCGACTAGGTAAAAATCGTTTTTTATCAGTCCAGAACAAGGGATAATTTCATATGGTTGCAATGAGCGGCCATTTTGCATTATCGTATCCTTGCCCTCAGACAACACTGATGCCCTCTTTAGCCAATGAAGCAACATTGACTTAGTAGAGAAAGACACCTGAATATCCCTCGGTGATAGAATAACGTATTTCTTGAGATACAGAAATAATAGGGTTTGACAGGGGCCATTTTTAAAAATGGCGATAATTTAGAGGTTGACGAAGGTCAACAATAGAAACTAGACATCGCTATCCACCAAGCTATCCAGCAACGTTAACAAAATTGCTCAATGTGTTGTAGTATTTGAGATGTGGTGACATTTGCTTTGACGACCGCCATCTTTAGAAATGGCGGAAGTGTATATCGGAGGAGTCCAAAAATACAATATTTGAAATCCTTGTCCGCTAGAACATAGATATACATACCTCAATTATTGTTATATATGATGCAGTTGTTAAGGTACGGGGGACATTTAATTTGGCGGCCATCTTTAAAAATGGCCGTCCTCGCGTTATGCCAAGTTTTAGAAATGTCCACCTAATAGAATGTTAAAGCCATATGTATATATTACTCAAATCAACAGTCAAACTTTCTTAAGTACGAAATGACTACGGGCCTATAGGGCAGGTCTAAGACTAAATGTTTGTCGACATTTGTTCCCCGTTTTCCAGTCGACGAACTAGAAAAACGATTTTGATTTGCAACGAACAATAAGCCCATATATCGCGGTCAACCGATTCTTAGCAGTCGTACTTATACGCACTCTGAAAGGTAGTGTCCCTTATAATGGTGTAAGTTATTTAAATGTGAAGAGATGGAAAGCTAAATTTACGTCTGCTTGCTGCATGGTATGGCGTGATGGGCGCCTAATAGTAGAGCATTGTAGAGCGCAATGGCTGAGAGGTAGAACTTCGGACTCTCGACTAGGAGAACCCGGGTTCGAATGCTGTGCTGCCGTGTCAAAACCTTGGGCAAGTTGTTTCATTCTACAATGCTCCAGTTCACTCAGCTGTATAAATGAGTATCTGGCTACTGACAGTGGTGGATATGTGTACGAGCAGCCTTCGCGCATTCATTGTAGCATATGGCTGGATGCTTCCCAGAGAAGCCCAGATTGTGTCTGAGTGAACAGGTCTGTCAGGGAAGTAAAGTGTAAAGCGCTTTGAACGTTCCTGACGACTGGGTACTGCGTTGTATAAGAACTTGCCTTTACTTTACTTTTATTGATGCATAGGCATGTGTAAATCGGCATCATAACCGAAGGAAATACGATGGACTAATAGAAGAGTCGGACTATTGTAATACATATCGACCCCTACTAGAAACAAACCATGTCATGACAGACGCGACTTCTCGGCGCTTATTGATAAATAATTTACTAGCACCATAACGTGAGAACTACAAAGATACAAATAGACACAAATAATGGAAGAACTCAGCGCTAGCAGATTGGCGTAGGATGTAGTTGCGATCGGAGAAGTCAGAAAAAAGAGGAATGCATCGCTAAGAGATATGAAGAATTGTGTGCGTGTGTACGTGTGTGTGTGTGTGTGTGTGTGTGTGTGTGTGTGTGTGTGTGTGTACGTGTGTGTGTGTGTGTGTGTGTGTGTGTGTGTGTGTGTGTGTGTATGTGAGTGCGTGTGTGTGTGTGTGTTATCCTTGTATATACAAATCTTTAAATAGGGGTTGTTGTTGTTCCCATTTATGTGAACTGGTCAAATTAATTATATTTCTTCGATTAAAATACAACGAAAAGAATATTATATATACATATATGCATAAGCACATGCACACACGCACGTACGCACGCACGCAAACACACACACACACACATACATACACACACACACACACACACACACACACACACACACACACACACAGCCTTTCGAGGAATTACATATTCAGTGATCGTCCTTCAACGGAGACTTTCACTCGATCACTGCCGATCATTCGAACTGTGTCATGCGGTGGAAACCGCCTCCACGGCAGGTATATCTTGTCGCCGAGTTTGTGGGTGTGGTGATCGAGTGTCGTCGTAGCGGCCAGATGGAGTGGGCGTGACGATCACAGATGCGATGCGATGCGATGCGTTGATTGACAGTTGACAAAGACAAATAGGTAACAGTCGTTCGTCGTTGTCACAACCACACAGTACGTGATCTGGAAGCGTAAGGTCCATCGCTGCGACGAGCCGCTGTCAATACGATCGACGTCCAGCGCTATTGAGGCTGTTCTTCAACGTCTCAGGCGGCTTCTGCAGAAGAACTTTGCCGCTACAAGCGATCGCCTTGCCGGTCTCTGTGTATTCTTCGACACAACTGGTGAATCGCAGTATGCGTCGGACCGACCAGTTAAGCCCAGCTAGAGCTTTCTTCCTGGTGAGTGGTTTATGTCGTTCGTTCCCGAGAACATTGTAGAAAATGACGAAATGTGTCAGAAACACCGTAGTTATACACATATGTATGGGAGGGGGGCAATGTTTTGTGTGTGTGTGTGTGTGTGTGTGTGTGTGTGTGTGTGTGTGTGTGTGTGTGTGTGTGTGCGTCTGTGTGTCACGGATGATAAAAGAAATGACATTGAAACACTAGCCATGTAAGCTTGCAACATTTCTGTGTTTTATTGTTTCTTTTATGTGTATCCTCTGTATATGGTATGATATGCGATTCGAATCCATTATTCATTACGCTGAGGTTGACTTACCTGTTGTTCGTTTTTTATTTGCAATTTCATTGTTATAACATTGGACATAATAAAGGCATAGTTTGCATGCAGCCTTGTCGTGTAGAATTTTAGATTTGCGCGTGGATACTCATTTTACTACGTAATGAAATTTGTGCTGAAGAACTGCGTTACGGTCCTTGCCTTACATATGATATTACACACTTAATTGTTCGTTTTTGACAAATCAAACTTCGTTGTTTCGATGTAAAATGACTCCGAATTACTAAAATCATCATGGTACTATTTAATTTGGCATTCAAATTGTTGTGTAAAAACCGGAACTCTATTCCGTCTTCGTCTTCCTTTCAATCGACCGACTTCAATATTTTGAAGATCATTGTTAAAATTTGCAGGCGATGCGCAACGAAATAAGCAGATAAGAGGTAGACAGGAGAAGGTAGCTTGCAGTTGAAGAAATGGATTTGTTTCGTGGGGGTTTGACAGATGAAGGAAATAAATAAGCATATATAGCTGACAGGAACATTTGGAAGTGCTGCTTTTGTTTATTGTGGACTGAACGTTGGCCACACATATTTCACACAGAGCAAAATTGTATTTGTTATCTATATCTTTATAAGATGAACAGTTCGTTATTACATTCGTTACAATTTGTATATTTCTAGAATATAGGACGTACTTTACATCAAACTTGTAAAACGAATAAACGGGAAAACGCAATAGGATATTCAAACAGTCGACGATATGTGACTGATTAACTACACGTAGTAGTCTTGATAAGCTTAAATTAAAACAATTAAATAGAACTTACGTCCAGATCATGTTTTTGTCACCATTTGCCATCGCCATAGTCATCAACAAAACTCATCATAATGATTACGGTCTTTGACGTGAGAACATCGGCAGAACAAATCCGACTGCGATAGTATGATAACAACAACCAGTGTAGGACAATTACAACTACTCACACCAACTGTCGTCATCACAGGCGCTAACAAAAACACCACAACCACCAACAGTACATCACGATCACCATAATCACCAACCTTTTACCATCACCACCATAACCACCATCATCATGATTACCACCACCACCATAACCACCATCATCATGATTACCACCACCACCATAACCACCATCATCATGATTACCATCACCACCATAACCACCATCATCATGATTACCACCACCACCATAACCACCATCATCATGATTACCATCACCACCATAACCACCATCATCATGATTACCACCACCACCATAACCACCATCATCATGATTACCATCACCACCATAACCACCATCATCATGATTACCATCACCACCATAACCACCATCATCATGATTACCACCACCACCAAAATACCCATCACGACACGATTGTGACAACTACAGCCACCACAATAACCACCACCAACAACACCAACGTTCAGCATCCCAACGCTCACTACTAACGTCACAACCACCACACAATCGTGACAACCACAACTACCACCACCACCGCAAACAACAAAAACATCCAAACACACAATCACCTGCCACACAATTATGACATCGCATTGCTTTCAGATCGCCGTTCTGCTCTGTTGCTAGAACGATAACCCGTGCAAGATGGCGTTCCACACGTCAGCGCTCGTACTCTTCATCCTTCACATCGCAATCAACGCCGTCGTCGTCTCACCAATGCTGAAGACGGCCGACTCAGAAGCAGGAACCAACCTCGCTAGCCTCACAGACCGATGTCGAATTCGTCGCATCGTACATCGAATCGAGCACCCTGGCTGCGTCTCCAAACGGCTCCTGTCCTTCGCCTGCAGAGGTGGCTGCGAGTCCTACAGCCAATACTCGGACGCCATTGCCGGAATCGAACGCTACTGCAGTTGCTGTCAGCCATCAGGCGAAGTATTACGGAAGGTGATATGTCGTTTCAGTGTCACTGACAAAGCGAAAATATTTACCGACAGAAAATGTACGAAATGGGACAACGTAAATATGTCCATGTTTCAAGTAATGACTAATATAGAAATAATCTTAGTATGGCTATTGTAATGTGCGTGTGTGTGTGTGTGTGTGTGTGTGTGTGTGCGTGCGTGTGTGCGTGTGTGTGTGCGTGCGTGCGTGCGTGCGTGCGTGTGAATCTTAGTATGGGCATTGTAATATGTGTGTGTGTGTGTGTGTGTGTGTGTGTGTGTGTGTGTGAGTGTGTGTGTGTGTGTGTGTGTGTGTGTGTGTGTGTGTGTGTGTGTGTGTGTGTGTGTGTGTGTGTGTCTCAGTAACATTATGACGGGTTGCTTGAGCAATATGTTTTTTAATGTTGACGAAATCCTCAGCAACAAAGTGCAGAAGATGTTTTTCTCGAAGCCCATCTAAAATCGAGTGAAATTGCAAAATGTGCTCCGCCTCCATATGATTATTCGCATTTCTAAAAGAGGGTGCCAGCTCCTACCTTCTTAATATTACGTTCGTATGATTACAAAACACATGTTGAAGGTTTACTGCCTGCATAATTGTGTTTAGTAACTTTATTAAGCGCGACTAATATTCGCAATTTGAAACATTCCACCCGCAACACGGTCAACAGGTAACAAAACACCCTGTTTCCAAACAATATTGATTGGCAATAACGCCGAGACGAGCATCGTTGACCTCAGTACCCTTTGATGTTTATCTTTCCCACGTTCTAGACAACATACTTCCTGTTACAAATTATGCTATTTTTTTTTTTATCTTGCATAACGATGAGATCAGACCAGATGTATGTGTTCTGCTTGCCTACAGAAGGTGGTAACAGAAGGTTACTCTAAATGAGGAAATGCAATTTCAAACAAATAAAGCGTGACGTTTACGGAGGTAGCTGTATATATTACTAATACTAATAAAAAGACGATTATCGGGAGTTCATTCAAAATATTTGGCACAGCAACAGAGAAAGCACTCTTGACCATGTCAGTTTGTCTTACAATACAAAATGTGGTCTAAGACACCTGAGCAGCTACTCGAAAAACCCGCGGGGCACACCAAATGTGGTGACAATTGTGTACTTAGAGCACAATATGTTATAGTGAATACACTTTGTTAAACCTGATTTGGTAAGCACTGACACTCTACCCTACATAGCCATTGCAATCTCAACACGATGTAACAATTAGCATCTCCGTTCCCATGACCACATAACACACGATGTAACAATTAGCATCTCCGTTCCCATGACCACATAACATATGTTACACATGACGACATAACATATATTACACATGACTACATAAAATATACTACACATGACTACATAACATATACAACACATGACTACATAAAATATACTACACATGACTGCATACCATAAACTACACATGACTACATAAAAAAAACATAACCTCATAACATATACTACACATGACCACGAAATATACTACACATGATCACAAAACATACTACTCATGACTACATAAAATATGCTACACATGACTACATAATATATACTACACATGACTATACAACATATACTACATATGATCACGGAACATATACTACACATGACCACATAACATACACTACACACGACCACGGAACATATTACTAGTGTTACAGTTTTTGCATGAATACGTCATGCGTCGTTTGATTACCAACACAATCATTGTTTTGTATTAAATTAAACACCATGCATAATATTATATAACGCCGCTCCGTATCAAATATTTATGTTGACTAACACACCTAGCCACTTGATATGTCAACGCCACAACCGTACTAAATACAGTTACACCGAAACGAAAGGCTTCACACCTCGCTAAGTAACCGTAGCACCGTCACATACTCTACTGACCCTGCAAAATACGCTCTATGTATATATACACAGTATTGTTTACATACTCTGTGTGTATCTGATATGGTTCACGCTGCTTCGTGTCGTGACGAAAACAATCGATATTTGTTGTAATCTATTGAATCACGTCGTCACGTTACACGCTGCACACACTTCCTGTTGATAGCCAGGTCACATAATACTGGACCATTTTGTTTCCGCATCCTACGCCGTGTTCTTCGCTTGTAACATTACCCCACTGCAGTTACCTGATCGAACATTGTCATTACTTCCTCCTCATAAGGAAACAACGATAGCAACCTCGTCTTCTCTGTTATTCAGGTGATGGTGACGTGTACAAATCGAGGCAACGGAAGCCGTCTAGTTGGGCGTGTTCTACAGATCATGATACCGACCGGATGCATCTGCCGGCCGTGCGCAGGCGCAGAACGGCCACTCGTACCGGACGTTGTCAACCCTCTCAACCGATAAGCCCCCACAAGCGGAAACGCTTTCACGTTGAGTCTGCAGGACGAAAACGATACATTCATGGACTGAGCACGTTTAATTAATAACTTGTGAACACATATCGGAATTAGCGTGGGACTAAAGGAATTTGTAACGCGAACATTCGGTATTGTGTACGCAATATGGTGTAGACGGACTCATGTGCCACCGACGACAATGGCGTTCGGAACAAGCATCGTGACATGTCAGTAATACTGGGTTTACGCATATTCCAGAAGAGCATTTAGGCGCACATTGCGTTAAATTCAAGAGATCATGGGAACGTATTTTCCTTGTGCAGGATTCTCTTTTTCTTTCTGTTGGCGCCGTCCAGTGATACCCTTGGGGAGAACGGGGGATAATTGTATTCTTCTAAATCAGCATCGCGTCGTATTAGAACACATAAGAACACTGTATAATCTGGATATGTGCGATTACAACAGACACACACACACATACAGTATATAAATATATATATATATATATATATATATATATATATATATATATATATATATATATATATATATATATATATATATATATATATATATATATATATATATACATATATATATATATATATATATATATATATATATATATATATATATATATATATATATATATATATATATATATATAGCATAAATAACTCAAGGCGATGTCACTTGGATATGCGTTGTGATAACAGAGACACACATAGATAACACAAATAAGTCAAGATGACAGTAACTCAATGGGAAACGACAAGATGTTCTTGTATGTAGATGTTTGCCAATGATGTTAAAGCAATTAACGTTTGTTTTCATACTGGCGATGCAATAAACACACTTCGTACATTACACGGATACTTTTAACAAGCGTTTCTCCTTTTTATTAGTGTTACTTTTAAATACACCTATTTCGAATATCTCACTTGTTCTTATGGCATTCAATCTAATGTTTCGTATGAAGAGTGTGCATGAATTCACGTCCCACTTAGATTGCAAGTGGTCTAGGAAGCCTTATACGTTATTGAGCCCAATCGCTGTTTTACTGTCCTTGCGTTCATGACAATTAACACTGTGATAGGTCTGAACACGATATTACTTTGTAAGTACTTAAACGTATGAGTTTAGCCAATATTATTTATAAATAGGTCAATACCAGAAGGGTTCCTATTCTGGCGAAGTGCACCACAGTCCCCGCGCAGAAGAGGACTATGGTTTGAGAAACACAGTGCCGACAGAATGTCCACTAAATCGTCTATCAGCACTAATACAAGTTATTGTGATATTGGTAAAACTGTTTTCGACGTATTTCGTAGTCAATTGGCGCCGCTCAATCGATGAAGTGGAAATAGCCGATTCCACCCGCGTGAGGCCATATTGACCATCGATTTACAAAAGTGATTCTTTACAATAATATATCTGTAGATGATGTTCTTCATGCCTACTTCTAACCAAAGCTAGAAAGCCATTATAGATTAAATTGTAAAAAGTATTGGCCCCCAGTCAAATAATACCTTCACTTCAAGTTCAACACCTACACATATTACGGACCAACAGTGGCATATATACATGCGTGACAATGTGAGTAATTCGCTGTTTAAAAGGATTATAAATGTCACTTCTTATCATACTCTTGCTGCGTCCTGTCACTTATCGATCCATTAACAGTAGAATTATACTTCTTTTGTAAACATTATATAACTTGTCGGGGTAGAATTTTCTGTGCGACGTTTTGGAAATCATTACATTTTATCCACGTTTTTTAACCTGAAATTACACAATGCAATTGTTATTTTGACGTCACTGATAATCAAACAAAAGTGATAATGACGTAAGACACGAAAACATGTGAAGATTAGATATGGCCAAGAAAATGATATATATATCAATGAAATTCGGCCAGTGTCAAAAAGGTCTTAGCGTGTTAGAAAGTTTGCAGGCTTACGACAGCCCTGTCAACAACCTTTGATAAAACATACCACATTGACGAAAATCATAGATGAAAACAGTAAAATTGGTATTCAAATCAAAAAAAGATGGTTTGGATCCATTTGTGTCAAGACGTCAAAAGAATAGATACAATTTTATGGATTGTTGTTTTGGTGGTGGTGGTGGTGCTGGCGGCGGGGGCGATGGTGGTGGTTGGTGTTGTTGTTGTTGTTGGTGGTGGTAGTGGTGGTGATGTTGCTGGGTGTCGGTGGTGTTGGTGGTGGTAGATGTGGTGGTTGTGGTGATCGTGGTGGTGGTGGCGGTGGTGGTTGTGGTTGTGGTGGTGGTGGTGGGTGGGTTTGGTGTTGTTGTTGTTGGTGGTGGGAGTGGTGCTGGTGCTGGTGGTGGGTGTTGTTGTTGTTGTTGTTGGTGGTGGCGGCGGTGATGGTGTGATGGTGGTAGTGTTTATTGTGGTGGTGCATAAGGATGTGTTTGCGGTTGTGTTATTGGTTTTTGTGGTTGTGATGGTGGTGGTGGTGGTGGATAAGGAGGTGTTTGTGGTTGTGATATCGGTGTTTGTGGTTGTGGTGGTGGTGTGTTTGTGGTGGTGATGGTGGTGGAAGTGGTTAGTAGTCAGTAGTAATGATGTGTTATAATGACGGTGGTACAGGAGTAAAAAAGTTCATGCGGTATATAGTCACACGGCAGACCTTCATACGGGACATAAACCGCTGGTCACTATACAGGTCAACCACTGTACAGGTTGTCCTGCCATGCCGCTACAGCCAAGTATTGGGTGTCAATATCCGTCTCATTCGCGGCTCCTGCCGTGAATCCAATATTTCGAGTGGTGGGTATAGGATTTCTGCGAGATGTCACGTTACCCCCTTTGGGAGATTAACGAATTTTAGCAGATTGACACGTAAAGCTCGGATTACCTGGTCGATTTGTTTAATTGTAGCATGAGAGAAACAGACAGACAGACAGACAGACAAACATACAGACAAACATACAGAGACAGAGACAGAGACAGAGACAGAGACAGAGACAGAGACAGAGACAGAGACAGAGACTGTGGCGGTGGCGGTGGCGGTGGCGGTGGCGGTGGCGGTGGCGGTGGCGGTGGCGGTGGCGGTGGCGGTGGCGGTGGCGGAGGCGGAGGCGGGTAAGAGGAAGAGGAAGAGGAAGAGGAAGATAGAGAGAGAGAGAGACTCACACACACACACACACACACACACACACACACACACACACACACACACACACACACACACACACACACACACACACACACACACACACACACACACACACACACACACACACACACACACACATACATACATACATACATACATTAATACAAAAGGTGGGGTGGGTGGGTGAGATGTGTGGGTGGGTCGTCATGCGTGTCGCGTGCAAGATAAACGACATACAGTGGTGGGGTGGGTGGGAGGATGGATGTGTGTGTGTGGTTAGGTCGTCATGCCCGGTGGCGGGGAAGACGTTACAGGGGACGGAATCGTGTGTCTCACCTCGACGATCGAAGCTATACCAACGCGCCATGGCCTACTTAAGTTAAAGAGATGTCGTGATTAGGCGTTGACCATCTCAGGCGGAAGAGGTGCGTTCGATGCGTGGTTCTATGTTTAGACGAGTGCCTAATTTGTGTCTCTCTACTTCCGTTTTGTTCAACGAGCTGTAAAGATAAATACCTGTCAGTTTTCGGCTGTGGTGCGAGGCTACTTTCCGAGAATATCAGATCGGAAAAGAATCCCGTGACAACATCTGCCTGTCGAGACTCAATGACGTCACCCGTATTCTAATGGATCGATAGTACAGTAGCCACGACAGAACCCTTCGTGGCACTCAAAAGGATGCGCGTTGGCGAATCCAAAGCCTTGGGGGTGATGCAGAATGGCTGTCCATGTAACACATTACGTTGTGTGCTACAGTACCATGGCGTGACGGTTTACTTGCGGGAAAAGAAAACATTCCCAAAAGCAAAGGTTGAATTCTTACACGCCACGACGCAATTATACGTGAACGAACTGGAGCGAAAGAGAACTAACTGCATAGGATTCGAACCCGGGTTTTCCAGAGTGATACGCCGATGTTCTGATGGGAGCATCAGACAGACACCCGCGCACACACACGAGACCACGCACGCTTCTAAATTAACAAATTAGCGTTGGGATAAAAGCGGAAATCTAATTTATCACAAACAAACAACAGTTATCTGGTCACAATTTGGAAGGCATGCAAACGCACACACGCACACACACATACACATACACACACACACACACACACACACACACACACACACACACAGAAACACACATACACACACACACACACACACACACACACACACACACACACACACACACACACACACACACACACACACATATATATATATATATATATATATATATATATATATATATATATATATATATATATATATATATATATATATATATATATACACACACACGCATAAAACATGAAATATGTTATTTTGTTCAATTTCTTTATTTCATGTTCATCGGTATGTTTCACTTCCGGATATCTTTTTGGATAACCACCAAGCCGTACGCCAGCCACCAAGGCAAGGGCCAAACGTCCAATTGCACCATCGTTCAGGCTCGCCAACATGGTCTAACCAAATTCATCCTGGGTGGGTTGAGCCGGAGCTTCAGCGTCACTCCGATGCTGTAGCACCGCCGAATCCTTCAGGTCTCGGACCCTAGAGCCGTCTACGCACAGTGTGTAATTGTCTCCAACAAACAGGGCGACTTCACCAAACTGATGACAGACGATAAATGGGCAGATTGTGAACGCATGTCTTCTGAGATTTGATGACATTGCTCTAACGCGCTAACTGCCTAATAAAGATATGTTAAATGCATAGATATAAATGAGAGGGATCGCCGACTCGTGACGTCACCCGGCATTTAAGCTGATGATGTCCCTCGCACTGCAGCGCCCTCACCGGGAGTCATAGAAAAGTTGTAGGGGCGCGTAATCATGGCGTAAACGATCGTTTGTTTCAAATTGTTTTAATAATGTGATGAAAACATCGTTGTGTAGTGCGATGCCATAGCAATAATCATAAATCTAAAAGTATATGGATCGGCTATGTGGCATTTCAAAAGATTGGGAATGACAAGGAGACTGATGAATGAAGGAACAAGTTTGTTGTTTACGTTGGGCGGTCCGATGAGAGCTTCATTCCTTCATTCAACCCTGACAAGCATCAACATAATTATTTAATATCTGCACGGCTCATTTTGAACAGAGTTCCTTACTGCTTAATCCATAACTCTATTAAAATAATAAATACTTATTCCGCCAAATGCGAGCAAATAAAGTGTTTGAAAGTGCTACGGACAGAAAACAAACCTCGTAAAAGACACATGTGAACATAATAACCGTGCGTCCTATTTAATTGTGTGGAAGGATTTTGGCCTTGGCTTTACGGTCGGGTCAAAACGTGCATTTTATATATATATATATATATATATATATATATATATATATATATATATATATATATATATATATATATATTATGTATATAAAGGCAGTAAAGGCAGTTCTTATATAGCGCAATATCCAATCCTCAGGACCGTTCAAAGCGCTTTACACTTTACTTCCCTGACAGACCTGTTCACTCAGACACCATCTCGGCTTCTCTGGGAAGCATCCAGCCATATGCTACAATTAATGCGCGAAGGCTGCTCGTACACATATCCACCACTGTCTATAGCCAGGTACTCATTTAATTCAGCTGAGTGAATTGGAGCAATGTAAAGTGAAAAAACTTGCCCAAGGTTTTAACGCCGCAGCCAGGATTCGAACCCGGGTTCTCGTAGTCGAGAGTCCGAAGCTCTACCCCTGAGCCACTGCGCTCTATAATATATATTATGTATATATATATATTATGCATATATATATATATATATTATGCATATATATATATATATATTATGTATATATATATATATATTATGCATATATATATATTATGTATATATATATATTATGTATATATATATATCACATCGATTGATTATTTTACTGTTTCATATAATACTGTAGTATTATATTTCCATCCTTATGCCTATTTCATCAATGTATCATAGTGTGTAAATTGTGTGTACTTTTATGAGTCCACGTTTGTGTGGAAGCCACAACCCATCTGTTGCAAAGTGATGGACCATGTCATATCTACTTATAGCCAGGATTTATGTTAGGATCCACTTAAGTTGTCTTTTGGTTGGCATGGCATATAGTAATGCCAATTCAACACTCTACCAATTTGGACGTATATTAAGACACTGTTATATGTAATGTCAGTTAACATATTATTTTTACACATAAAGTTAACCATAATAGGCATGAGTTATTAGTAAATGCATGTAATTATAAAAAGTTACGGGATTATAATTAACATGTCCATTCAATACTACGTCACCATGCAGCAATCAATTTTATGTCATTTGGAAAACTAACAACATTACTAGGTACTTGTTAAAATAACATGTTGTCCGATAGATGTGTGCTTAGGTGTTCTTAATATACTTGTGTACTCTACTGTACTGTTTTATACTTGTGATTGGTACCAGGAAAACCAACCCTGCCCCCAAAGAAACCTGACTTTCCAGGTTCACATGACAAAGAAATACTGCTGGCAGATATGTACATAAAATCTAAGGCAGGCCTGTTACATTGAAGATAGTGTCACTAAATTCAAAATCTAATAAAACACATGCCGATCATTGGTTGTGAGTTGCAAGTGATGTATACATGGTGACTTAACATGTCATCGGCATGACAATAAATATTTGCAAACAACAATAGCAGGTAAAAGGAAATACATTTTTATTGTTCGCTGTACATGTTGGAGCCATGAATAAGTCTAATGACAAAGTGCCAATACTTCTATTTGTGTAGCTTCACACAACAGGTTGACAATAATGAGTAAGACAAAAAATCTGAAGAAACATAATCCTTAGTTACTGTTTTAGGAAATATTGATTTGCTACAGTATGAACCTCAACTACACTGTGCAGATATATCATGAAAAGTTATTGTGTGCACATAGAATGAGATGAAATCACTCTGTTTTAGCTATGTGTTCTGGAATGAAACCATTAACAACTATTTTGGAATAGCAGTAACTTGTATTTCTGTAATATGCTTCTCACAACAAAGGTATCTTTGAAAACGGAACTTGTAAAAATCTGATTGACCTATTTCTCATTAACACATTTATTATTCATTCAGACAGTCTTTCACAAGGCTGTCGGCTTTCTTTGTGACTTAATCTGACAAAGATATTTCCCTACAAGCTGTTTGCATGGCATCTCAGACAACCCAAAGGATGTGTATGCATGAGCACAGGGTCCTGTGACTTAACAAATACATCATAAAAATGTGTACATGTGTAAAAAAAAACAGGGATACAACATCGCTTCTGTTGCAAACATAATCACTATAACACTGCAAAGAGTGGTTATCTGAAGACTAAAAATACTTCTAAAAAGTAGATTCACAAGACACAAAGAAAGAATTCATAACATCCTTTCACTCGCATAAACCTCTAATCTGTCAATATCAGTTTACTTGTAAATAATTCACGCTCTCTTTTATTGATGCGATTAGCAATCAGTGCTCATCATTACAACATAATTTCTTCGATCGACACAAAAACAAAACCATCAACATAACATACAACAGCCTGCTCCTGCTAAACCTAAGATTGACCCTGATGAGCTCCTCTGTGACCTTAAATATAATGAATGATGAGTTATGTATGGTTAATGATACAATTGGCAAGTGCAATTAATATGTTTTGACAATAATGAAACTCTACCCATGAGTTATTTCGACAAAGATGGGAAGACCTCAAATTTCAAACACTTGTTCAGTGGTGATGCTGTCACTGCGGTGACTCCTTGTGACTTGTACTGAAAATAGAATACAAATAATATAAATATAATACTAATATTACTGTGGTAATATGTAAGAGAAATATAGTAACTGTATGTAATGTATACATATCAGCATCCAAGATGTTATAATCAGCTACGAGCAACAAGTAGAAGCAACAGGAAGAGTAAAATATTTGAAGGCCTAATTATATTTAGTTCCACATAATATTATAGAATGCTTGTAAACACGCTAAAAGATCCGCCTATTCAATGAAGTCTAGCGTAATCACTTTACCTCCAGTCATAGTTATTGTGATAGTCAGACATAGAATCCCTCAATCACAAATGACACAATGTCCAATGCCAATGGCAATGCCACTGCCATGGCCTCGATCATGGAGCCATGGCAAGACGAGAAATTAAGAGAATAATTGATTTTAAACTCTTTGACTGTACTATGGCAACACTACATATGTTATATATGCTTGCTTAATTGACTAAACGTTGGATATACAAGTACTGTAGTGCCCAGTATTTCTGATCGAGACCCGAGTGATACTAGACCGTGAATGATACCTGTAATATCGCTCGTATTGTTTTTGTCTTTTGCATGACTTAATTGTATGTCTCCGTTTTAAAACAAAACCTGACAATAAACTATCCATATTATATAATGATATTCCGATTTAATCTTACCTCAAGTACATCCTGAAGTTCTTAAATTGGTACACAATCCACTGGCGTGTTGCCACTGTTGGAACAGTGAGCGGCCATGGTTTCGACTTTCTATGACTCCCGGTGAGGGCGCTGCCAAATTCGAACATATTTTCCCGCCATTCGGAGTCGGCGATCCCTCTCATTTATATCTATGGTTAAATGTGATTGCATCAGTAATATCCTAGTCACATTGCAGCATCCTCGCGCGCCAGGAGTCTCTCCGAATGATGACGTAATAACCTAAATCAGTCACATGCATTTCAAAAACCTTTCTTTTACCGTTAACCGAAGAAATCGCCCAACCGCAGTGCAGTCGGCCTCCTGTATTTTGTGGTGATTTCAGCCATACGCTGTTCGTGTTACGTGCAATGTTTAGGGCATGAGTGGGGCATTATATTGGGAATCCCACCAGTCGAGTATCTGTCTTGAAATTGGGGACTGAGTAGTATAGAAGGGTAAAATCAAGGCTGGTGCGGCGCGGTGGAATTCCACCTGTGGAAGGTCAAAAGTTAGAGGTCACGTGCCAATGTCAAGGTCAACGGTCTAGGGGCGCCCCCTGGCGGATATTTCATGAACTAGCGGCGCCACCTTACGGACAGTTAACGAAATAGTAATGTTCAAATTCGTGCGTCTTATTTTTGAAAAGGGTCAAAATGGGGTTAGGGGTCATGTAGCGCCCCCTGGCGGATAGGAGACGAAATACAAAATAGGTGAAAGAACAACTGAAGCCATCTGATGGATATGTATTCAGCTAATACTTCATAAATACGTGTGTCTAATTTTCAAAACTGCTTTTAAAATAGACAAGAGGTCAAGAGGCGATCCTGGCGAGAGCGCGCCGCGAAGCAATACGTATGGTACTACTGTGACGTCCGTGTTGCTTTTGGCGTACTACTACGGCGGCGATTCCTGTCCCATCCGTATGTTAACTTCCGCAGAAAAAAGTTGCGGTGCTTCCTATCCCAACACTATCCTAACTTCCGTTAAGTGGCGGCGCTTCTTGTTCCATCTGTATCCTAACTTCCGTAAAATGGCGACGTTTCGTGTACCATCCCTACGTTAACTTCCGGAAAATAGCGGCGCTTCCTGTTCCATCTGTATCCTAACTTCCTTAAAATGGCGACGCTTCCTATCCCATCCGTATGCTAACTTCCGTTAAAATGACGGCGCTTCTCCGTGTCATAACTTCCGTAAAAATGGCGACTTCCATAACATCCGTAACAAAACTTCCGCAAAATAGTGGCACTAACGTACGTACCACAATCCCGTCACAACTTCCGTAAAAATGGCGGCACTTCCTACTCGTCCGTGTCATAACTACCTAAACGTTTTCTTTATTATTCTAAATATTATTCAAATATTGTTGTAGCAATTCATTGAGAGACCCACCCCCGCCAAGAGGCAGCCGTCGCCACCAAATCCACCCCAGGAACCAGCCCAGGAACCAGCCCAGGCACCAGCGCCAGCGCCAGCGCCAGCGCCAGCGCCAGCGCCAGCGCCAGCGCCAGCGCCAGCGCCAGCGCCAGCGCCAGCGCCAGCGCCAGCGCCAGCGCCAGCCCCAGCCCCAGCTCCAGCGCCAGACACAGCCCCAGCCACGGGGCAGCAGCAGCCGGTGACCGGTGGCGGCACAATGAGTCGTGTTTTAATATGAAGGGGAATTAATATTATTATTATTGTTATTATTACGAGCAGACATCACGTGTCAACGTCGGTTACATGTCGAGAAAGTTGATTTATTGCCATATTGTAAAAGAAACGAATTTAATTTTCGTCCTTGTGAACAACATATTCCCATTTGTTTTAATTGGGTTATTATCTATATCGTACATGTTATGAAACAGATTCGCGTGAAAACGCGTCTTAACACATTCGTTTCTACTTTTAGACCTCGTGCGCGCACTGCGGTACACAATTCAAGAGACTCCGTGTTTGGCGCCGCCGCATAAAGGATGGGCGGTGCCAGTGACAACAGCGCAAACAACAACAGCGCGAAGCGCTTGTCGCCGAAATAATGGTAAGTTGATCGTAATAATTGTCAAACATCTGTTTACCAACTTGTATAAAAATTATGTTGTGAACTTGTGTTTATTTCAGGAATGTTATACATCTTTTAGAGGTTGGTTATGACAATATTAAAGCACAACTTGTGTTTTATTTCAGCGAACAGAAAGGGCGCGCTTAGCCTTGGGAGAGCAAGAACTGCAGCAGCAAGAACAGCAGCAGCAGCAGCAGCAGCAACAACAGCAGCAGTAGACAACGTTGACCGGTAGTGCCACGGTGAGTCGTGTTTGTAGTGTAGTGTAGTGGTCGTAGTAGTAGTAGTGGCAGTAGTGGCAATAGTGGCAGTAGTGGCAGTGGTAGTAGTGGTAGTAGTGGTAGTAGTGGTAGTAGTGGTAGCAGCGGTAATAGTGGTAGTAGCGGTAGAAGTAGTAGTAGTGGTAGTAGTGGTAGTGGTGGTAGTGGCGGTAGTGGCGGTAGTGGTAGTAGTAGTAGTAGTAGTGGTAGTAGTAGTAGTAGTAGTAGTAGTAGTAGTAGTAGTAGTAGTAGTAGTACTGGTAGTAGTAGTAGTAGTAGTAGTAGTAGTAGTAGTAGTAGTAGTAGCAGTAGCAGTAGCAGTAGCAGTAGCAGTAGCAGTAGCAGTAGCAGTAGCAGTAGCAGTAGCAGTAGCAGTAGCAGTAGCAGTAGCAGTAGCAGCAGCAGTAGCAGCAGCAGCAGCAGCAGCAGCAGCAGGAGGAGCAGCAGCAGGAGCAGGAGCATCACACGCCACGTGTCAATGTTGGTCAGAAATAAAACAAATACAGTGTTTGTACTGATTAAATTAAATTAAATTAATCAATCAAGACAGTTTTAAGGTTCACGAAACTATCCCATATGTAGTTATTCAATATATGTTTTATTGCAGAAATCTCGCAAACGACGCCGGTCAATAATAATAATAGTAACTTCTTTTGCGCCAATATCCTCGAAAATCAAGCTCAGTGGCGCGACAAAACCAGGGGATTAATCAATCTCATAATCGAAAGCAATGCGTGAGTCGTCAACGGATGGATGGAAAAGCTAGGAGGCTAAGGATGATAGGCAGCATTAAAGAGATAGGTTTTTAGATGTCGGCGGAATGAAACTATATTACCTTGTGATTTAACGCTGGCAGGAAGCGAATTCCACACCGTTGGTGCGGCAACCGAGAAAGCTCGGGTCCCGGCTTTCGTTTTCACCCGAGGGATGTAAAGAGGGTTACTACTGGTTGAGCGTAGCTGTCTGGAATTTCTTGTTGGAGTTAGCATTGAATTTAGATATGCTGGTTGTCTAGATGAGAGTGCTTGATAGGCTATTGTACAAATTTTGAAAATGATGCGATAGTGCACAGGTAGCCAATGCAGTGATTTTAGAAGCGGCACTGAGCGAGAAAAACGAGGAGAACGCGTGACTACCCTTGCTAAACAATTTTGGACACGCTGAAGTTTTGCTATGTCCTTGTTTGCGGTATTGTAAAGGAGGGAATTGCAGTAGTCGAGTCTGCTGCTTACTAGAGCTGTGGCGATGGTTTTAGCAACGGAAAGTGATAAAAACCGGCGGATACGGCGAAGATCACGGATATGGTAGAAACAACAACGGCATGTTTTCGAGATATGTTGTTTGAAATTGAAGTTTTCATCAAACGTTACTCCGAGATTTAAAACTGAGGCGGCTGGTGTGATACTCTGACTCAGAATATGTGTCGGGAAAAAGCCATTGAGTTTTGCCCGCTGCGTTGAGGTACCAATGATGAGAAATTCAGTCTGATCTGCATTTAGTTTTAATTTACTATTTTTCATCCAGAGGGAGACATCTTGGAGACAATCCCTGAGCTGGTTTAGGGAGCGACAAGTATCTGGTGTGGTAAGAGAAACATAGATTTGTGTGTCATCTGCATAAAGGTGATGATCCAGGTTGTGACTCTGGATAACTGAGCTTAATGGTGTTGTGTACAGAGTGAAAAGCAACGGACCCAAAACAGAACCTTGGGGGACACCACAAGAGGTGGGCAGCATGTCTGAGAAGCAGTTACCTATTTTAATGGCTTGCCGTCTGTCAGTAAGGTATGAAGTAAACCAGCTCAAGGCTGTGCCAAATATCCCGTACCACGTTGATAAGCGTGTAATGAGAATGTCGTGGTCAATGGTGTCGAAAGCGGCGGATAGGTCAAGCAGGGTCAGTGCAGTAACTTTGCCATTATCAATGTTAAGGTTTATGTCATTGTGTACTTTTAAAAGAGCAGTTTCTGTTGAGTGAAATTGTTTATACGCAGACTGTGATGCATTGGTTAAACCATTTATGTTGATGTGAGAAGTAAGTCGATTTGCAACAACCTTTTCGAGTATTTTGGAAATGAAGCTAAGGTTAGAAATAGGTCTGTAGCTGCATCGTCAGCAGCGGGAAACGCGTCAGCGGGAAACGCGTCAGCGGCGAAGGCGAAAGCATCACCGTCAGCCCCGTCGTCATCGCCGTCGTCAGCACCCTCGTCACCTCCTCCACCACCACCATCACCACCATCGCCTTTGCCACCGGTATTTCAAGAAGAGGAAGAGGAGCCTTTGTTTCCATTAGTTGACTTTAATTTTGTAGATGATAGTTTAGTGGATTTTTATAGGAGTTAGTGGTCCTCCATTAGATCTCATCACCGAAGCGGGCGCATCCAGACCACCCACAATATTCGTTTGACTAACTTTAATACTACTACACTTCACCCAACCATGTGGAACATTTTCATAAATCAGTCCCCCGCATTCAAAATTAATTTAAGTTTTGGTTTTATACTACGAAATAAAATTTCAGGTGAACTTCGTTATTTTCATTCTTCCAGAAATGTTTCCGGTAGGTTTCTGGATACGCCCTATTTAGTTACTGACGCATCTGATTTTCAGCCATTTTTGGATTCTTTTGATCAACAAGATATATTATGTTGGGCGCTACTTCAGCGCCCTATTTCTGAATGGGTTTGTGATTTAGTTACCAATGTTACTTTTTATATTAATTTTATCCCAGATCATCCCATTGGGTGCCCTCAAATAACGCTCCCCGACTATGTGCGAAACAATCAAGGGTTAAATTCGTTAGTATGTGATGTCTAACACGGAAAAAAAGCCTCTTTACAGTAACAATTTATGTTTTTTCCGTTGTCTCGCACTTAGTCGGAGAGCAAATATACATCATTTAGAACCTCACGTCGAGGCATTGTATAATATGTATAAAGAATGTACCCCTGACGCCCCTCCCATTAATGAATTTACAGGTTTTAAGAAAACATATTTCATACTAATATATATGTTTATGAATTCATCAAAGATAAAGATAATCCTTTGTCGTGTCACTTAGTTAGAAGAGCTCTTTGTAAATACCCCCACACCTTAAATATGAATTTATACATGATACATTTTTTCTTATATACACAATATTAATATTTATAGTCATTTTTTTAAATGTAAAAAATGCAGCAAGCTTTGGCACATGTCTAGTCGTTTAACTAGGCATGAACAAATATGTGAAATAAAAAAAATCACGTTTTTATCCTTTTATGGCAACTTTCGACTTTTAATGTTATTGTTATTTTGATACTTCTCATTAACCGCCAAATTCCCCAAAGATCCACTGGTTGGCTCGACACGAAATTCTTAGTGTTAGTATTTGTTCAAATGTACCCGGATTTAGTGTACCTTACTGATTTATTAACGAGGGTGACCCGAGCCAACTGGTGGACCGTTTTATGACTTATCTGAATAAAATAATAGTCCAGGAGCCAAAGCCCTATATTTGAGTGAACCTGGTTTTGTCGGATAACGTTTTTTTCTCTGCTGATTCTTGTAGCCTGGGGCATGCTTAATCAGAATCAGGAGGGTGCCCGGTGATATATATTGGGCAACTCTAGATATTAACCCCTTTCTATCGGATACATTAAAAATCTGAACAAAAATTATTGTTTCCATTTCTTAATGAAGAGTGTTTACCAATGGCTTAAATATGTTTGTTAATCATGAATATTTATGTTATTGAGTTTGTTTGTACCACTCTTTATGCCATACAGAGGGCAATTAACCATTTCCTGGTCATTTTGGGGTACCCTGGGTACCCGCCTGGGTAATATCAGCTTAGCATATCGAACGTGAAGTTCAGCAATGCTAGGCTTGTCAGATACTAGGCTTGTCAGATTAACAAAACAAACAATAGATGGCACCTCTGAAGTATCAACTTCCTGTTAAAAACACACATGTTTGCCTTTCCATTGTTTTAAGTTTTCAGTCAAGAAGACAACCCAAGAATAAGAAAGGTCCCCAATGACTCCTGAGAAGTTCCTTATGATGTTGATATCCGCCGGTACCAGGGACCGAAACAGCCACAAATGCCTGAATCCCATGCTATTATGGCTATCCCAAGTTTGATGTCGCTTGCCCACCAAGCAATTGCAGTTAGGAGAGCGTCGGAGGTCAATCACAGTTTCCTACAGGACATCCTTGCAAGGGAGGACTGCCCAGAGTGTCATGGTTACAACACGAAACTATGCAGGGAGCAGGGTCATCTTCCACAACCGAAGACGAAAGCCATCTACTTGCTCCTGATCGACATGAAGCCATCCGATCCAGATAGGATGTTAACAGCTATGGTTAGAGTGCATGAGCGTACATCGCAAACCGGTCAGACATTCAGCCTTTTGACGTGCGACCAACAACTCTACCGGGTTGCAGTGCATGTATCTTGGGATCAGCCAGAAAGATTCAAAGACATGTACTTGCGTCTTGGGGGTATGCATGCCCTGATGAGTTTCGCTGGGGCTGTAGGTTCAGTGATGGCTGAAAGCGAACTATCTGATATCCTTTCCGAAGTGTTTGGAGGGGTTCCAAAGATGTTGAGTGTTAAGAAGTTCCCACAAAATGTACGTGCCCTTCGGATGGTGGCAGAGGAGGTAGTTCGTGGCCTGTTCATGGATCATCATTTTGAGAATACTGAAGACCCGACGAAAGCCTTGGATCAGATTGCTAGGCAGAGCAGGACAGTGAAACTGTTGGTTGAGATCTTGGTGAAGCCTGTATTGCTGATGATGATATATGTTAGGGCGGAACGCGAGGGTGACTGGCTTCTTCACCTAGCTACATTTAAAAAGATGCTTCCATACTACGTCGCTGCCGGTCATGTAAACTATGCACGGTATGGCTTGTACTACTTGCGTTCCATGGAGAAACTCCCCCCTCACGCTGAAAGACTTTTTCTAAAGGAGCAACATGTGACACGACACATTCAGGGGATATGGAATGGTCTGTGGAGCGACCAGTTAATAGAATCCACCTTTATGAGGTACGGCCACAGTGTTGGCGGAATAATAGGAATCACGCTAAAGTCGAAAGCATTGAAGATATGGGCGCTAAGCCGTCATATCTGCTGCAAGATAGAGTCTGACATGGGGGAGGTGGAAGAGGAGGAGGCAGGTGCCACAAGGGTTCAACTGTATCACAAAGATGAGGCCAAGGCAAGGATACAAGCGGATGCGAAGGACAGGGCTGGACTACGTCGCAAACTTGACTATTGCATAGATCCTATGGATTCGAAGGAGCACCCAGAAGGCAGCATTATGAACATTGTTAGCCGGAAGGTAGCCCCAGCATCTGTCAATGTAGAAAATGCTGTGATGATCGGAGAGACTATGTTGGAAGATTACGAGAAGACATGGCCGGAAGGATTCAACAGCACCATCTCCAAGAAAGTGGAGACATTGGCGGCATCATGCAAATCTGTAAAGATTGGTGACTCTAAAGTACACGATTTGAATGTTATCTAGTGACCGGCTTGTCGAGTGAATGATGTATTTTCTTATGAGCTTGCACCTGTCCCAACTGCAATGTTCATGAAGGATGGAATGTGGATTTGTAAAGCTAAGTAAAAGCTCAAGAGGTCGCTCCAGATTTAAGTTTCGCGGAGGAATGCTGGTGATGCAGATGCCACTGTCATAGATGGGTTAGCCCTTCTATGGACTGTACATTGGCCAGCAGATGGTTCTGTTGCAGATTTCATCGTTAATGTCAAGAAAAGGATAGCTTCATACCTGACTAACAGTGATGTCTACCTCATCCTTGACAGATACCATGAGTACAGCATCAAGTCCACTACGCGAGATGGCAGAGAGACCGGAATTACTAGGAAACATCATATGCTACGAACAACAAAGTTGCATGCACAGAAAGTGGTCTTGTCTTCTGTTGAAAACAAGAAACAGCTGATCCGGATCCTATGTGAAGAGCTGACTGAAGACAGGCTTTTTCATCTGCGGAGTACGGGAGACCACAAGTTGGTTGTCACAGGGGAGGATCCTTGCCCCATCGAAGTCCAAAACGAAGAGAGAAGGAACCGGTACGATCTGGAAACACACCAGGAAGAGGCTGACATCATCATTGTTCAACAAGTCTTCAAGTGTGTCGGAGAGGCCAAATCAATGTCAGTGATTTCAGACGATACTGGTGTTTTTGTTTTGCTACTGCATCACTACCAAATGACAGGACTGGAAGTGCCACCCCAAGCAAAGAAAGGGCGATACTGGACATCAAGTTGACACAGGCAAAGCATAAGGAAATTGTGACGAACCTTCTACCTGCGCATGGTATATCAGGATGCGACACAGTGGCATTGTCAAAGGCAGAGTAATCAAACACCTGAAACAATGATGTGACTTATCAGCAATTGGCAATGTGGACGCACCCCTCCAGCAAGTGATAGATCAAGCCACTCGTTTTATTTCAGCGTGTTATGGCATGAAGGACAGCACATACATGTCACGCACTAGGCTTGTTATATGGGGAAAAAAGAAAATTGCAAAGGCCATTCGTCTTCTCCAAACTTGGCTTCTCTTCCACCAACGAGGGAGGCATTCATGGAAAATGTGAAGAGGGCCCATTTCCAGACAGTGTTGTGGCGTACTATCAATATTGACCCTTGGCAGCTTAAACCAGAAGAATTTGTTTGGAAGATGGACACAGACAACAAATGACTGAGTCCGATCGGTTTACCAGACGACACAAAACCTGCCCCAGAATAAATTTTGGAAATGATCAGATGTGACTGCAAAAGTGAACCCTCCTGTAACACCAAGAGATGCAGTTGTAAGAATAAAGGCTTACCTTGCACAAAGTGTTGTGCATGTTTCAAGGTGGGATGCTCTAGACCACAGTTGCCGCTGAACTAGCCATCATTCATCATTCAGATTGTCAGCGTTTTTCCATCTGTCAATCTGACAGCAAGTTTCAGGACTAACCACTGAGTCAAGGATTTTGGCAGTAATTTAGGTTTGTTTGTTATACATAAAGTATTCAAGGGAAACCATACTACACCCACAGAGAAGTTTCTGAGTGTTTCTGAGTGTTTGCCAGTAAGGTTAAAAACATATCACATAGACTCTTTCAAGCTGGAATTTTCCTACTGTTGATTGACCATTTTCTACAAAATCATGCCTGAAATCGTGGAATTTCCCTAACTTAAAATGGCTAGAAAAGGGTTAATTCATTCAGTGTTGATCCATATTTGATTCTGCACTATAGTATTATGTCAGTAAAATCAAACAAAGCAAACTGGATTCATTTGATATGAGTCGTTACCATGAAAATATGGGAGTTTCCGTTTTTTTCTCTCCATAATTTGAGTGTATCCGAAAGAAAGGGGTTAATATCTAGAGTTGCCCAATAGATATCACCGGGCACCCTCCTGATTCTGATTAACTATGCCCCAGGCTACCAGAATCAACAGAGAACAAAACTTTATCCGACAAAACCAGGTTCAACCCCACGTCTCCTCGACTATAAGTGATGCCGCATACTTCATTTTGAAAAAAAAGGTTTTTGTCAGTTTGGAAGAGACGTTAGAGACGGTTAAGGCTAGCGAATTAACGAATGGTAAATCATGCGATGTAATTAATAATGATAATGATACTGATTATAATGATCATGATGATGATGATGTCGATATTTCAATAATTACATCAAAAGATATTTATAAAGTAATTGTTTCGTTTAATGAATGTATTAAAGAACTACCAGTGATTGGGTTTAATTCCGGAAGATACGATTTAAATCTTATTAAAAAACACATTGCTCCATACCTCCCGACAACACACGTAGACCGACGACGACGACGACGACGACGACGACGACGACGACGACGACGACGACGACGACGACGACGACGACGACGACGACGACGACGACGACGACGACGACGACGACGACGACGACGACGACGACGACGACGACGACGACGACGACGACGACGACGACGACGACGACGACGACGACGACGACGACGACGACGACGACGACGACGACGACGACGACGACGACGACGACGACGACGACGACGACGACGACGACGACGACGACGACGACGACGACGACGACGACGACGACGACGACGACGACGACGACGACGACGACGACGACGACGACGACGACGACGACGACGACGACGACGACGACGACGACGACGACGACGACGACGACGACGACGACGACGACGACGACGACGACGACGACGACGACGACGACGACGACGACGACGACGACGACGACGACGACGACGACGACGACGACGACGACGACGACGACGACGACGACGACGACGACGACGACGACGACGACGACGACGACGACGACGACGACGACGACGACGACGACGACGACGACGACGACGACGACGACGACGACGACGACGACGACGACGACGACGACGACGACGACGACGACGACGACGACGACGACGACGACGACGACGACGACGACGACGACGACGACGACGACGACGACGACGACGACGACGACGACGACGACGACGACGACGACGACGACGACGACGACGACGACGACGACGACGACGACGACGACGACGACGACGACGACGACGACGACGACGACGACGACGACGACGACGACGACGACGACGACGACGACGACGACGACGACGACGACGACGACGACGACGACGACGACGACGACGACGACGACGACGACGACGACGACGACGACGACGACGACGACGACGACGAGAATGACAAAACGGACGGTGACAGACGTGTAAAAAATTCTATATTCGTTGTCATGCGCAATACTAATTTCATGTGTCTGAAAACGAATACTTAAACATTTTGGACGTCATGAATTATTTGGCTCCCGGTTTTAGTTACGATAATTTTTTTAAAGCACACGGTTGCACTCCGTCAAAAGCTTTCTTTCCCTACGAGTGGGTGACTTCGTTAAGTAAACTCGATTGTGAATCCCTTCCGCCTATGGAAGGTTTCTCGCTGCTGTTACGCAGTAGCGTCGCTGTCGCCACGTTGTGCCACGTTGTGTCGCGTTATACCTCGTTGCCGCCACGCAGAATAGCGTGTCACAACGTATCGTAGCGTACCATAACGTAAGAGAAACGTAGTGCAACGTAGTACACGCGTTCTGTTCACATTCTGTCCCCATTTTTGCTATGTTGTAGCCACGTTTACTACGTTGTACCACTTTGTCGTACGTTGTGAGGACAAGCCAGCGAATTTTGAACATGTCCAAAACTAAAATTTCCATTTCACGTTTTGTCATGTTTGACCATGTTTTAGCCACGTTATTCCACGTTTATTTACATTTAGCCACGTACCGCCACGTTTTGCAACGTAGCTAAACGTGGCGGCCAAAACGGGACACGATGACTGGGGCATTACAATAAACGTATATGCATTAGGCAAATGTCCGAACATTGATACGTAACTTCAACGTGGTTGAGAACAGCGTGGGGCGCGAGAAATCGGTTCAAAAGGGTCTCCGTCGTATGGAGCCTAACACCAGCACATAACGTTTAGCGCTAAAAGGATAATACGCCTATGAAATTGACAGCTAAGTTGGTTTATTAGTCAAGTGACATGTTTTGCGCTCATCATATTTCGTTCGCTAACAGTAACCGTCTTCGGATGACCACTGCGAGATGACGACACTGGTGCCTTTCCGTGCATTGGCCTCTTGACGATATTGTCGCCATCTAGCGACTATTGCTTGAGAAGGTTCGCTATTAAGGTGGCTGAGAAAGGGGATAGCTGTCTCAACCATGCGGTCTGATAAACGTCCTCCCGCATGTGTTGTGATTGGATGTGGTTTCACTGTCCATCCCATAAACAAAGCAAATGTAATCGTAGGCAACTTAACCCCTGGCAACACTTGATGATATGACATATTTTATATGTTCAATATCCTCAAAAATATGAATTCAATTTCTCCAAAGCTATATCGGTCATACAGATTACTAGCGGAACTAAGAAAATAACGATTTGTTTTCCCTCTTTTCTTCCTTCTCCTTCTCGAGTTTCTCTTTCAGCTTTCTTTTCTCCTCTGAAAAACAGGGATTTCCATATTCAGATTCCAGGCTGTAACATAATCGAAATAATTTTTATACATAGGTTACCAAGTCTATTTTGATAAATTATTGATTTTCTTTAATTAACCGGTTTCATGGCATATATCGTTACATGTTTGTACAAAAGCTGTATAACATCATGACTATAATTATTTTGAATTAAAACAACACAGTCAATCAATACACATGTGATGTTCAGCCAATCACGTCGGCCTAATAGTAACCATAGTCACTGTTTACGAAAAATAGGCATCATTCATAAATAAAAATTAAGCTGAAGGAAATGTAATATGGCACAGTCATATGTGATGGATACATGACGTCGAGGGTGGTAGCGTTGGCGATGTTAGGTCGTCCGAGATCGTTGTTGTTTTATGTTGGTCGGCGGCAGTAATGTCTGAGAGTCTACCTCCAAGTGTACAATCCGTGAGGCTCAGTAAAACGTCAATCACATTCACAAGATATTGAGGATTCACACCCAGTCGACCCGATCCAACACCTACGTCATACACCTTCTTGTCGTAATGCATATTAAACTCTCTGTAAATGTTTTTATCAGGTGGTGGAAACTATGACATTTGAAGTTTTTCTTCGGTACACCCGTAAGATTGAACAAATACCTGAGCATGCTAGCTTGCCTGTGGCGTCCTTCTTCGCGGCTTCTGGAATTAATAATGATCATAAGTGCCTAGTATCCCTACTTGAACAATTGCAACTCTACAATTTTTACAAATTCAAACTGTTGTATCAATACATTTATCTACGCTGATCAACATACTCATTCAAAGAGCGACAACCCGAGCCTAACAATTGTCATGGTTATGTCGTCTTATCCTTTAACTGATTCCGCTAACCATTTGAATATCTCGGGTCGCCAATTACTATATGCCAATATAGGCAAATATGACGTACTTTTCCAATAATGTCATTGGAAAATTATTTAAACTATAAACGTGTAGACTGTAGGCAATACATGAACATACAACGAACCACAACATACGCACTACTCACTACTCACCACTCAGAACTAGCTCTGTCAAGTCTTGTCTCTCTAAGTCAGTGAGCGCCTGGATCAGTTCCATGTAGGTCTTCACTGACTCAGATCTCCCGGTGCGCTGACGCCACAGACTGAGGATTTCGAACGTGCCTTCAGTCATGGTGCTATATTCAGCCTTTTTCAATTGTATGGTAGCCAGGTCCAGACCAAGGTACAAGCCGAATTCTAAATTGTTGAGGCCAATTTCCTTTGCCAGACGCATCAGTAGCCTGTCACTGAGGTAACCTAGAAAACAAGATTGATCTAGTTACTATGACATACATGAAATAAGTACAGATTGTTGTTCAACATACATCATCGTCCAAAAAGAAAGAGCTTGATAGTATTTGAGTGAGGTAACTTAACAAATGGCAAATAACATGCTGATAAACGACTGTTTGCTCCCACTCAATGTTTTATCCATATCATATAATTGTTTTAACAGTACTCTTTACTTTGGTACCTCTGACATGCAATTTTACATCATAGTATTAAGAATGTTGTATTAGTTACCCGGATTCAGCACGACGCCATCGCCGGCGGCGTCGACGGAGGCGGCGAGATTCTTCTGGTACTGATCCATACTCCTTATGTAATGAGGAGAATCACATTACAACAACAGCTGCAGTGTTGTAGTCTATCATCTGTTGATTTCATGATACAATCTGGGGTAATACATTCTCCGGTTGTACGTACGTTGTATCGACTGTGTATCACATCATTAAGATAAAACACCACAATATATTAGATAAAACACCACAGTGGTTTGAAACGTGCAGCCGAATCTGTTTGTAGGGCGACACAAGCAGTGCATGCTTTCGTTGTCGGTGTCTCGCAAAGTGCTGACATTTGCAGAAGACACACCCGTGTTCAGAACGGTTAAAACAGACACAGAAAACCACATTTGACTTGACAGGATGAGCTCAACAAACTGCTCAAATTGTATAAGTGCATCCACATAGGTCAAGGAAATGTGAACAAGGAATATATGATGGAAGTTACTAAATCAGGTACAATTGTAAACGAGAAGAAGACTTATGAGTAGGAGATAGTGCGGACATGAATATTTCGAAGCAATGTGCAAATATAGATACGGCGTAAGCACGACTAGGTACACACGTGTGCGCGCATATTAAATATGCTGTGCCTCTAATACTGCCATTCCTATGAACAGATAAGTCGACTACAGCCAGGCAGAAGTTCTCGCACAAGTCATTGTAATGGTGATAACATCTGCTGGCGTTGAACGGACGCAGACGGCATGACAATAACGCTCTGTCAACACAACCCACTAATAGCCTTAGGCGTCGAAGTACAACCTGTGATACGCCTCCTGTGATACGCCTATGCTACATTTCCATGAACGGCAACGAATGATGGGCGAGCTGCTCTTAACCATGGTGAGAAAAGGCTTAACTTCTTTTCTCTGGTGTCAATAGAATGTGATGTTTTCATGACAGTTGACTTTTCCTCAATAATGATTATTGACCTTTCTCTGAGAACATCACATAAGGTGGTACTTTGTTCTGTGGAACGTCCGCACACTCGGTTTATCACGGTATTACCAGTAGACATTTGTTGTCCATTATGGTGGGGCTCGGGGAATGCAGGGCCCTGGAATTAATTATTTGCTCCCGTGAGTGGGGCCCCGGACGCTCAGCACCACAATATTGTTTGTGTTTCTCTCGTGAGTGGCGCCCTCGGTAGCTCGGGACTCTTGACAGGATTGTGTTTGCATTTGAGTGAGAACCCACGAGGCTGTGTTCTAGCGAGTGTGTCCTCATTTAGTGAGGTATCGGGAGCGTGTTGTGTCTCTGTCGGTGCCATCGTTTCTAGACTGTACGTATGTGCCGAGACACACAAGAAAACACCCCTTTCTTTTGTGTTTTCTCGATATGCGCCTGCTACCAGCACGTCTTCAATGTTCCTGCAAGCGCTTCACCATGCTTTTATTCTCCTTCGAATGGGTGCCTGACCTAACGTTCCCCCATATTGTTCCTCCCGGATATACGAAACTGTCTCTCCATGTTTGTTTCTGGAGAATAATTCACGCACCAATCTATCCACTCGTCAGATCCACCTTGACGATAAACAACAGTGGACTCCGGGCGTTCCCGGTGCACACAACACCCTGCTCTTTGTGTCTTCGTGTGTTCCTTCTACCATCTTCACCTCCGCCTCTAGAACCCCCGTCCACGTCTGTGTCGCCATCGTCCTCTCTCTCTCGTTACAATATCGTATGTTTACGCCATCATTATAATGTGTCTATATAGGTCAAACGGTGATGCCGTGTATTTTATTGTGTCTTATCTCACAAGTCTCGTAGGCTAGTCATATAATGAAGTGTTATCACACTGCAATGTAGCTACGTCGCATTTAGCGGCGAATCAGACACAGTTATTCTGTCGCATACTACAACAGTTTGATAACTTTAATAATAGACGTATGTTTATTGCTTAATAGTCGGTAGGCAAGGCTTGATCAAAGCACACCCGAGTCGTGAACGGAGTACGCGCTAGGCGTTGTCTCCACCGACACACTCCGCTGCACAACTGGACATCGTAGATATAATTAACTGATTATGTTGCTATATTTGCTACAGATTGTGGACTCAAAATATATAAGCTTTGAAGGCGCTCAATAGAAGCCGCACATATGCCGCGCCTTTCAACAGTCGAACATGTGCGGGACCCGAATTGCTGCCAAAGGTGTCTGGAACGACGTCCGCTGAATTAATACACACATTAATTGCCAGCCGCATGCGACTAATTTATTAGAATAAATAAGTATAACAAATACTATGATATAACCAATATTGTGTTAAAACACGCATTTATGTCAGTAACTGATCAATCGTGGACGACTACAATGAGGTTTTGTAGGTATATTCAATCTACAACGTTAATTTTAAGACTCACATATGCAGGCAGAAATATGTGTTTCAAGAATACAACTGTGTAAATGTCTTTCTTGACTGACACTTCCCCAACTGACGTTGACAGCCTTTTGCACACAACAGCCGCGACTATGACAAAGGAGCCGTGTCCAATGTTGACGCCGGAATCGACTCTTTGACAACGCGGTGTTGTTGAGTGGACCGTAGCGACCGCGCGGCGGTAGGATTGTTTACCTTGTCAGTCCAACAGCTTTTGTCAGTAAATACAACGACGAGCTGTCGTTCAACCACAGGTAGACAATCAGGAGAATTTTTAGCGAAATACCTATGGCCTTGGTGGTCGCACACACAAGTCGCAACCCACGATCAATATCCAAACCCGCTATTCAAACTATCTACATCGACAAACGCCAGAAAGCGCCTGTAAATAAACAAAAATGACCAGCGACAAATTTATCATCAGTTTCATGGGCGGCACAATGGCTGATAACCAGGATTTATGTTCCCCCACCTTTTCAAATGCTTTATTTTAATAAGCTATAATTTGTTGTAGAGAAGTGGTACATTCTGTACTTTAATGTATAGAAGCCTATTTTAATTTGTCCCAATATGAATAACTACTTTGCTGTCAATGTCACAATATGTCAGTTTTTCAATAGCTTTATATACCTTAATAATTGAAGAGGAGAGGACACCTGCACGCATAATTACGGTTCTGTTTTTGTCATCAACCAGTACATGCGATTAAAAATATAACTAAATGTTTGAACTCATTACCCAAAGATTGCGCAGCTGCAACGACGTTGGCGTTTTAAAGAGTAAATTAGAGACCTACTATTTTGGTGTAGCCTACAACTAACTTATGGTTGCACATTGTATTAGTTTTACAATTGTCAGATAACTACTTTGTCTATATCGGATGTTTGTACTAAGACAAAATCATTTAATGTTTTATTATGTATTTAATATTATTACTTTTTAATTATTTATTAATTATTTATTAAACAATGTATTTATATATTTATGAAGTTAATTTGTTTTACAATATTATATTATATATGTTCGTTACGTTGAGTGTTTATATTGACTTGTATATTGTGCAGCGCCAAATAATATTACCGTATACATATGGTGCTATATAAATTAATAAACATTTATATTTATTTATATTCTAATCGATGAGCACATCTGGATATATAATACCTTACCCAATAGAGCGTCCTTTATTTAATAAAAAATATTATTATCTGCTTTTGACAACGGAATGAAGACTCTACAGCAATGCAGAATTCACTCCTGTTGTTAATGTGGAATATTAACATAATGTATTTTTGTGTGTGTGTGTGTTTGTATCACAACATTACGTAATGCATATTCTGTGGTCTCATCTTATATTATAAAATAGTGGGCTTATCTTTTCTTAATACATTTGTGTTTTATTTTTACGTTGCCAGATCAGCATTTAGCGACCAGCGATATTTGGTTTAACCAGAAATTCATAACTCTACATTCTTAAGCAAAGAAAAGCCTACACAGCGAGTCGTGATCTACGCGAACATGTTTATGATATATCACTGTTTGTCAGATGTTCTGGCAACTACTTCTAGTGGTCTTTGACGATGGGCTTTACTCCGTCGGACACAAAAGCAACGCGGTATAGAAACCTACAATTGTAACACAGCTGGACAACATGTACGGCACTTCGTTTTTGTTGAACGAACCACTTGCCGAGACATCGATATAACAAACATAAATATCGATATTACCGTGATCTCCGAGTCACGAGGGATACACAATCCCCAATGTTGAGAGCCAGATTTTTACACCAATTATGCTATGGTTGTTAAGTATTTTTATAAATCATTAGTAAAAACAGGACATGCTACAATGTTCGTAGGTCCTGAGAGGTGGCCCTGGTGGGTCACTAATAGTCAGGCCCTAGTAGTTGGCTTGCATCTCCTCAAGAGGCAGTCTGCCAAAGCCTGCCATTTATCTAAAGAGTTGATTCAGAATGTAAACATTGTCGCGTTTCTTATTAATCACATTAGCTGGGAGAGAATTCAGAAAAATTGCGCACTTGGTGACAAGTCTTTGCAATTTGGCATGGTGTTAGGTATGGGCATAAGGTTTTCAAAAACCACCGCAAACAAGTTGTGGTAGCCCCCTGGTGGCCGGTATGCGCAAAATCCAATATGGCCGCTGAAGCCCGTGATCTGAAATAGATAATGGCTTATCTTTGGTTCTGTCAGCACTACATCAACGTGTAATACCACAATTTGTATGTTGATTGGGGCGAGGAATCCATTTCTGAAGTTATTTTCCTGTTTTCTGGTCATTTAGAAAGTGAAACGATTTTTAATGGTCACTTTTAGGGAAATCAGACCTAATTTGGAAGTTAAGCCAGAGAAATTGCGCATTTGGTGACAAGTTTTTGCAATTTGGCATGGTGTTAGGTATGGGCATAAGGTTTTCAAAAACCACCGCAAACAAGTTGTGGTAGCCCCCTGGTGGCCGGTATGCGCAAAATCCAATATGGCCGCTGAAGCTCGTGATCTGAAATAGATAATGGCTTATCTTTGGTTCTATCAGCACTACATCAACGTGTAATACCACAATTTGTATGTTTATTGGGGCGAGGAATCCATTTCTGAAGTTATTTTCCTGTGTTCATATCATTTAAATAGTGAACCGATTTTTAATGGTCACTTTTAGGGAAATCAGATCTAATTTGGAAACTATGCCTGGCTGTACACATATGTTTACGGCAGCAATGTTTTACTTTCATTGTTGAAAATATATTTGTACCAAAAGTCCAGGGATGTAATAAGTAAATATAATTAATTTAATTAGCTTAATGTCTGAACCATAGTACTCGGCGCACATCATTGTCATGATCAACTCAGCCTTCTCTGTCATTATTTGTGCAACCTCCTTCGCATTTGCACAGACTGCTACATCGGAGTCCAGCTTGGTGGCAGTTACAGTTTCCCTTACAGGCAACACTACAGCCACAGTGGATCAGCAGCGAGCATGCCTGGCTGACGTCCGACAGATCTGTCCAATATGGCACCCACTCTTTTGTCCTGGTGTTCCATTCCCAGCCCCATTCACTGGGTTTTGGGATCTCTGGAGTCTTGGAGAGGTATTGCTTCCAGATAAAGGCTGGGACTAGCAGGGCACGCTTGATATGCTGGAATAAGGCATTCTTGGTTGGCGGGATGGAGTCCAGGGATCTTAAGCTGTGAGAGAACATGAGCTTCCTTGCATCATTTACCAACTCTGCATCACAGTTCTTGCTATACATGAGTACAATCCAGCGCTCGAGATGTTGCATGTGAAGCGAGTCAAGTATGAAGCTGTTCGGGTCCTGGGTGATGGCGATCAGTGTGTCGGTGACCTCGGGATAGGCTATCCATGCATTCCAAGCCGTCTTCTTACCGATTCCAAACATCGCTGATACTACGTCGCACCCTGTGATGGCATGGAAGAGAGGTAACACTTTGCAACATTGAGGTCCCAGCAATTGCCCGATGTGATGGATTGGAATATCTTTGTATGATTTCCCTGTTCCGAATCCGACCCACAGTTCGGAGAGACCTAGCTCGTGGAAGATGCTGATGGTCAAAACAACTACGTCACTATCTACCGTCCTGACGTAGGCCTTAGTGTGACCCTGCATGGCAGCATGACGTAAGTAGAGCATCATCCTCGTGTCTGCTTCTTCTTGCTGGCATGGGGACAAGGCTGTTATGTCAGTTGCTTTGTTACTGAGTACAATGTCAGCCTTTGTTGTGAGGAGGTGGTATGTTGATTCAACTGTGCTCCTCTGAAGTTCCTGACCGAAGAATTGGAATAGCTCGTCTTTATTTTGGTTATCTTTGAGGAACTTCTGCCATTCGACTCCCTTGGGGATAGGTATCTTGGCAGATACACGTGTTCGACGACTTGAAGTCTCACCCCGCTTGGCACGAGTTTGTGACTTGAGACTCGCCTCTTGGTATGTGTCCCAGATTGCGTCTACTCTTGATGTGTTTTCCGTCATCTGACTCTGCATGTATGGCAACAATTGCATCTGCGTGTACTCCCCAAAGATTCGGGCGCGCTGGGGTTTGATGATGTGTATGACTGCGGCCATGTCAAGAATAACCACTGTAGCTTCTTTTACTGATTTAGAGCGGCCCGGAGCAGGCATGCCTGGTAGACAAGCAATAATATCTGAATTGGTTCCTTGACGCAGCTTACCTCGATCTGACAAAGACGGTGGTTCTCGTTGATTCTCATGCTTAAAGAATGCATCTATATCTGCCTCAGGACGTGCTTGTAAGGACAAGAACAACTTGGTGACGAGAGCTGCATTCGCCTTAGCAGAACCCAGCTTGTCAGCACCCTTCTTTAGATCCGCTGGTGGTCTGTTTGAGAATGTGTATAGGTTGGTTTTTTTTATTACGTCGGACAAGGGCTTAGAAGCTTTTTCGATTCTGTCAGTGACAAACTCTGTGAACATGTTTTGCCGATGGTTGGAGCATTCTTGAGACAATCAACGATAGCGGGGTCCATGACCTCGCCAGTGTCCAAAGTGATTAGCTCCGAACTCGTCTCATTGGAGGGGTTTACTACTGTGCCCTCCTTCACAAGATCACACAGAGCATTCAAGTGTTTGATGAACTTTTTCTGTTCAGCAACTGATGACTCTGGATGCTCCAAACTTTCGTTGGGGGTTGAGGCAGAGACACAGGCACATTCAAACTCATCAATGGCCCTTAGTACTTCAGGTTTGGAGAGCTCGATGACCTCCTTAGATTCCTGCTGTCCATATAGGCCCTTTGCTCCACTATCTTCCTTCAGAAACTGGATGCTGTGCTCTTGGCTCTGGTCAAGTGCCATCAGTGAAGACTTCTTGTCGCCACGTTGCACGACGAACTTCCCTGCCATTAACGCCTCATGGACTGATGGGTGGGTCTCTGGTAACCGCGCCATGTCCCTCAAGAAGACTGGCACCCAGCGGGCATAGTTTGTGTGTCCGAAAGCGTCTCTAAGACTCACTTAGAAGATAAGAGACAATGTTGTCCTTGCTCAAATTCATACAGTAATACTGAAATAGTTCGTTTTAACAATGAATTGTCAAGGAAAACGAGCGTAAATAAAAGACCGGAAATTGAACTTACGCGCCATAAATGACAGCTGGCCAATCATAAAGCTAATTTTGTCACGAGGTGACGCTTAGCCTTCACAAAAGTCCGATTAACATGCAAATTTATGGAAAGTCTTTAATGAAAATGCTGTCAGTGTTTAGAATAGAAATCCAGCTTTCTGGTGGTACCAAACATAGCGCTGTACTGAAACATATGGACTTGAGAAATATGGACGTTTTTCGATTGTGCGCGTGCGCACAATTTGCACGTGACCACATATGGGTCACGTGCAAATTACTCACTAAAATATTTGGACGTCGAATGTGGTCAGAAGAAGAGGCAATTGCAATATGTTGAATAAACTGTGTGACAACTGACTTGATGTTCACTTCTACTCAATTAATGCACTCACAATCTATGCAAAATCTGTTCATTCTATTCCGCGCATGCGCATACGACCTCTTCTCCGTCCATATTTTTCAACGTCCAGATGTTTCGCTACAGCGCCATAGGAGACATTTTACTTGGATTATTCCTGAAGAGAAAGTGTGTAATTTGTTGTGTCTAAAACAATCACACTCTTTAAACGACGTTTGATAGGTGTCAAAATACACCCAGATAAACACGTTTAAATATTAGTCATAGTCATGACATTTAGACAACTTACATATGTTAGATTGTACTATTTGGCAACGATTACCGCTGTAAAGTCATTTTCCCAAAAAATCATTTTTATCCTACAAATGTCACGAAAAACATATTTCACCTTGTAAATGACATGAAAACAGGAAAATTACTTCGGAAATGGATTCCTCGCCCCAATAAACATACAAATTGTGGTATTACACGTTGATGTAGTGCTGATAGAAACAAAGATAAGCCATTATCTATTTCAGATCACGGGCTTCAGCGGCCATATTGGATTTTGCGCATACCGGCTACCAGGGGGCTACCACAACTTGTTTGCGGTTGTTTTTGAAAACCTTATTCCCATACCTAACACCATGCCAAATTGCAAAAACCTGTCACCAAGTGCGCAATTTCTCTGGCTTAGCTTCCAAATTAGGTCTGAATTCCCTAAAAGTTACACATTAAAAATCGTTTCACTTTCTAAATGACCAGAAAACAGGAAAATAACTTCAGAAATGGATTCCCCGCCCCAATCAACATACAAATTGTGGTATTACACGTTGATGTAGTGCTTGTAGAACCAAAGATAAACCATTATCTATTTCAGATCACGGGCTTCAGCGGCCATATTGGATTTTGCGCATACCGGCCACCAGGGGGCTACCCCAACTTGTTTGCGGTGGTTTTTGAAAACCTTATGCCCATACATAACACCATGCCAAATTGCAAAAACTTGTCACCAAGTGCGCAATTTGCCTGAAAATCTGGATATTCCTACCCCGCTACATGTTATTAATACATGCCCGTAGAACGACCGGTGGTGTTGTCTGACTAATAGTAGTTGTACTCAATACAGGCACATGTCGACAGTCTGTGAATGCCGTCAGTCCGCAACAGGTGTATTATAGCCAACTTGCGTAGTTACTACACAGCACGACTCGGTCGTTATCCTGAGATCTTTCATAAACAGTTTGAACAGATCAAACAGTACGTCGGCCCCCTCCAAGTTAATCTGTAATTACAGATCGTCACAGATACAGAACATGCGCGCATACACACAAACACGCACGCACGCACGCACGCACTCACGCACGCACGCACGCACGCACGCGCACACACACACACACACACACACACACACACACACACACACACACATAGCAACACACACACATACACACACGCGAACGCGACACATAAACACCAACATGCACATTCACATAGACGCCAATATGTCTGTCTGTCTGTCTGTCTGTCTGTCTGTCTGTGTGTGTGTGTGTGTGTGTGTGTGTGTGTGTGTGTGTGTCTCCCCCGTCGCCGTCGCCGTCGCCGTCGCCGTCGCCGTCGCCGTCGCCGTCGCCGTCGCCGTCGCCGTCGCCGTCGCCGTCGCCGTCGCCGTCGCCGTCGCCGTCGCCGTCGCCGTCGCCGTCGCCGTCGCCGTCGCCGTCGCCGTCGCCGTCGCTATCACTGCCCGCCCTCACGCCCGGTAATGTGTACCTAATTATACCTATGGATTAACGCTGAGGTGATCGACCTAGCTGTATATTGACCTTTTCAAGACGTTCTTGTGAAATGCAATTATAATCTTTCTGTCGCCCGTTCTCTGAAATAACTTACCCTTATTTTGTTTTACGCTTCTGTGCTTTATTTGAGCAATTTCGAAATACGAAACTCTATTAAACTGTGTATGGATTTTTGCCAATCAATATGTGTGATTAATAATAATTATAAGATAACGAGTGTTTACTATAAATCGAATGTCAGAATGTATCGGTTAGCTGCATATCATCACTGCACATTTTTGCCAATCAATATATGTGATCTATACGGAGTGGTCGGAATTGTGCAAAAAGCGATGCATAATTTACATGTTTAACCTGAATCCTGGACACATCATTAACGTCTCTAGCATTGCCTTTCGTGTGATCACTAGATTTGTCCTTAGATCGGTTAATTATATTTAAGTCGTTAATTTGAAATACTCTCTATGAAATATTGTTAGTTCTGGAGAAAGTATATAGTGTGACATTTGTGTTGACGATTACAGCATCGCGTGGAATATAAATAGGCAAAAATGACAGATGACATATTCTGGTTAACACAGCTATTCGCCTGCATTCAAATATTACCGTAATTCGGATTGCAAGTAGTTGGAACAGTGCGTGCGTCCTATAGAAGCTGAAAACGGGAATACTCTACATCTCCCTTTCGCTTTACTTTAAATAATCAATATTCTCGCACTGTGTCTGAGCCTTTCGCTGCTCGTCACCTCACTGGATAGTCACAGCTCTGCCTTCACGGTTCACGTCGTCCCACGGCTGTGCTGCATCGCATGGTGTGATCAGCATGTTCTGTTTGTTTTCCCGAATATCACCCGGTCGTCTACCTCGAGGTTGCTTACTTCAGTACCTGGCTTCTTGTCTCCATGTTACTTCTCGTGTCGTTTCGTTACATCTCAAATCCAAATTTGTATATTATATATGACACTAGAATGCAATATACTTCAATATAATAAACTTTACATATACATCATTTGTAAATATAATTTGAAATGATATTTTAGACCTCTTATAATATTTATTTATTTGTTTCCTAACTTAAAATAATATTTTGTAGAAGATAATTTATAATTATAAAGGACATTATATATATATATATATATATATATATATATATATATATATAATTATATATATATATTTAATTATATATATATATATATATATATATATATATAATTATATATATATATATATATAATTATATATATATATATATATTGGCACTATGTGAGTCAATGCCGTATTACATTCCAATTTAACATGTAATGCATGTTGAAAATGTAAATAAATCTTTATTATTACTATTATTAAAATACAACAATGTAATGGAAGTTAGGAGTGCGACAATTGCTTGTGGAAGCGCAGCATTAAGGTCATATGATATGTTTTAGACGAAACTTTGCACTAAGAAGATCACTAAGGGGATCGCTAAGGAGATCACTATGGAGATCGGCGACGCAATAACGGACGAGCTGTAAGAACTGTCTCTCCATGGAACCCAAAATACCATCGCCTCAGCTACTGTTTGGTAACAACATGACAGAGGTATAACGTAACAGAGTACATTTTCTTCGTAACTTTCCTTAAGTAGAACAGTATACTTTTCTTGAGTAACGAATTACTTTTTTTGGAAGTAATTTCACTTGTAACGAAGTACTACTATG
>OZ024864.1:31638183-31658183 GCA_964017155.1 Oasisia sp. SBJ-2009 | reverse complement strand
ATTGAAGCAGGTTCTCAGAGAAAACTGCTGCTCCCTTTCCGCTTAGATGGAGGCCATCTCTCACCTCACGTACATGTCCCCCTTCCCAACAAAGCGCCCCCACAAATCCAACCCCTTCCTCCTCACACATCTGCTCCACCAGAGCATTGATTGGTATGCACATAATATACATGGCTACATACATGCATACACAAATACATACGCACTTCTTTCAGTGTTATCATATATTGTTATTGTTCTGTCTATGCACAAACACGTTGACCTATCTTGCGACGGAAGCAAGAACTAGGATGGATGTATGCAGATTGTGAACGCATGGTAACCTGAACGTTGTATTGCTGGTGAAATGTTGTAACATAAATATGTTGTGCCGTCTGTCCAATTGGTTATGTAATGTGTTGACTTTGAATAAATGTGAACTGGTTTATTGTGCTGAATTGTAGTGATAAACATAATGCGTGCCGCTTTTGCTGAAAGCATATTCCGTAGAACTTAATAATTGTTGTTCTCTTCTTCTCTTCTCTGACTATTTGTGGCGAGGCGGACCGTGATTCTGGAATCGATCAGTACTTCCGCCTCTTTCTATATCACTATTCTTTTCCCTTATCTCCATCAACCATTAGCCCTAAGGAGCGAGAACAAACAACATTAGTAGTGTGCATTTACGCAAGCTTTAATTTGTACTGGAGAACATCACTACAACATTCATTGATGTTAATTTAATACGGTTCATGACACACGTCGCTTTGAGCAGAACCAATTGTTGTACTGCTGCCACAGTGACTACCTGCAACAACAAATAAATAATGAATTAATTTGTGAATTTACATGATAACAAACGGATATAGGTTAATGACAGATGAATTTCCTAATTTTATCAAATATGTAACTTTATAAATAGTACTATTTAAATACTACTATTATATTACCCTTGAATTTGTGAAACAATCAACCCGAAGATATGCCATTGAGCATATTATGTTTGACAAAAACACTATTTTAGTGTATCCACCTTTAAGCAAAAACATATTTTACGTTTGTAATAAGATCCATACACATTATTTATATTAAGCCAATAATATAGATCGAAGACAACAAATTTGTCAGCCAGTTCAGGAAAGAAGCACATCTGGATCTTGATCGGCTAGTCGGGTTAATTGTGTAGTTTTGGCATTTCCTGATATTTCATTTCTTAGGTACTGGGATAATGGGGTAGTATCCGTTTTTTGGCTACTGTTTGAAGTCATACATTCTCTGGCTAATAACTGTCAATGCAATAACAAATCCACCATCCTATTTGTGCAGCTCCGCAGGAATGTTGTTTGTTCATGGTGACTTCTCTTCTGAAAGATTACGTGTGGCGCCTTCCAATTTCCACTTGTTTTTGTTTTTTTTGTATTTGTCTTGTATTTTACGTTTGTAACCAAACCCATACTTTTTGTTATTAAGTGGCTTGTTAAGCCTATAACCCACCCATACAACAGGGATCGAGGACAAAAGTGTCAGCCGATTCACGAAAGCTGCGTTGCATGATCTTGATCGGCTAGTTGGGTTAATGGTGTAGTTTTGGCACTTAATGATATTTCATTTCATAGGTACTGGGACAAAAGGAGAGTGTCCATTCTGTTGGCTACTGTTTGGAGTCACACATTTGTTTGCCAACGACTGTCAATGCAGTAACAAATCCATCATCATATTTGTGCAACTCCGCTGGAAGGGTATTTGTTCATGGTGATTTTCCCTACTGAAAGACGGCGTGTGGCCTCTTCCACGTGTTCATTCAATATAGCTACAGAGTCGGGATCTCCCTGTAGGGCCCATTCAGTCTGCAACACGATGGTGTAGGGGTGAATACTTGTAGGGTTGAATACGCTTATAGACCCTGACAATATTGTCTTAATGATATCGACATTCACTATTAGGAGTGCCGTTTCTTTATCTTCTATGACTGCGTGTTGTTTATCGCGGCTTCTTTAGGATATTCAGTGTGATGAAGGCTTGCTTGCTGTTACACCGAGCCAGTCCTTTCTATATACAGTCACACTGCTTCTTAATCCATTGTTCTCTTGCTGCTTCCATTTCCTTCATTCCAACAGGGCTCTTGTGAGTCTGTATTTACAATGCTTGCTATTTGTCAGGTCTTTGATGACGCCACTTACGTCAAGAATGTTGTTCGTGACTCAAGATTGTGTCCGCTTCCTCTGTCAGGTCCGTGCCACCCTACCAGTTTTGCGGAATTACCTCTTAGTAAGGATATTTATATAGGCTCTAGTTGTTCCGGAAGTTTACTGTCTGCAAGATCTAGGAGACTGAGTCACCTTTATTTTTCACAATTGAAACCAGAGGTTTCTTTCTCCTAGGCCCCTTGCCTGATCAATCTAATGAAACTAATGAGCTGGGTCTACTCTTGTTTAGAATCAGAGTCGACCTTCTTATATGACACCTACCATGTTAACCTAAGGGCGCAAGGTAGTATCACCAAAAGGAGGTTAAACATGAGACTTGCCTGTGGCGAGGCCATGTACCAGTAGAGGAGAATTACGCATTCGGCTCCCTTGTAGCTGTGGTTGATCCGATTAGACAACCATGCTGATCAGGTCGTGGTGCTATCAATGCTGGGAGCAGCATGTTCTAGAGAGCTCAGCTGGAGTAGAACATGGATTGAATGGGAGGCTTAGTGGCTGAAGCTGACAGCTGCAGGTAGGTAGAGCATTCCGTGCGGGCGTCACGTGTGGCTACACGAAGGGTTGAATAGGAGAGTGTCTGTGTTAAAAGCCAACTTGCTTTTCACGCTGCTGTGCATGTACGGTGAACGTCGTTGGGATGGGCTCGGGACTTGGACGTTCTCAACGAGTAGGCACCAGTACGGCATCAGTAAAGTAATACTTCAAGGGGCTCTCTCCGTTTTCCAGAATATCTAGGTAACATTTATAAAATGGACGCCTCCAAAAACCTATATTGTGACACTACCTTCATGTTTCGACGATACGTAGACAGTAACATTACGTATTTCAAAAAATATGGAGTAATATGTTTTCACGACTGGCGCCATCTAAAAAACGTACATATCGGTGAAAGTAAAACGTAACAGAACAGATCAGCGCATTATATATATATATATATATATATATATATATATATATATATATATATATATATATATATATATATATATATATGTATATATATATATATATATATATATATATATAAATGTATATATGTATATATATATATATATATATATATATATATATATATATATATATATATATAAATGTATATATGTATATATATATATATATATATATATATATATATATATATATATATATATATATAAATGTATAAATGTATATATCAATTTCGGACAAACAAATGTTGTAACCTGTTGGTTATCACTTAGCAACGTGAATGCCAACCAGATGAGTAAGGGCGAAACAGAGGGACAGGAGGCTAGGTGATTGATGTTTAGCTCAGAAGACATATTCTGCATAACGCTACAGGACACGTACCTAGCACTGCTCTGCCTTGATGCACCTCCCTTTGGCTTTGATGAAAATGGGCCGGGTGCCTGGACACGCACAGCCAGAGACACACTTTCTTGGGCATATCGGCCGTGGATTTTTGCAAGTGCTTTGGCATTTGGGATTGCCGTGACATGTAGTCCAACGTTGTTCACCGGGGCATTTCGCTTAAAAAACAAATGAAGCATTAGTGCGCACACTCATATATATAATGTAACTAATACGAAAACATCCATTTCAGGTTAAAATCAATAGTTGAAACAGTGTACATGGGTTTGACCTAGATAGTCCACCCTGGGCTAATATTTGGTCGCATTTGAATTGCCTTCGCATTGGCGCCAAGATAGCCGTATTGAGCTAGGGTCATTTCGGATGCAATACGAACATCATACCATTATGTGTTGCGTGTAGTTGAATATTTTAAATACACTATGTCGAATGTCCGAAGCAATATAGCAGAACTATGTAGCCACGTCTGGATTACCTCAATTATATTCTGTAAACGTATGCTTGGTCTCATGAATAATTGAGACATGGAATTTACTTTAAAGAAAAGTGCACATTATTTTCAGTACATTTCAACTGATCTATGACGACTTGGATCGTATAATAAGTATTGTTGTAACAAACAAACAAACACAAATCATATCACTTTACAAACTGGGTTAGGTAGCTCCTATTAAAACAACAATTCGCTATCATAGGAGCCACCATCATTTCATGGTGAAAAGTGATATGACAAGGTTTCTATCTCATATGCTTATTTGGACGTGTTTCCTTGAAGTGAGAACACTTGTGGTTATGTGGAGGTGTGGTAATCATAACGAATATCTACCAACACTTAATATATTGATTAAGTTGACTTCATTTGAAAAGGTACATATAATACTGTAGTTATTAATCAAACATATTTGGCATAATATAAAGCCATGCAACATATGTGTGTACATTTCGTTTTTGATTATATCACATATATTATGTATAGTATGTGGAAGGTTGACATTCCATTACAAAGTCATGCTTTATTCCATGTGCGTATTACACGAATATTATAATTGTGTACATTAATATTTGGTGTAATTTGGAAGTTTAGTACATAAGGCGGTAACTATATATATATTAATATATTCAAGGTACAATTTATTTTTTGTTTAACTTTAATATATCATGCCAAATATATAGCGATTGTAAGACTTTCGGTGATCGGTGGCGGCCATCTTGAATAATCCCACGAAAAAGTGGACGAATGAAATGGAAACAGTTTTAAAAAAGAAGTGAAAAACGCAATTATTATTTAAAAACTAAAGTCACAGAACATGTATTTGCTACATGACTCCGTATAATATAGAACATGTTGAAATTGTGCGTCTATCCGTACAAAGTTTGTGCAAATGCTCTGGGGTTCTCCATTTTAATTTCTTTCTTCAGAGCATGAAATGTGCTGAACTGCTGGCGCCCCGCAATCTATGGGCAAACCCACCACCTTTTTTCATTTTTTGTTTCAATTTTTCTTGGCTGATGTGCTTGACACACACTACACCTTGCAACACAGTATTTACTCTCTTACTTTCTCCAATTTTTCTTTCCTTTCTTCGTCATAAATTTGTCGCAGCACAGCCAATGCACCGAGCAAAATTGCATGTTCTTCTTCACTGCTGGTGCTGCAAATGTTAACCATTGCCGTAAATAAACACGTGTGCATTTGTAATGACCATCATCCTTTCCTTCATCAGAGCATGAACTGCGCCGAAATGCTAGCCACCATATTTTTGTTACTTTAGTTGTTCTTTGTTTTCTTCGTCATCTATTTTCCGCAGCACAGCCACAGCCAATGCACCGAGCAAAATGGCATGTTCTTCTTCACTGCTGGTGCTGCAACTGTCAGCCATGGCCGTAAACAAGCACGTGTGCATCTGTAATGGCCTTCACCTCCTTAACATAAACACAGAACTGGAAGTGGTGACATCGAGGGAGTCAGTTAATGTCCATATTCGTAGTGTTCACCATACTCTTTTGTTTACACAAATAACAAACTGCTATTAGAGTCCGTACATATGTAGTGTACGGTTCATAATCGACGTCCCATTTCAGTGACTGTCTACTCCATGCTGAACTGCGTAACATCGGGGTAGGACGTGTTGTTTCGGACGTCGTCTCGATGGGCGTTTCGAATCGACGCGGCATCAGCGTTGGACAAGCTGTCTTCTGTGTCATCTGGCGGAAGACGATCATGATAAAACTCCATGGATGCACGGCGTTGACGGTGATTCCGATGATACTTCTGAACGTTAAAATCAACTTCGTAGCTGTTGCTTAGCACTCGTCGGCAACGTCCATGTGTCTCATTCGTACAGCCTGTACCATTCGTGTACCTACAGGGTGCAGGTAGGGCTGCCACGCCAACTGCTTAATAGTATCCAGACCTGCCACATGATCCGGGTTACCCGTACCCGATACGGATTTTAGTTTTGTTTTAAGTGATACGGCCGTACTCCATTTTGATAGGGAGTTTAGCTACATTTATGAGAATTTGTTTTAACCACATTATGTCCTTATGTGCGTCACAAAACTACACAGTATAATGGAATAATCGTTTATTGTTAGTGACTAAGTAAATCGATTCGAAACGAACGAACTAAACCACCGATTATTTTATTGTAGCGTGCAGAAGATGGCGCGCTAGTAAATGATAGTTCTGAAAACTGCGGCATGACTGCATTATTTACTGCCCGCCTCCGTTGACATTGCCTGAACGATCGGACATCAAACCGACCCCAAAAACCAGCCAGCGTGATATATAATCCCTTCAGTTATCCAAGTTCACAGACACTAGCGTGGCTTAATTCAATCAAGTATTGTATTGCTTGGACAATGGAGACATGTTTGAACTATTGTTGACACAAGTTATAAAGTATAAGCCAACCAAACACTCGCGGCGGAACATGTTAAGTGGGCATTGCATTGGTTTCGAATACTTCTCGCAATGACGTTTACTGAATAAGAATGACGCATGGTGTTATATGTAACGAACCGTTCTCTTTCTTGCATTGGCTGACCATGATGCATTTCCCGTTGAGTTTGTCGAAAACGGGACGTTGAAGTGGACAAGCACAACCTTCAACACATATTAGAGGGCATTGTGGCCGGAGCATATCGCAAGTGGCAACGCATCTGGGATTGCCGTTGCATCTAGTCCACACTTGGCCACCGAGACATGTCTCTAAAAATCAAACGAAACGTTAGTGCGCACACTTATAATATAATACCAATTGATGGTCTCATTAAAATTATCTTCGTATTGGTGGTTGAATAACCGCACTGGCTGGGGATATTACGGCTATCCGAAGTTCAATACAGACGCAATACTATCTTGATGTACACATAATGTTGTATGTAATGAAACATTTCATTTGCAGTACCACAACGTTCCATGCATATCAATTTCACATATACACCGCAATAATGCAGAACTCGGCGCTAAGTAATCATCCACGAGGCGGAAAGCTCAAATTAAGTCGCAACAACACAGTTAAGTATCGGTGGGTAGAGCAGAACAAATCAAGTCATGTATATGTTTTCAAGATAAACGTAGAACAGCAAGTAAGTATGGAACCCTATCATATTTTGACATCGTTAATCTCGAATGTGGATAACTGTAAAAAAATCATTCTAAGACATGATGAAATAAAATGTTGTTATCCTGTTTTTAAATGACAGCATCTCTAGCGCAGGGAAGTGTAGATTGCATCTAATTTTTTTACGAAAGGTCCCCTCGGTATATAAAATATACGAGACAAGGATCTTTTTATTAAAAGTGCAGAACTCCTTTATCTTCAGCACATTCCGGTTGATCTATAACCACATCGCTATTATAATCTGAAATACCATTGCTGGAAAATGATGATGTTGTAGGTGGACTTCATTGTAACAAACTGCTTCATCAGACCTCGCTGGTTGTAACGAATGCGTACTATGTGTGGTGAAATTGGCGTCCTCGAATTCGGACTATATCAGGCTGATTGTCAACCCGAACATAATCGGTGGAACAGTTCTACAGCGAGTTAAATGTACATGCTATTAAATGCACTGGTTTACAGTACTTCTTACAATAACGTTTAATAGAGACGAATGCTGCATGTCGTTATTTGTAACTAACCTTTGGTGCATTGGCTCAACTTGATGCATTTTCCATTGGGTTTGTCGAAAATGGGACGGATCCAAGGACACGCACAACCGGGCATACACATACTTGGGCACAGCGGACTGGGTTTGTAGCAAGTGCGTGTGCAGCTGGGGTGGCCGTTGCATTTAGTCCAATGTTGTTCACCGGGACATTTCGCTAAAATAAACGAAGGAAACATTAGTGCGCAAACTCATAGTATAATGCTAATTTATGGTCGCATTCGAATTACCTTCATATTGGCGTCTGGATAGCCTTATTGAACCTCTGGCTGGGGATATTATGGCTACCCGAAGACCAATACCCATGCAATAGGAACACGATCAATATATAATGTGATATTTAATTTAACATTTTACATACACCATCACGAATATTCATGCATGTTAAGTTCACAATTAACTGAACTGTTGTAGTATCGTAGCGGAACTTTTTTTAATATAAACAAGTACGGATTACTTCCGATTTTGTCACAAGAGGTCTACTTAGTAACTAATATAGTTGAGACAAGGTTCTTGCTTGATCAAAGACGACTTGACAATTGGGAACAAAGTTTCGACGCCATAACGAAGAGACAAGGCGCTCAGGACGTGGTATTGCGGCGCGCATTGCTGTATTTTTGTGGACGATTAATGGCGAAACAACGTCTAGTTGTGTATGTCATTGTGTCATTCTGTGACTTATTCATATAGATTTTAAATATTTTTTTCTCAATTATATTGACCCTAAGGAACTGGAAAAAACTGTTTCCATTTTTGTTGTTCACCTTTTCGTGAGAAAATCCAAGATGGCCGACACCGGTCACCTAAATTCTTAAATCGCTATGTATTTGGCAATACACGGTATAAAAACTTGTTGAACTCGTAGTCGTTTTATATGTACTGATGTATGACGAATCCAAAGCAACTATTATTTTGGTGAAAACATGTTTTTTACACTTATTTTGACTTTAGATGATTGAACAAACTGTTTCTATTTGTTCGTCCACTTTTCCGTGGTAAAATTCAAGATGGCCGCCACCGGTCACCGTAAGTCATATAATCGCTATATATTTGGCAATAAATGGTATAGAAACATAAACTCTGAGTCGTTGTATATGTTTTGAAGTATGATGAATCCAATGTAACCATTATTTTGATTAAAATTAAATAAAGTTATACCAGCAATATAGGTGTTAAAATAACCATAACACGAAAGATCCAAAATGTGTTTCAGGAACGTATGTATGTAGGTTTTCGTTTTTCCTGTGTCATGTGCATGTGTCCAGTGATGTCTGCACCGGTAAATGCATCAAACCCTGGTAGAGTTGTTTATCTTGTTAGGACCCAGAGCATGGTAGATAGGCTTGAGTTTGACATGGCGTCACTTAGCTCCTGTGCCCATCATCACGATGCTCGTTGCGCTGAGTCCTAGAACTCTGCGCAACGCCAACAAAAGTACATCTGTACCACTCAAGTAAATGTGTATAATGATATCTAGACCACCCAGTGCTATAACTGCATACAGTGTCATCAATGTATATACAACATATGATGTTCGCATATACCCATTTTACGGTCATTTTATTGCATATATGGCTGGTATAACTTTATTTTCATTTCTTTCATCCAAATAATAGTTGCATTCGATTCCTCATACTTTAAAAACATATAAAAACCACTCCGCGTTCAAGTTTCTATACCGTTTGTTGCCAAATATATAGCGATTGTAAGACTTTCGGTGATCGGTGGCGGCCATCTTGAATTATCCCATGAAAAAGTGGACGAATGAAATGGAAACAGTTTTTAAAAAGAAGTGAAAAACACAATTATTATTTAAAAAATAAAGTCACAGAACATGTATTTGCTACATGACTCCGTATAATATAGATCATATTAAAATTGTTATGCGTCTATCCGGACAAAGTTTGCAAATGCTGTGGGGTCCTCCATTTTAATTTCTTTCTTCAGAGCATGAAATGTGCTGAACTGCTGGCGCCCCGCAATCTATGGGCAAACCCACCACCTTTTTTCCTGTTTTTCTTTCAATTTTTCTTGGCTGATGTGCTTGACACACACTACACCTTGCAACACAGTATTTACTCTCTGCATTCATTCTTGGCCAGTAGAGGATGTGTCGTACTCAACGGGCATAGACACATATTCCGATGTGGCTGCTGTGGATATGGCTTAGCATATGATTCCGCAGTGATGTAGGAACCACTAGCTGGTCTCCTCTGTAGACCACCTCGATTAGGTTGCCTCGTTCATCGTAGTGTGGTCTTACTGCTGGCGGAAAACCAACTCGTTCTGGCAAACCTACCTTGATGATTTGTATCAACTGTCAGCGCTTGTTGTCAACTTCTCTCTGAACTTGTTGCCCTTTGGCTTTGTGGTGTGCATTTCCTATTCGTGTGCATCGGCTTCAGGGCATGAATTTCGCTTACTTACTACGCTGTATTTCTGCAAGGACACACGCATCCTCTGCAGCTGTTTGGACAATTGCCCTCGTTAGTGACTTGACTACATCCATCACCAGTTCTGCATCTTTATCTCCCAGTAAGCGTAGCAGTTTTGTCATGTCTGAGAGTGATGGCATTAATTTGGGTAGACGGTTCACCATGCCAAGGAATCGCTTCAGCGACCTGATATAAATCTGTGTCGGCATTGGTGTCAACCCTTCTTTCTGGTGTGCTCAAATGCCCAAAGTAGCGGAGCCTCTTTTGGCATTATATTACTTCCTGTGGCTTCTGCTTCAAATTCCACTGGAATTCTCGAAGACTGCACCCTTATTTGTCTCAAGACTGTGGAGTACTTCTTCTTCCGTCTCTACAAAACTTGCAATAAGAAAACCTTCTGATATATCTCTACGCCTTCTACGTTTTCCGAGAACTCGTACATATTACGTTGTCATACATCTGGACCCCAGTTGTTCCCCAGTGACACACGCTTCCAACAAAATCGTTTGAAAGGACTGTTGAAGGTTGTTTTGTACTTTGATTCGATGTCCAGATATGTTTGTCAAAATCCGTTTTGTTTCGACCACAGTGAATCGCTTTGCTTTTGTCACTCTTGTCGCGACTATCTCGATGATCGACATATGATAATGTTCACGGCGAATAACCTTGTGTAGCTTCACCATTGTTAACATACTCGACACCCATTCTGTCGGCTCTGTGCTGATGTCCCGCTAAAACATTTGTGTCGGCTTTTGCGTAAACAAATTATCCCATTGGCAAAGGTACTGGACGCGGTGCGTGAATCACAAGTGTCAACTAATTTTCTGTGACGATATGATGTTCCTTTTTGGAAGATTATCAATTCCTCGTACTCTGTCCTGGTGACTGACTGGTGTTTCGCCATCTGATCTCTCTCTCTCTCTCTCTCTCTCTCTCTTTCTCTCTCTCTCTCTCTCTCTCTCTCTCTCTCTCTCTCTTTCTCACACGCCTGCACTAAGGTATTCGGACGCTCTACACAGTAGTGCTTCCAGAGTGAACAAGGTAGGTGCCAAGACACATTCTTGCTTTAGTCCAATGCTAATTTCAAATGGACCAGTAGTTGATCCACCGATAAACATTGCTCCAGCCATGCCATCCTAATATTCTTGAATTGTCTTGACAAAGGTCTCGGGACATCCATATCTAATAAGATCCACAAGGTTGATCTGTCTACTGTGTCAAACATTGTTGACTACGGTCACCCTTCTTTTTGTATATTGGAATTATCGAAGCATCTTTGAACTGTTGTGGGAGTTAATTAGCTGTCAAACAAATAGAGTAAATATTCAGTATTTGAGCATGAAGAGCTATACCTCCATATTATTACATTTCAGCAGGTATGCCATCCATTCATGGGTGTTTTCATGATTTGATGGCAGCTAAGATTTCCTCTAATGTTGGTGGATTTGCCATGTCTTCATGGACACGGTATTGATATACTGACAAAATTGCTTCCTCTCTAGCAATTGCTGGGCAATTCAGTAGGTCCGTGAAATATTCCCTCCATTTAGACACAATGGCTGGTTTCTCTGTGAGCATTTGATAACTTTTCGCATCTCTAATTGGCGAAATAGCAGTTTTCGGTATGATTCCCCAGTGCAGGTCTTAATGCATTTGTGTTTGCAACGCAGCATATTCCTCATCGTGAACTTTTGTCGCTTGGCAGTAACTGTTCTGTAACAGGACGTTGCATTCTGCCCCGGTATCTAGGCGAAACGGAACTTGACTTGGAACTTGAAAATATACAACCATAAATACATACGGAATGGAAGCAATAAAAATAAGATGTATTTGTGGGGAATAATAGCACTATTTGAAATAGGATTGAAGGGAAATATATGACGCTTATGAGGATTCGGTTATAGTTGGATGAATATGTGGAATGGGAGAAGAAAGGCAGACATAGAAAGCAGATACATTTAGAGTATAAGTTAATGGAGAATCTAGAACGCACAAGAACGCGATGGGGGATTACGTAGGGAGATGTGGGGAATTGGGAGAGAACAGTAATGGTTTGTAGAGAGTGCAATAAAGCGGTAATGCGTATGCAACGTTGAGTTGCTATTATTCACTTACGTTGATCTGTTTGAACTGGTTTGGGGCAGTTCCGTTTGCAATCCTCCAGACTTTTAAAATTGTTTGCATTTCCGCGGCAACCGCCATATACAAAGGGTTTACAACGCCGAATCCTTGGATTGTAAAACCAACGAATTCTGTATCTTTTGCAAGAACCAGTAACTGGATGTTTCTTGCACGGATCAAACACTGAAATACAACATAGCTATCATTATGATAATCAAGTTTATTGTATTGTTCACTGAAATATTTCTGGAATTCGGTTGTTTAGTAGTTACAATATTAATAAAACACGAATTAACAACAATTAACATTTAAACTAGAACCAATTTCCACTTGCATAATACTGGCCGACAAAGGGGTTGTACAGTGATATTGACTCTTTTCTTGGAACTATTTCTATTGACGGTATATACTGGATGTATTACTAATGGCGGGCAGTTAGTTTTGATAATCTTTGGTGAGCAGCCAAATATATGTTTCATGCAGTAACACCAGCTTGATGAAGTTTTTGTGGGATTTTCATGAAATGGGTACCACGCTCTAACGCCCGAGACGTTACAAATGGTGGTGTATTTCATGCACAACCAACACTGTGTAGGAACAACTTCAACTATTCCCGTTGCGTATCTCAACATAAGACAGACTTCATTATATATTCTCACATTCATTGGCAGATTCTAACATGGGAAACACAGCGAAGTCAAAACTATACAACAAAACACCCAAATAATGCATGACATTTATTTTAATAAACATGACGTGAACATACTGATTTTATTATCTGTGTTGTAAAGCATTTTCGATAATTCCAAAAGCATTGTTTGTTTAACTTTTACTATAATCGGATCTATATTTATGATAAAATAGACCAGGGCTCCGCAAATTTGTTCAAATGTTGTTCAGGTATCTCTGCGCGTTCAAGGCATTTTCATTGCGTACGATATAATATTATAATATATTATAGTTTTCGTAGGTTATCGTAATGACGTGTTTTGTTCTATCCTTCTTCTCTTTATCAGCCAACTTGAATGTCTTGATGTTTATGCTAGTTTGTGGAGATTGCAGTAGTGAGAAGATGTATTGAAAAGAGATGTAGATTAGGAGATACACGGTAGTATTCACAATAAGGGGAAGGGGGGGGGGTGGGTCGTGAGTACAGGTGGGCGGCAAGCCTGGATTTGAAACAACCCAGGAACTTGGCTGCCGCTATCTTCTGGAACAGGCTATTCAATCCGGGTATTGTCTATGGGAAGAAAGATATTCGTTTGTATCTTGCCTCTACATGAGGGGATGGTCTAGCTGTATGTGTTGTTATTTCGATGGATCAATCTGCTTTTGTTGGATTTGGTAGGTGTGCAGAATCAATGGTGATAAAACAGTGGTCAAATATATAGAACATTTCGGGTTAGGCTCTTTACGACGTCATTGGAGTGTAAGACCAGGCCAGAGAGTCGATGATGGAGTTGGTACAGGAGGTGTGTTGGTGTCTAATAGTAACCCATCTTGACTCTTGGCGTTGCACTTTCTCTATGGTTTGTATATCATTTGTAGTGTATGGGCCCCCAAACAGTAGCGGAATACTCGAGGACTGGGCAGTAAAGGACTCTATATCATGTTTCTTTGATTTTCTTGTTTCAGATGTTTAGGTTTCTTCTGAGGAAGCCGAATGCCATATTTGCTTTGTTGCTGATGGTATCTCTTTGAAATCCATAGAGCAGGTTGTCTTTAATGTTTATGCCGACGTATTGTGTTGTATTGACGTTTTGCAGATTGTATAAGTGGTATGACGTTCGCTTTTCTTTCGGGTGGCACTCAACGTTAAGCGTTTAATATGCTGGAAGCTCATAGACCACTGTTTCTCCCCTGTATTATATTATATGTATGCTATTCTCGAAACAGTTACGATAAGAATATTACTAAATATGGCGCGTATTTCATCGTAACTTACGATAACGCAATAATATGTAAGATAACTTTTATTTTATGTGACTTGTGACAGTTGTGTTTGTTCATTCAGACATAGATTTATGAGTTATTTTGATATTACAACATCGCCAACATATATTTAATAACTAGTATGTGCTTCATTGACACTCATGTGTGTTTGCATAATTGGTAATTGTAATTGCATAAAAACGGTCTTTGAAAGCGGATTCCGCATCTACACATCACGCCAATGCACAACCAAAATGTCATAATAAAAATGTTATGTTATGTCAACAAACGGGAACTGCCTTTAAACGGGACCGATCAGTAATTCGCCGCAGCAATTTGCAGACTGCGTGCTATACAATGATGTAACCACGTAGCTACATATCACCCTTTCCGTTTTATAACACCACTGTATTGCAATGTCGTGGACATCTACATACTTTTTCCTCCAACATAATTGCAACATTTCTATATAATAACTTCAAACATCCTGGACATGATTAAAACAAAAATAAATTACACGATATGAATGTGTGGATGGTTGACAATGGTATAAGCATTCACATTGCATTACAAATTAGCTTTCACATCGGACACCATCTTGTGGCGGTTTTCTTGATGAGGAAGTATACAATTATATATATAAATAATATACAGTAGGCTGTACTAGCACATCTAGAGTGCACAACACATCATTATTGCTACCGTATGTTATTCAAACATAATTTATTCAAACAATGTCAGTACTGTAGTTATACACCTAACTTTGTGTCAACAAAATAAGTGTGATGTGGTGATGTGCGATTATTCGTTAAGTGAACCCCATATATAGCACAGAGTATTATCACATATACCGAATAACCAACTACTTTTATATCCTATGTGCCAACAATCGCATTTCATTTTGCTTCCAAAAGTATAAGTTTGACCTTATGTTTTACAGCTCAACACCTGTAATTCTGCTCAATACAAAGACAGTTATTTAATATACTACTTTTACCAGTACATTTTACAGTACCACATAAGATATTTGTATATAATTATACATATGATTTAAGTGCATCCTTAGACCTAGAAATCCTTATCTTTTTCTTAAAAACTAAGTACCATTTTATGAAAAAATTACATATTAAGAACACTGTAACATAATAATTGCATGTGTTATTAGAAAACAAGAAAAACCAATGCTTTGAACAGACACACTCATTCAATATATGTACATATGTATACACACACACACACACACACACACACACACACACACACACACACACACACACACACACACACACACACACACACACACACACACACACACACACACACACACACACACACACACACACACACACACACACACACACACACACACACACACACACACACACACACACACACACACACACACACACACACACACACACACACACACACACACACACACACACACACACACACACACACACACACACACACACACACACACACACACACACACACACACACACACACACACACACACACACACACACACACACACACACACACACACACACACACACACACACACACACACACACACACACACACACACACACACACACACACACACACACACACACACACACACACACACACACACACACACACACACACACACACACACACACACACACACACACACACACACACACACACACACACACACACACACACACACACACACACACACACACACACACACACACACACACACACACACACACACACACACACACACACACACACACACACACACACACACACACACACACACACACACACACACACACACACACACACACACACACACACACACACACACACACACACACACACACACACACACACACACACACACACACACACACACACACACACACACACACACACACACACACACACACACACACACACACACACACACACACACACACACACACACACACACACACACACACACACACACACACACACACACACACACACACACACACACACACACACACACACACACACACACACACACACACACACACACACACACACACACACACACACACACACACACACACACACACACACACACACACACACACACACACACACACACACACACACACACACACACACACACACAGCTATATAGTTATACTGGTCTTCCTAGTTTTCATAGCATGTTCCGGTTTCAGCTTATTTCCAAGAATATGTGCCACCTCTACACATAGTATTGCAGGCAGTGGAGAACCAAGTGGATATAATAAAATGTTGGTGTAATTGCTGAACGACCACAATATGTTGTGCACTATTGGTAGAACTGTTGACCTGAAAGAGATATTTTGAAACATCTACGTATTTGTTATGCTAGGTCTAATAGCATTATCAGAACATTTCACCACTGTTCCGTGGGTGTTAAACTACATATATGTCATGCATATTGTTGTACAACTTATTGTTGCCAATTATGGGTTAACTTTAATAAGGACTGTTACTCAATTAAGCTAAAGTTGCCTACAACAGTATGCATAGACGGATTTGGGGATATAGCCGACGGGACAGCGCGAGTAGCATGTTTGCTAATAATGGTATTGATACATTTGTCGCCATATTGCGTGAGAAAATGTATGGTTTAAAAAAACGCATTTTTAACATAAATAATGACTTGATTAGGGTTATAGTCCAGGAGCCAAAGCCCTATATTTTAGTGAAGCTGGTTTTGTCGGATACAGTTTTTTCTCTGTTGATTCTGGTTGCCTGGGGCATGGTTAATCAGAACCAGGAGGGTGCCCGGTGATATATATTGGGCAACTCTAGATATTAACCCCTTTCTTTCGGATACACATACATTCTGAAAATAACGGAATCTCCCATATTTTCATGGTGAAAACCCAAATCAAATGAACCCAGTTTGCTTTCTCTGATATTTATTAACATAATACTATAGTGCAGAATCAAATATGGATCAACACTGAATGAATTAACCCTTTTCCTGCTATTTTAAGTTAGGGAAATTCCACGATTTCAGGCATGATTTTGCAGAAAATGGTCAAGCAACAGTAGGAAAATTCCAGCTTGAATCCTGTATATGTCTCATTATGTTATCTGTTTTTTCAATTTTACATCTAACATTATTAATTTTTATCTGTTCACTTTTTAACATATTTGTTTGATCATGTATAGGCTACTTAGATGTGCTAATGTATGTACCAATTTTATGTGGGTGTTTACCTGAACTACATGTATTCGTATTCGTTAATTAATATGTGGCCTGTTTGATTTGCCATGATTTGACAATTTGAACATATCTGCCGCTGTACATACATTGACGTGGTTTGGTTGGAGTTGGTATGATGGCTTTGGGTAACGCCGGTTGTGCTTGACGTTCGGATTTGGAAGTTGGCTGGGCGTCTCCAAAATGATACAGCGTAATCCGTTTCCGTGATGCATACTGTTTGGCCCTGGTAGCTGGTGGGACGTCTCCCAAATTATACACTTTCGGCCGTGTCCGTGATGGACGCTGTTGGAACCTGGAAGATGGTCGGGCGTCTCCCAAATCAAACGGTCCAACGGGTGAAAGTAACACTAAGAACAGGAATATCGGTAGCATTGTTTCTCTGAAAACAGACCGAACGCTGAATGTAATTGTTTTATATCAGAATTCGGATGTATTACTAACTCACTATGTAAGAATCGCTGTCCTAACGTACCGCATACGGACTACAATATGGTACATTACAACACACATGTCAGTCGGTAAGTTAAATGAACACCTTACCTCCTTACAAGACACTGCAACAATAATATTATGATAGCTTCGTGTGCGGAACAATGACCAACTGATTTTTAACGGCATCACGTGACAGACGCGCGTTTCCGTTGTAACCCGAAAACACTGATTTTCGTGGGGAGACCTGGAATATCGTAGCAAGGGCCGAACAATCGTGCCACAACGAATAGTTTAATGTATGGTCAAGTCCAGACGTAAATCCCGTCGAATGCCATCCATTGTATTGTTACCTTGAATTATATGTTCCGTCGTGCAAATAAAAAGGAATGTGGTCCAAGCGATTCGCTTCTGTCCATTCCAGTCTCCCCGCGAAATACTACACTTCCGCACAATACACTGTGCGGAGTATTTTTCATCGGCAGGATTCGCGTTGAATAAAGTTGACAACGTTTTAGTGGCTTAGCATTCATACCTATTTCTAATCTTGCAATAAATAACGATTGTATCTCTGCAAATATTAACAACCGCAACGTGCGCATCATTTTTCTATGCCAATGCCAATGGCATTGTGGTGGTTATGTCCTGTTGTAGTATATCTTGCCATTCGTATTTATCATGGATCTAAATTAGTAAATATTTTAATATCATCAGCAAATGGAAATGTGTCAGATTGAGTAAGGTCTGGTAAGTCGTTTATGTATAATACAAAGAGTAGAGGTCCTATACCTAGGACTGTTCCCTGCGGTATTCCAGATGTGACATCATGCCAATTCGACTCTTTTCCATTTACTGCCACCTTTTGTCTTCTGTTTGAGATGAAAGCCTCTATCCAGTTTACTATTTCTTTACTAATATTTAGACTGTTTAATTTACTTATTAGTCTTTTGTGTGGTACAGTGTCGAAGGCCTTTTTAAAGTTCATGTATATAACATCTGTGTGGTGTCCTCTGTCTATTTCATAGGTCCATGACCATGTATCTAGTATTGTTATTAATTGTAAGACTGTAGATCTGCCAGAAATAAAGCCGTACTGTTTTGGACTGAAAAGACCATTTTCTTTCATATAACTGGTAATGTGATTTCTGACTATGTTTTCCATGCATTTGCAGATTATGCTTGTTAGACTTATTGGACGGTAATTACTGGCTATTTTTTTATTTCCATTTTTGTAGATTGCTGATATCTTTGCATCCTTCCAATCATTAGGAATACAAGATGTTTTTATTGTAATATTGATGTTTCAAATATTTTACACAGAGGGTGACACATTACATCTGACAGCTCCATTAGTAGCCTAGTGCTTATTTCGTCAGGACCAGGTGATTTACAAATGTTAAGTTCTTTTAAAATTGATAATAATGTGTTTTCAGTTATAGTTAATTTATCTATTTCTGTTTTGTTGTTAACTGTGGGCATAGTTGGAATATACCCTGGCTTTTCTGTAGTAAAGACACTAGAGAAATAGTCTGCAAATATATTTGCTTTTTCTTCATCTTTTGTTGTTGTTTGTGATTTTGAATCTGTGTAATCTGTGTTTAATTCACCGATTGCTTGTTTGATTGTAGTTTTGGATTTGTAGTATCTCCAGAATACTTTTGGGTTTTTCTTTGTCTGGTTTGCTAAGTTTCGTTCAAATTCCTTTCGGAGCTTTCTTGTTAATGCTCTGAGTTTATTTCTACTTTTGCAGTACTCTAGATACTTTGTCCCATCTCTGGTCTCCATATATCTTGTCCATAGTCTATTTTAAGTCTGATTAGCTTTCTGGTGTTAGCGTTTAAAGGGAAGTTTCCCTTTCTATTACTTGAGACTTCCTTCTGAGGTACATATTTATCTTGTAATGTATGTAATATTGTTTTAAGGATCTCCCATTGATCATTTACATTGTCGTTACAAAGTCAAAGTCTAAATTCATCTTCCCAGTTTATGTGTGCGAGGTCGGTCCTCATTTCATCATAATTAGCCATGTTGAAAAGCTTTCTCTTTTATGTATAATTGTTTTTGGCGACATTGCAGAGAATGTTAAATTTGATGACACTGTGA
>OZ024864.1:31523183-31633183 GCA_964017155.1 Oasisia sp. SBJ-2009 | reverse complement strand
TTCTGGAAGTGTTCACTCCATCTTGCCACAACTCTCTTGCTGTCAGAGAAGGTTTCCATTCCGTCTGTTGATTTTAGTTGAACAGGTCCCTTCTTTTTGGGTCCCCACACTTCCTTCAGTCCATTGTAGAAGCCCTTCATGTTGTTACTGTCGGCAGCTCTCTGCAGCTCCACTGCTTTCCTTTCCCACCAGTCCGACTTCAGTGCACGGGTGTGTTTTTGTAGCAGTCTGCAGGCATCTTTGTATGCTGCAGTGGTGGATCTAGTACTCCTGGTTTGCAACACTCTCTGGTGGGCTTGATCTCTTCTGCTCATAAGAGTAGAGGGCGGCTAACCGCGTAAACACTGGCATTCAACGCCAGCACCTTAACTACATGCGGATGAAACGCTGTTCTGTTTTTTTTAATCACTGTATCTATAACAAATATTGAAAATCTGCAAAGTTTTATATATGCTTTGCACTTATTATATAAGTTTTTATATATTGTGGTCGAAATTTTGTTTTTGTCAAACCGTTAGTGACGTTAAATTTACATAATCAAAGCCATACTAACTTTTAACACTATATAAACGGCAATGATAAAACAATGCCATATCAATACATGTTGAACCTATCTCCCAACATACAAGTAATTACAGTTAGTTAATTTTGAAGATTATAAAACATTTCATTATTACTTGTTGTCTACGGAAGGGCCGATAGGTTAATGAGGGTCAGGTTTTTGCTCAGCCCGTGTACTGGAATTATCGCCACGAGGGGCATGGAGCCGGGAGCAGCTTCCAAATTGGATCTTACGAGATTCACTGCATATGGACTTGTATCAAATACATCATTCAGAGGAAGACCTGTGAGTCGATCAAGACACGACCTTGACGACTACTGTACTAGCCTCGGTTACCCAGACTCCGTGAGGTGGCAGCACTTTTAAGCCCCCTCAACTACGCCTGGGACAGTATATATGCTTAAGTTTCTACATCCGGGCAGCCTTACCCCAGAATAGGGTAGAGACGCTGATTGGCTCTCAGGCCAACTATGAAATAAAAATTTAAATAACGATATAGTTTTACAAGATAATAATATCATTTGAAAAGTATTCACCATTGAACTTATATTAACACAACAGTAAGTAAAAATTCAAATTTACCGTTGTTTATAAAATAAGAATTACGGCAGGATTAACCAGTATCCGTGAGGTGGCAGCATTGTCTAGCCCGACACGGATAGCATACAAATTAAATAAGGAAACCTTTTGATCAAATAATGCTGTATTATAAAAACTATTAAAAATTAAACTTATATTAACCCAAAATAAATAGAAATACAAATTTGCAGTTGTTTATAAAAAAAATATTACGGCAGTGTCCGTGAGGTGGCAGCATTTTATAGATCACGCGGATACCAAACAAAAGCCGGCAAATGTCACCAGACTGTCTTCTCGGCGTAGTTCCGCAGCCGACCGACAGTCGGTTAAGCGAGACTACTACTGTACGGGCACCACTTGGCAGAGGTTAGCGCAAGTTGGGCAGATGTAGAAAGACCATGCTGAAGCATTCGCCCAAACACGGAACACTATAACGACGATGACGATAATAACTATATGTATTCCTCTGTGAATCCAGATATCCTCTACTTGTCTCTGTGTTGTATGGTTGCGTTGTCCACTCCATCGCAATGGCTTATCCTTGTTGATTGTGATTTAACATTGATATATATCAGACGTCAACGTGGACAATAGATGGCCGAATCATCTGCCTGCTCACAAACGGAAACAAAGAAACCATACAAACGGATGGTGACCTGGACAGGGTTAGATCAATGAGCAAGCGCTGAAATGACTAATGAATGACACTTGTGTAGTAGTAAATTCATGTAGCCATGGCTGCTACTGTAAATAATGATGACAATTTTAATATCGATGATATAGTTGAAGACCATTTAACAAATTTACAAAACTGCTTGAATGAATGCATTTATTATACTGACTCTGAGTTACAAGAATTACAGTGTAAAGTAAATACTTTCTCAACATTATCAATAAATTAAGCCTATCAAAATTTTTTGACAAACTTGAAAGTAGTATAAAATCTTTAAATTGCAATTTTGATTGTATAGGATTAACCGAGACCTGGTTAAAGGACATGGAAAATACTGATATTTATAACATACCTGATTACATATTACTGTCAAATCCGAGAACAAAAAAAAGAGGTGGAGGAGTTGGTATGTACGTTTCAAATAGTTTACGCTTTAAGGAAAGAAATGATTTAAGTATTAACTCTGACAATTATTCATTTGAATCTATATTTATAGAAATTGAAATTAATAATGTATGTGTTATTATTGGAACCATTTATAGACCTCCTGACACAAACATAAACATTTTTAATGTACATTTTAATGATCTGCTAAGAACTATCTCGAATGAAAGAAAGAAATGCATACTCATGGCTGACTTTAATATTGACCTATTAACAAATGACACTAATAATTTAACAGCAGACTTTGTACAAAATATGTTTGCAAATATGTTCTATCCAACAATTAGCAAACCAACCAGAATCGCTCAACAATCAGCAACTCTCATAGACAATATCATAACTAACATTCATGAGTATCCCATTAAATCGGGCATTCTATATGATGATATATCAGATCACTTCCCAATATTTAATTTCTATAATATAGGCTTAACATATTACCCAAAAAATAAATATATATTCAAACGTGCAAACAATGCAAATAACATTGCTAAATTAAATGCAAAATTAAAAAATGCAAACTGGGAAGAGGTATATAATGACACAAACCCTAACTCTTCGTATGATACATTCATTGGATTACTAAATTCCCACATTAATGAATGCCTACCATGGAAAAAAATCAAAATAAGACCGCACAATAATGATTGGCTCACTAAAGGTATTGTAACATCCACAAAGGAAAAAAACCGCCTATACAAAAAATATAAATGTAATCCGACAATTGAAAATGAACATATTTATAAAAGATTTAAAAATAAACTGACACATGTAATAAGAACTTCCAAAAAGTCATACTTTAAAAATAAATTTGACCTATATAAAAATGACTGCAAAAAAACATGGAATACCATTAATGAAGTTCTAAAGAGCACTAAAAAAAAATCTGCAGTGTACAATAAATTTATAACAACAGAAGGAAACTGTTGTATAGATAAAAACGAAATAGTGAATGAATTTAATAAATACTTTACAAATATAGGCCAAAATCTTAATGCAAAACTAACTCAAACAGTACATGACCCTACACATTATATAAATAACAATCCAGCAAACTTTTTCTGTACACCAACTTGTCCCACTGAAATAATTAACATACTGCATAGTAACAATTCCAAAAAGTCTGGAGGTTATGACAACGTGGACCCTAACATTATTCAACATGTTATACCACAAATTGCAAATCAACTAGCTCACATCTTCAATAATTCATTCACTATGGGTATTGTTCCAAGAAAGTTGAAGATTGCTAAAGTAATTCCGTTATACAAAAGTGAAAACCCTGAACTGTTTACAAATTACAGACCTATTTCGATTCTTCCATGCCTATCAAAAATACTAGAGCGCCTAATGTACAATAGGATTAATAATTTCCTAGCTGAATATAACATACTATCAAATAAACAATATGGATTTAGGGGAAATTACTCTACTTATATGGCAATGATTGACTTGGTAGATAAAATATCAAGCAACATTGATCAAAAAAATCATAATATAGGCATATTTCTTGATCTTAGTAAGGCTTTTGACACAATAGACCATAACATCTTATTAAAAAAACTTCAGTGCTATGGGATAAGAGGCATAGCTTGCGAATGGTTCAAAAGTTACCTTAGCGATAGAGCACAATATGTGTTGTATAATAACACAGAATCTGAATACATGAAGATAACTTGTGGTGTTCCCCAGGGATCCATATTAGGCCCATTACTTTTTATCATATATATAAATGATATTGTAAATGTATCAAACATTCTTAAGCCTATACTGTTTGCAGATGATACTAGTTTGTTCCATGCACACACACATTTCCACACTCTCATAGAAGAAGTGAATATTGAACTACATAAAATTGCAATTTGGTTTAATACTAATAAACTAACATTAAATGTTAAAAAATCAAATTTCATAATATTCACACCAAAAGGGAAAATTTATAACACAGACAATGCTGAAATAATAATAAATGGTAACAAAATAAAACAAGTCAAGTTTACAAAATGTCTAGGAATATACATAGATGAACATTTGAGCTGGAAAATCCATATTAATAATTTAGCCAAAAAAATTGCACGAAATGTAGGAATGCTAAATAAATTAAAATATTTTCTCCCATTGTACACCATGAAGACTTTATACTATTCATTAATATTACCTCATCTGCAATATTGTGTCCTGTTATGGTCAAATACATACACAATTCATTTAAAAAAAATAAAGATATTACAGAAGAGAGCAATAAGGATAATTACAAAATCACAATATACATCACATACAGATCCATTATTTTCAAAATTAAAACTGTTAAAGTTAAGTGATATATATAAACATCAATTAGGGATTTTTATGTATAAATCCGTAAATGATCAACTCCCAGACAACTTGACTTCTATGCTTAAACTAACAGAAAACATTCATAACCATAATCTTAGAAATTTTAATGGGTTTTACATTCAAAACATAAGAACAAACAACAGAAAGTTTACAATAAATTATTCTGGTCCAGTCTTCTGGAATACACTACCTCAACATATAAGAAAGCTTAGAACAATAAAACAATTTAAAGGTAAGCTAAAGGAGTTATTACTGATGGGATATGTATCTTAGGCATATATAAGGATTATGTAACGTAGTTATAGTATTATTTTATTATTTATCATTACTTGTATTTATTTTTAGACTTATTTAAGTACTTAGTAATAGTAATATTAGTAGTTGTAGTATTCTAATATTATCATTCATGATAATGATATTTATTTATTTTTATATGTTTAGTTTACTTTTATAATAATGTCCATAAAGTTGTATGTTCTTGGTGGTCCTCGATATAAGCCCCTAGGGGTTTCTAGAGGATCTCCACGGTTACATTTTATAATCATGTTTATGCTTATGTTTGTATGTTGTTGTTGTTGTGACCGAAATAAAGTTCAATTCAATTCAATTCAATATATATATATATATATATATATATCCATCTCCAGGGAAGTTGCAATTAATGCGCGACGACTATTTCCACAAAACACCCACCATAGCCTATAGCCAGATACTCATTCATACAACCGAGGGAACTGGCAAACACATGCATACATTCATATATACATGGATACATACATACACCTTTTACATACATACATACATACATGCATACATACATTGATGCATACATCCTGTACATGCATACACAAATACATATACACTTCTTCCAGTTGTACCAAACATTGTTATTGTTCTGTCTACGCAGAAACACGTAAACCTGTCTTGCAGATGCAACGGAAGCAAGAACATGGATGGATGTATGCAGACTGTCAAGAACACTCATGTTAACCTGAACGTAATATATCTAGTGACATTTTATAACGTAATGATGATGTGTCGTTTGTCCACTTGATTATGTGATGTGTTCAATTTGAATCAACGTGAAATGGTTTATTGTGCTCAATTGTAGTGATAAACCTATTGCCTGACGCTTTTGATCTTTGATCAAATAAATATATTGCAGAACTTAAGAATTGTTTTTTGTTTCTTCTCTTCTGTAAATATTCGTGGTGGGGCAGGCCGTGATTCTGAAATCGATCAGTACTTCTGCCTCTTTCTCTATCACTATTCATTCCCTATTCCATCAACCATTAGCCCTAAGACCCGAAAACAAACAAAATTAGTAGTGTGCATTTACGCAAGTTTTAATTTGTACCAGAGAACATCACTACAACATTCATCGATGTGAATTTAGTACGGTTCATGAGCCACGTCGTTTTGAGCAGAACAAATATGTGTATTGCTGCCACAGTGACTACCTGCAACAACAAATACATTTATGTGGGACAGTGCTCCTGCTGATATTGTTGACTTAATGACTCGGAATCATGGCTAGTTTGCTGAAAATGACAAGTCAGATGTTTGTTTGTACCAGAGCTTTGTATTAAGCCAACATTGAAAATAACATATATACATAATCGAATACAATATACAAATTGAGCCTTAGCCTATATAATTCTAAACATTTGACTACAAGCAAAGGTGAGGGAAACCAACCACACGCAGGTGGAAGAACACTGTAACCAAATCCTTATGCAGAAGGGGAAAGCGTCATAGCGCCCCAAAACCCCTATTTTGAATACAGTAATCCCTACAATTATCAAACACAGCATTATGACATAGAACACCGCATTGTATATCCTGCTCATCAAGCGTCAGTGATGTAATTTTTTCACCAAACCTAATTGAATCCCCCAGGTGTAGACGGGGTAGGTGGGTGGGAACAAGAGATTAGTATACAATCTAATCACAATTAATGCAGGATATAGCAATAATTTCAAGTAATAAAACAGTTCAATAATGTAAGCGATAAGTGTTCTACCTTGTACTCGTGCTGAATTCAAGTGGGAAGCTAAAATGGCGCGGAGCTCCTTTTATACCCTACGATCACGTGACTTACTTTACGGTAACACTTGAATTTATTTCCTCTTTGTTTAAAATATTGTTTCTATGTAACGACATAAAACAATAACATTCCTCTTGAATGTGTGAATTAATCAACCCGAAGGTATGCAACTGAACATATTATGTTTGAGAAAAACACTGTTTTAGTTTTTCCACCCACCAGCAAAGAAATATTTTACCCTTGTAACCAAAACCAAACATATGTTTTATTAACTGGCTTGTTAAGCCAATAACCCACCCATACAACCGAGATCGAAGAAAACAAATGTGTCGGCCAATTCAGGAAAGCAGCACAGTTGGATCTTGATCGGCTAGTTGGGCACTTCCTGAAATGTCATTTCTTAGGTACTGGCACAATGGGATTGTGTCCATTCTATTGGCTACTGTTTGAAGTCATACATTTTCTGACCAATGACTTTCAATGCAGTAACTAATCCACCACCCTATTTGAGCAGCTGCGTTGGAATGTTGTTTGTTCATGGTGACTTCTCTACTGAAAGGTGACGAGTCGCTTCTTCCACTTTCCATTTGTTCCCTCAAATTAGATAGTGAGTCTGGAACTCCCTGTGGGGACCGTTCAGTCCGCAACATGATGGTGTAGTGGTGAATACTTGTAGGGTTGAATACTCTTATAGTCCCTGACAACATTCTCTTTGTGATATCGGCATTCGCTGCACATGCTTGATATTCTATGCCTGACGTTCTGTTTGTCGCGGCTTCTTATGGATCTTCAGTGTGTTCAAGTCTTGCTTGCTGTTAGACCAAGCCAGTCCTTTCTATATAGAGTCACACTGCTTCTTAATCCATTGTTCTTCTGGTACTTTCGTTTCCTTCATTCCAATAGGGCTCCTGTGAGTCTGTATTACAATGCTTGCTATTCTCTAGGTCTTTGATTACGCCACATACGTCAAGGATGTTGTTCGTGACTCAAGATTGTGTCTTCTTCCTCTGTCAGACACGTATCACCCTAGCAGTTTTGCGGAATTACTTGTTAGTAAAGACATTGATATACATATAATGTATGTTTTTCGGAAGTTGATTGTCTGCAAGATCTAGGAGACGGAGTCCCCTTTCTCTTTCCCAACTGCTTCATGTCCATGATTAAAAGTTAGCAGTGTTATCCAGAAAAGTGAATTTGTGCATAGTTTTTAGATTTTTAATAATTATAATTAATAATTCCTGTCAGATGATATACATTATAAAATATCGATTCAGTGTTGTGTGTGGCAGGTTCACATCCTGCTGGTGTTCTTTATGCAAACATTACATGTGTGCACACGCATTGATTCTATTTAATAAGTTCAGCTGCTTTTGTAACTTCTGTGAAATGCATCAAACTATCGTCGTCAAGTTTGTGTATGTATCAATGTATATATGCAGGAATATTAATGCTTTCTTCATAAATGGCCAGCACCTTGGTTGCCAAACAAACAGGAATTAATATGCAACCCAAACAACTATGATATAAGACCTACATGTGGGCAGTAGAATAGAGATAAAATGTTACTCGCTGGCAGCATCATCTGATTGCATCAGAGTTCTGCCAGGTCATCAAGTTAAGTGCAACAGTAATAACTCTACTTGAGGTCAGCGTAGAATATGCTGAGGACTGCAGTGGCGATATCAAGACATGGGAGTTGTCATGCTTCAAAGACTGCTATTATAGGAAAGTTGGAGTCTTCCATCTAACATGTCATGTTTGGTTGGCTCCAAGACAGGAACTGGATGAGAAGGGTGCGAGAGACGTGATTGGTGGAGAAGAGCTGGTGATTTCCAAGAAGGGAGAGGAGAGAAAGACAGAGAGAAAGAGCAAGAGAGAGAGAGCAAAAGAAAGAGAATAAAGATAGCCCACTGGAATATAGACGAATATAGACAGCCCACCAGAAGAAAGATAACCCTCCAAAATATACTGCCCACCAGAATAAAGATAGCCCACTAGAATAAAGATAACCCACCATCATATAGACAGCACACTGGATCTCATATCAAGTTGGTTTTAAACATTAGCTAACGTGTGTAATAATGCATATGGTTTACAATTTTCGTTTATATAAAACGCAGCTTACATAAAGTATGCTAGAAAACTAACTGATTATCATTTTTCAAATTAATGAAAAAATCAATTACAGTATAGAATAATTTCAAAATATTAATCAGTTACATTTATAGCAAATGTATGTAACCAAGTACACATACAATAATGTATCTGGGCATATCCCTGACTGATATAACAAACAATTTATCCTGTATGTGTAAATTTGTTAATAAAATCTATTTAAAATAACACATTTGTCAATACACGGTAATTGTTTTAAATAAAAAGCACACTACAGTATTTTCAGAGATCTTTATTTTAATAAAAAATAAAACTTCATAACAATTCTATATTTTCACAGTGTAGATCATAAGTAATATTATGGATAATTTGTTTTAAGTATTAATGAAAATGCAATAATAAGGCAACATTTTTAAATGCCTTGTCCACTGTCACATAACCAACAGTTGACATGACTGTTATGAGGCACCATCGTTAATGATGTGATGTCAGGCTCCACTACAATCACTATAGTGTATAGGCACAAGATGTAAACAAGTTGAAAAACTTACATTCCATGCAGAACTTGCCCTAAATTTGTCACGGCCTTTTTCGCCTCATGTAGTTAGTTCGACACATTGTGTTATATTTTATATCCTATTTAAAGGCCATGGGAACGTCAGGAATGCCTTTCAGTATCGAAATAAGACGTTCGTCTGCAACAGCAGCGTCTTTGTATGTGTATGCGACATGGCGAGATCTAGCAAGAGTCTGTAGTTGCACGTCATCCCCGCCAGGTGGCTGCTGATCTTAGCATTGACTGGAAGTAGCAGCCAGGCACTGGCGACATACTGTAGACACAATATGGCCAGATACACTATAAAATAGCCATATGAATCGGTTCAGTTTGGTGTCGTTGTGTCAAGTGTCAACTTGACGGACATGATCTGGAACGGAGAGAAATGAAGCACAAGACAGTTGCCATCTTCCATCTCGATGGCTCCATCCAGGTCGTCTTCCAGCCCACTGCATCTGAAACATTAACAACAAGAAGCAATTTTTACGACAGCTTGTAAATGAAATATGATTAAGAGAATATACTACTCAACATTTGCTAAGGATCACTTATTAGAGCGGTATTATATTTTTCGGCATGGGTATCACAAAAAACAACTAAAAATGGCATTCATTCAAGGACATGTTTATTTCCTTAATTGCATTGCTGTACACCAAATGTGACTAATTGGTAACACGCGTTCTATCGTCAAAGAAGCAGACCCCCAAAAATGGAGGTTTCAGAATGTTAGTCCAAGCCACGAAAATGTCCAAAACAGTTCAATTACCAGCAGCAACAACTGTCATTAGCTTGTGACAGTGTGTGACCCACGTGATGCAATCACAGCCTGGCAACGGTGTCTCATGCTTCCAACAAGGCTCTGGATGGCTACCATCTCAAGGTGGTTCCATTACAAACATGGTATGATCCTTAGCAAACTTTGAGTAGTATATAAACTCAGAAGATGACTATCTTCATATGTTAAGTCTGCTACTTGTCAGTTCGTTATTAACTTTTGACCTGACTGCTCGTTCGATTGAAGTTACGGCAACAAAACACATCTGGCAACAATTAACGGTATAAACAGTTGGGTCAGACACCCCAGCTGGTGATACAAAGATGTCACAACACATGAAACAATTTTTGTAACTAAGTCGCAATCACCTGAAAATATATCACAATCATGTGTAACAAATGGTGAGTCAAAACTTGCAATATTTAAAAATTCAAAGTTACTTTGATTATATTACATTTGTGAGAACTTTTATCATGACCAATCTAGACCAGCGAAAAGTGTGTAACTTTCTACCTGGAAATGACGTCATCCAGCCAAATTGTTATGAGCCATCTTAATACAAGGCAATTTACAGGTAAAATGTTTTGACTACACAAATAAGAATGCACTAGAACGAACAAAGAACTAAACCACCTACAGGTGAGCGCTGGTGACTTTGAAAGACATCTTCACACGGACTGTCGTCGTTCCACCATATGCCTCGTACAGACGCAAAATCACAGAATTGCTGTTCTCCGCCTGGAAATTGAGGTGTCATTATTACAAATATGACCATAAATACAATTATTTCCAATAAAAAATCATAAACTAGTACACCCAAGTAGGTATAGAAAATACAGATAAAAATTATATATATCAAATATATCCTAACGCACTAAAAATAAGTAAACAAGGCCCATGGGCTCTATAGCAATCCACCCGGCCGCCATATTGGTATAGAGCCAAGTCTTTATACCAGTCAAAATATTTTGTGGTAGACACATGCATGTTAACTGATAATATGTATTGTATCCTGAAATAAACAACAAACAATGTTTGACAATTTTTTTAAAGCATAATCAACAATAATTATGATTTTGGAAGATTTTTTGCATCTACATTTTGTACCCAGGAAAGCTCTACCAGCTCCTGCTTCTAAAACGAGGCATTCCAAAAGGTCTGGATTGAAATGTAGCTTGCTGTGTGTAACTGTGTATTCCTTAGCCTGTCTCATATACACAGTCGAATTTACTTTATCATCACTTTGACTGACAATACAATTTGTTTTTCTGAACTGTGACCTTAAAATTAGGTGACCTTAATAATAAGTGGACCTTAATAATGAGGTGACCTTATCAATGAGTTGACCTTATCAATGAGTTGACCTTATCAATGGGTTGACCTTAATAATGAGGGTATTTTATGAGGTGACCTTAATAATGAGGGTATTTTATGAGGTGACCTTTATAATGAGGTGACCTTAATAATGAGGTGGCCTTAATAAGTTGACCTTAATAATGGGGTGACTTTAATAATAAGGTGACCTTATTAATGAGGTGACCTTAATAATGAGGTGACCTTAATAATGAGGTGACCTGAATAATGAGTTGACTTTAATAATGAGGTGACATTAATATTGAGGTGACCTCAATAATGAGGTGACCTTAATAATGAGGTGACCTTAATAATGAGTTAACCTTAATAATGAGGTGACCTTAATAATGAGGTGACCTTAATAATGTGGTGACCTTAATAATGAGATGACCTTAATAATGAGGTGACTTTATTAATGAGGTGACCTTAATAATGAGGTGACCTTAATAATGAGGTGACCTTAATAATGAGGTGAAAGTAACCAGTGGTCAGTGTGCGTGAGTTGTCCAGTGGTCGTCCGTACCTTCTTCACAGTCTCCAGAATCACAGCCGGGCTGTCAATGGAGAAATAGGACGCAGCAGTGGCCGATTGGTCAGCACATTGACCACTGACCAAGAGAGGCTCGTTAAGTTCATAGGCAGCCTGTATCACACCGGCCGACTGAAATGTTCCTGAAACAACACGGATTAAACACTTGTTCTAACCAGCTGCCAGTGTTGAATATATTGTTTGTGGCTCCCAGAATGGTTTATTGTATGGTTTGACTTACTTTAGAAAATAAGTTTGTTGATGATCGAGTACAATGTTTTGACCTGTCAGCTACTTCTTCTACTTCTTCTTATGGCTAGCGAAAAATGGCACTCTTCATTATTAGTCAAGATCGCAAAACACAAGTACTTACCGCTAATGCCATGGCAACCACCATAATAATCGATTAAAATTCATGAATTCCGAGATCGTTGTCACCGGCAAAGTGTTCCAATGCTTCTGCTTGTAATAATCCTTCGGACAATATAACTGAAATATGCTATTTGGGAACAGTTCGATTATTACAGCCAAAAACAAAACAAAGTCCTATATGTTAACATGGAGAATATGGACTTCCTGCCACCAGTCTTGTTTTCGCACGCGAGACTTACACGCCCTATTCTGATGGATCACTGATAACATAACAAGTTTTGCCCCCACTTAGACATTTAGGAGGAGGATGTAATGATGCCATCCCACACATACAAACATGACATGGCAGATCTACTATAGATGTTTTCCCACGTACCTGAATGTGGCATAAGTCCGTAGGTGAACTTGTGTTTGCCCATGTCAGCCGTCGGGTCGGGCGACTTGCTTGACCTCAGGCTACAACAACACACAACAACAAGTGACATTCAGTGCAATGTTGTTGCATCATGTTGACTCGACATAAACATACTTTTGTGACAAAAGAGAGCACAACAGCTCAGCAGTAGAGCTTTGGACTCTCGACTACGAGAACCCGGGTTCGAATCCTGTGCTGCGGTGTTAAAACCATGGGCAAGTTTGTTCACTCTACATTGCTCCAGTTCATTCAGCTGTATAAATGAGTACTTGGTTATAGACAGTGGTGCATATGTGTACGAGCAGCCTTCATGCATTAATTGTAGCATATGGCTGGATTTAAAAATCCAGCCATATGGAATAAACATTATGTATTAAATAAAGAACAATTCAATGAACAAAATAAAACATAAATTAACAGTGAAAATGAAAGAGAAAAGCTGCTCTAAAATGATTTACGTGAGATATATTTCATACTGTGACAGTGTCTTTGCCATTCTGAAGCAACTGAAGACATTTCTGTATAAAAGAGGGTTTTCACTTTAAAAGAATTGTTTTTTAATATCCGAACATTTTTAATACCTACTATTTATCAACTATTTTATTATTTATTTATTTTTAACTTGTAATATAATTAACTATTATTTATCAGTATTAGTATTTTAGTATTATTAAGACTAATATTATTTATTTATATTGAAAATATGTTACTGATCTATTTATTTTACAATTACATGTCTATTTTTTATTTTAAGGTAATCTGTATATTCCTGTAAAGTGTAATGCACCTCTGAATGGTTTTATTAATAATAACTTTATTGTCCAGTTCATAGAGTGGAAATACATTTTGCACTTTGGAGGTTACACAAAAACACAATATTTAAGTCACTTAGTAATGCATGTATACAGTAAAATCAAGCATGCAAATATGTAAACAGTAGCTAAAAAGTAAATAAATCAATATGCTAAAACAATATGACAATATTATAATTAGATAAATAAATTAATTAATTAAGATGATAAAACAACTTTGCGTTGGCAGCGGTAGAGACTGTGATAGGCAACGATTAATTTTATTGTGGCTGATTCAGATACTTGATGGAGGATGGAATGAAGGATTTAAGGGCTCGCTGGGTTTTTACTGTTGGCATTCTGTACCTCCTTCCAGAGGGTAGAAGGTCGTAATGGTCGTGTAAGAAGTGGGTGGGTCAGATAAGATTTTGGTTGCCATTTGCAGATTGCTAGAGATATGGCGTAGACAAATACTTATTTATTATTAGTATTATTCTGATATAGTGTGGCAATTAACGCTCTATAAATGAAGTTGAACACTCACAGAGAGAGTCTGAGGATGCTGTCGATACAGGACCAACCATAGTGGGAGTCGTTGAGTACGGCCACGCCCCCGTCATACTCTGATAGGTCAGCCCACTTGTGACCACACACCTGTAACCATGGCAACAGGTCATGTGACTGGTGTGCAAAATACTGACTGCCCAGAGATCTGAGAGTTGTAACTTTTTAAATGGACCGGAAACTCTCTAAACACTTGACCAATGACCAGTATGTATATTAGCGAGAGTTATGGAATGTATTGTGTAATTTTGCTTACCGGGTGGAATATGAAAACATACATACCCCCATTACTCAATATACACTCTCCTCACACAAACACACACCACCATTAGTATATGAATGCATACACAAATACAGGCACACATAAATATATATATATATATATACATATACTCACTATATCTCTCTCTCTCTCAATCGCCCACCCACCCACCCACCCACTCGCTCACTCGCTCACTCGCTCATTCGCTCACTCGCTCACTCCATCATCCACCCACCCACCCACCCACCCACCCACCCTCCCCTCCCCTCCCCCCCTCCCCTCCCCTCCCCTCCCCTCCCCTCCCCTCCCCTCCCCTCCCCTCCCCTCCCCTCCCCTCCCCTCCCCTCCCCTCCCCTCCCCTCCCCTCCGCTCCCCTCCCCTCCCCTCCCCTCCCCTCCCCTCCCCTCCCCTCCCCTCCCCTCCCCTCCCCTCCCCTCCCCTCCCCTCCCCTCCCCTCCCCTCCCCTCCCCTCCCCTCCCCTCCCCTCCCCTCCCCTCCCCTCCCCTCCCCTCCCCTCCCCTCCCCTCCCCTCCCCTCCCCTCCCCTCCCCTCCCCTCCCCTCCCCTCCCCTCCCCTCCCCTCCCCTCCCCTCCCCTCCCCTCCCCTCCCCTCACTCACTCACTCACTCACTCACATAAATATACACATACATATACTCACTCTTTCTCTCTCTCTCTCACGCACGCGCGCGCACGCACGCACGCACGCACGCACGCACGCACGCACACAGTAAGACTTAGTACCACTGAAAGACCTTGCACAACAAGTCAATCACGACATCCAATCATGAATAAAATGACATCACCTCAAACCTTGCCCAATCCCAAGACGTGTTAAAATGGTTTGGGCGTTGCACGTGTCCAAACTGAATCTCATAAGTCACGTGAGGTGACATGATGCGCAGAGGGAACTCAACCTTCAGGAATTTGTGACTTTCATGCCAGTCCACCTAACATCAACAGAAAACAGAAGTTAAGGTAAGTCCCTACATAGCGCAACACCCAATCCTTAGAATTGATCTAGGTGCTTTACACTTTACTCCCAGGCTGACCTTCTCAATTGAACACCATCGTTAATACTTCCAAGAGAAGTCGAGATGGTGGCTATTAGTGTACAAGTAGTCTGCGTATTAATTGCATCCTTGATGCAATTAATGTGCATACTAGTTGTAAACGAACACCCCCCAGTCTAGAACCGGATATTTGAACTTGAGCAACCCAGAGTGAAAGAACTTGCTAAAAGTTCAACACAATAGGACAGGATTCAAACCAATGTTTTCCAAGAGCCCTAATCCAGAGCCCTAACCACTGTGCCACTGCGCTCCATGAATCATGTGAATAAAAACATCGATTATTTCATAGAAACCCATATAAAGCTATAGATGTAATGGTCTCCTCACTTACTAAAATGTATCAATTTTATGTTTCTAGTAGTTGATTTCATTAAATAAACCAGTGGTGGGGCTTACACACACACACACACATATATATATATCAGATATTTATATATCTAAAAATATATCTGCACATATGAGAGACGTATGCACAGAAATCCAGTATATTTTGTATGTTAGGTGACTTGACCTGTTGTGTCAATTAAGTGACCCGACCTATATGCCCATATAAGTCAAACTGTGACTCTGTTTATACAGCAAGAGGGACGGACAACTAATTCATTGAACTTCCTGCTAATGATATCATCACTCTGGTGGGAGAGAATGATTTCAGGATACAAAACATACAAAATCACCACACATGATTCGTGGGCACAGAGCACTGTTGATTTTCCCATTGGCGGTCATGTTAACATTTTGTCAGATTATAAGAAAACTGTATCTGAGAATTGTTTATCTACTAACACTTTATGCTGATCAAATTTAGTCAAAAAAACATATCTCAGGCTCTCTTAAAACGCATGCATGTGCACTGCCCCTCAATATTCACCAAACTGAGCATGCTTTTCTGCATCTGCAGGGTCATGTTAGAAAAACTGGCTAAAATTCACTACGCCAACTACACTCTGCCTAACATGCGTCATTGCACTGCAGATACATCATAGCACTGAACCTACTGGTATGCCTGTCCTACTGTATTCATTTCACATAAAAAGAATTTTTCTAAATCTCAAATGACACAATTATTACGGTACTACATTCGTATGGGTTAGACCAGGAAGTGTAACTGTGGTCTGACCCCTCCTGGTGAGGAGTGACAGTGAAACAGTTACCTCTGTGTAGAACTTGAGGTATTTTGCTCCGGTGTCCAGGGACATGTATTGGCAGATCATACTCTTATCACTGATCCGTAGAGACGTCTAAAACAAAGATGTAAACAAACAACTACATTACATTGTATAATTTGACAAACTTTGTAGCAAAATTTGTCGATGAGTACGACGTTTCGACCCGTCATCTACGCCAGAGATTAAAAGAGCAAACCTAGATAAATCAACCGAGTAGAAGATCATTGCCAGGCCACAGGACACTCAGTGTCCATGAAGAACACCAAAGTAAGTCTAATTATACAATAAACCATTCTTGGAGCCATGAACAATAAAACAAAATTATATTCAATAACTACATTTCATCATTGATACTTTGGTGTAATCTTTGGAAATATAATGACCCAAAATGTGCGTATGCTCTAGCTTACACCAAACAACATTTTTCACCGCTTTAAAGATCTTGAACTGACCAGTTTATTTACAGGACAGGAGCAGAAGTACGTGTAACTTACACTCATTGGTAAAGATATTAGTATTGATGAGAATCTTGGAAGGACTCTGCGTGTATTTTATCATTACGTCTTATATTATATGCATTTTTGAAGTCACATTTTAAATTGTTTTTACAAATAACTTGGACATACCTGCCATGGGATATTAGCATTTTGAATCCCACCTATATATTTAGTCACATATTTACAAACAAACTGTTTAACAAGTGGAGAAGAGCCACATCTCTAAAAAAGGCGAAACTGCATTACCAAAAAGACAACACATAATAGTTACATAATAATAACATGTGACAGTAAGGTAATGTGTTTTTTATGTAATTTTCTGTAACATGCAAATGTTCCATGTATTATTAATCACATATTTTTACTACTTGATTATTCATAGATGTAGTTAACAAAAATAACAACATCTTCAGCACTGAGCAGTCCCTTCACCACGTCTTAGTTTCACTGTTCAAAGGTGGCTACTGAAGATGTTAATGGTTCAAAACTAATGCACCTTTTTATATAGATAAATATACAACATTTATCACAGATAAATAAACAATGCAGCTTTTACATAGTTTTACAGTGACAGTTTTGAAAAGTAACAGTAGATTTAACAAGGTTTAACAAGTTGACATCCAGAGCCAAGCTCCAGACGGCATGTGAGCAAGGAAGCCTATAGCTTATCGAGTGTTCACAAAATTATAAAAGTGGACATAAATTAGTATTATACTTGAAATTATAAACATACAAAATTATAATGCCATTAAAATGCTAATAATTAAAATACGTTGTCTCTAAAAATATATCAGTAAAATAAAAAATACATAAAATGTCCTACAATAATAACAATTTGTTATAATAATAAATTAATTAAAATAAATGTATGAATAAATTACTTAATCAGTATTAAAATAATTTCTAAACAATTTAAGTGTTCAACATAGGCATAGCCAGCCCTTGCCAAATAATTGCCAATTTTATTTTTAAACATTTACACTGCTGGCATGTACACAATCATGACTTAATTGATTCCATATAGTATAGATTCCAAGTAGAATGTGTTACCTTAATCGTTGCCCTAAGTGGCCCTGATTCAACGATTGTTGCTTCTTCGATGATGTCCACTACAGCGGTCCTGTAGAGGGTCGACATAAAGGGGTCATTTCAGCGGTATGTAACTTACAATTCTCATCACACGATTCAGTGAATTCCTAAAATATGCAATTGTAATTCGAGAAAAAATTTCACCATAAAAAGTTTGGTTATTAATTATAAAAATGTAACAAGCGTGATATTAGACTTTGGGCAATATTATGCATGCAATGCCCCCTTCTGACTAAATATCAACAAAATACAAAACAAACTGCTGCGGGACGACACAAAGACCACACATGGTCCCTCTTGTGAGGAAAACACAAACTAAACAAATTACTTTCAGGATTCTTTAAGCAAATACTCCTTCCTTTTACATAACAAAAACAACGTTTTCTGACAAAATAATCTGTTGTCCGTCAGTGAAGTAGTGTGTGTGTGGTGTTGGTGTGTTTTATGTGATGTGAACAAGTGTAAAAATCGAAATTAAATATTGTATTTTACTGTTATAAAATATTATACGCTAATTCATGATATGTACAACAATGTGAGGTCTAGCTGTTTTACTTGCTTAGTAAACGTTTTCAAACTTAAGTTGTTTTTTCCTGGCAGTAAAGTCTACAGCTTAGCTCATAGTAATAGCTGCAGTATAGAAGTGTGAATCTTTGGAATTTAACGTAACATTAACTGGATCACATGACACATAAGAGTGACCTTGACCTTGTCTCCAGGTGATAGTCCATTACGTCCCATGCGTCCCAGAACAGTGGAACATCATCAAATATCACAAACTGGTTGGCATGACTGGCCACGGATATGACATTCCTGGAACACATTTCACACAAATTATTTCATGAACACAATATGTGGAACATATTAATGATAATATATTTTAATAATAATAATATATTTGATTTAATATAGCACCACATGCAATTTCAAATTGTTCATGGCGCTTTACATACATTAAAATCCTAAAATACACACCAGAAGAAAAACACATAAATATACTACTGACATATATAAACAATTATAAAAAAGATTAAACATATCAATATAAATATAATATACAAATTATTTAAGATGAATAAATGTATAACAAATATATAAATAGGTTAAATAAAATATCGATAAAAGTACACAAACATTAAACTAATCCGCAAGAACAGTCAGAAGAAATGTGTCTAGGTGTTCCTTGAAGGTGGCTAAACAGGCAGACGTCTTAACGTCATTAGGTAGAGCATTCCATAAGGTCGCTGCTGGTCGGTTATATTATACATAACCTGCCACAATAAAGTTGGTATTATGCCAACATGACACTTAATATTGTACACTTTTGGAAACAGCTTTAAAATGTCAGTATCAGTTCTGTTCTTATTGCTCGAAATAGAGCTAACGTTTAGTGACGTCTGAAGAAATATGGTTTTAAAATTGAAATCAATGCTCCGTTCACATTGGCTCATATTATTTTGGGGATTATATCGCGTAGAAAATAAACCAAACATTGGAACAATAAAGTATGCATTGTCAACATTAATAATAACACTATAATGATAACTGTAACACTTCCATAGACCTATATCCTTGAAAAGTCAACAGCAGAGGTGCCACAAACAAAATCGTTTGGCAAAATGGGGAAAGGCAAAAGTGATCATTGAAGCCTGGAACCACAGTGGGACCGCAGCATCTGTTTTACGAAATGTGGCTATAGCTTCAGAAGATTTAGTTGTAACAGGGAGTTGATTCCAGACTGTTAATGCAAGAACAGAGAGAGAGCACGGTTTCCAACTGACGAGTGAAGATCTGGGAATTCCTAGAATCATCCATCACAGGATGATTTAACACCTGTGGGGCCCAGAACAAAGAGGAAAACTGTGAGCGGCTGCTCCAAAATTGTGGAACTCATTACCCAAAGATGTGTGCCGCTGCAACGACGTTGGCGTTTTTAAGAGTAAATTAAAGACTCACTATTTTGGTGTAGCCTACAACTAACTTGCACATTTTATTAGTTTTACAATTGTTAGATAACTACTTGGTCTACGCCGGATGTTTGTACAAAAAATCTTTTTTATTTTTATTAATTAAACAATGTATTTATATATTTATTTAGCTAATTTATTTTACTATTTTATATGATATCAATATATGCGTATTACACTGAATGTTTATATTGATTCGTATATTGTGCAGCACCACAGAATATTACTGTATAAATATGGTGCTATAGAAATTAATAAACATTTACATCTGGGCAGTTATGTTTGGATCCAGTGCAGAAGAAGCCTGTTTTGTGCAGCAGGTCACATGACTTCTTTTCAACAGATGTTGTAGAGATGAGATGAACACAGCCAGAAACAGTATTTCTAGGTACACGTGAAGCACCTAAATTATGTTTGGGTATTTGTCAACAACATATGTAACATTTTGTTGTTCAAATTCTAACAGAAACAATTTATATGAAAACCAATTGAAACCCAAGATTATTCGTAGCCAAGGTCAAATACATTAAACAAGTATCCCGTGTGACAATTCATTTGCAAATGTATTTATTTCTAAAGATTATTTCAATCGGAGCCATTTTCTACCGAAGACAAATACAAAATAAACACGCAGCTGGTATCACACAAACAATTTCCTACAAAATAAAGATAATTTGTACCCCAACTAATCCAGTGTGAAAGTGAAACAAACAACATGAAAGTAAAACAACCCAATGTGAAGGTGACACAATCCAATGTGAAAGTGAATGAAACAACTGATGTGAAAGTGAAACAACCAATGTAAAAGTTAATGAAGCAACCAATGTGAAAGTGAATAAAACAACCAATGTGAAAGTGAAACAACAAATGTAGATGTGAATGAAACAACCAACGTGAAAATGAATGAAACAACCAATGTGAAAGTGAAGCAACCAATGTGAAAGTGAATGAAACAATCAATATAAAAGTGAAACAACCAATGTGAAAGTGAATGAAACAACCAATGTGAAAGTGAAACAACCAATATGAAAGTGAAACAACCAATGTGAAAGGGAATGAAACAACCAATGTGAAACTGAAACAAAGCAGGTGTACTACAACGTATGTGGGTCAACCATCATCTGACAACAAACATATATGTATACCTGGACACATCGTTGACCATACAGAGTCGAACCACCCTGCCTGTCTTGTCCACTGCTGTCTCAAGGTGACCATTCCGCATGCAGATGAGGTCGTCGCCCTAGTTGACATTGTACGTGAATGACTGGCCACATTATAACAACGACACCTGTTAAAAACTTCAAAGGAAACAACGGAACTTCACTAGTTCTAAGTTGGTGGCTTTATTATAGCCATTCCACCAACTGGACATACATCCCATTCCGTTGTCGAAATGGGTATTTTTAAATCCACAATCAATACATTAATTTTTTTAAATCACAGTACTCCAGAAGTAACATTGATATAGTGATGTGATCTGAATGGTCGTGCTTCACTGAACACTCTCCACAATCCTTAGAAACCATATAATGTTTTGTAATATATACATTTTATTTAGCCTTTTTAAGTGATGTAATCGCCAATGAAACATTTTCAATGCATTTCTATACTTTACTCCAAAGATAACGACTATAATCCAAAAATTTTCACACGGATTATAGAAGATATCAAAGACATCCCAACAACCCAAACCAGACCAGACGGCCATATCGTTTTAATTTCTGGAGATTTGCAAGTTTATTTTGCCTAAAATGTATTTTCTATAAATAATGCAAAGACTGAATATCTCCTGGACTAAGCTGTCCAGACTGAACCTACTTCCTACCTGCTTCTGGACAGTGACAGGAATGGGCAGTTTGACTGCTGGCATAAGCTCACAGTGACCGACTGATGGTATGTCTGAGACAAACACTGCAACAACAACAACAACGTTCACAGTCAACTATAACCAGAGACTTAGTCAGAAACCCAGCTGCTGGTCTCTGAGACTGACAGACAATTGGCCAAGATCTGTAGTTACAACCAGTGTTGTCTGAACTACTTTTTGTACTTGAGTAAAAATACAAATAACTCACCTCAACTCACCTAAGGTAAAAGTACATAATTTTTTTAATTGAGATAAAATGTAAGTAACTTTGTAAAACACTTGAAGTAAGAATAAAAAAATACAGTTCAACTTTTAATTTCAACATTACAACTAAACTAACTAATTTGCATTAAAAAAAAGATTGTTACCTGGCTGATGAATTGCCGTGATTGCACACTCTTCATAAATTTCGACAGGCGACTGGGCACGGAACTATTGTAGCGCTAAGTGCGCTGTATCATGGTGACTTTTTGCATACGTTATTTTCAAAAAAGAGATTGAGAATCAAAGGGTAAACAAACTGGACTGACCTGATATTATTTCCCAAATTTAGACACATTTTCTCTAGTCAATTAAAACCCTCACCCAAAGTTTTGCCGTCTTTGTCTGTCTGTGTAGTTACACCAGCCATTTCAATTAGACGATCCGTCGATGCGAACGCTGGCCAGCATATGACCTCCGACCTTTGCCATGAACATGTGTTTATGATCTGAGCAGTTCCATGTTCTGGGCATCCAGCTCCCTGTCGTGAGTGAGGGTGTCAGTAAACTCAGTGCAGGTAACGTAAAAAGTAGTCACATTAAAGGGACATGGTTCGTTCGTGGCTTTTTATTTTTATTGCAAAATCATGTTATGCGGTATAAAGTATACTTAATATAGCGTAAAGACAGTCAAAATATGTTTTCATGTACCATATAGGGGTTGAAAATAGACGCAGTAAGGGGTGCTAAACTCTGTTTACACATCGACCACGAGGCGTTTTCAAAACCATTGTAGGCGTTGCTAAAGCCCAGGAAATGCATGATCATGCGATGCAGTATCACGTGAACACAAGTTGACGCCACTAACGCCACACCCAGCCAGGTGCACAGCTCCCAGTCGGTAAAGGTCAAAGGGTGGGTGTCACTCGCGATGATTTGAGTGACAGCGTATATAAACATTCGACGTTTAACATTATGAAGTCAGTTCTGTTTCGATAAAACATTTATTGGCGGTCAGGACGCTACAATAGTTATATAGCTTATACTGATTAACATGATTTTGCAATAAAAAAAACACAAACGGACCGTGTCCCTTTAAAGGTTAACAGTCTCATCGATTCTGTATCTTGTTAAATGTAGAGGAAGCAATACTTTATTCTAACATACTGATCACCGAAAAGAAAAAATAATACTGTTTTTCTATATTGCTAATTCCCACATGCCAGATCGATGCGCTGTACAAGAAATATAATAAATGTATTAATAAATATAAATTATATAAATTAATGTAAATCAAATAAATTTTTTGTTTTAACCGATTAGCACTCAAGTCGGGCATTGACGGTCACCTCGAATCTCCTCAGGTCGGCCATAGCCGGCCAACGAATACACCACAGCGTTTGAATATGTTTTACGTGATTGCATCTAGTGATTAAGAGATGCAATAAATGCGACACCTATCTAGACATATAACATTAAATTGTGACTATTTTGGATACTTCCGGTCTCAACAATATTTAACAGCAATAGTTTTTGTTTTTGGACATTTAAAAATGTCCTCCAGCCAGGAGTTGGTCACGTGTACAGCTAAGATGTGTAATATATTATAACAAAATTTATACCAGTGTGTAGATGATTTAATGTTCTTTTAAATAAACCCAACTTGTAGCAGTAGAAATCCAAGCATAAAAAAGTTACACCGCAACAAAGTAGTTATTTTACAAAAAGTTTCAAACTGTCAGTGTCAACCAAGAAATGGTCAACATATTTTAAAGTTATAACAACAGTTTTCACACCATTGTGTAGGTACCTTTATTATCTACAACATGCGTACAACATGCTATGCGATAATTGAATAATAAAGGCTCTAGAGCAAAAACAATGGCGCAAGCAATATTTTTAAACATCTAGATGAAAACGTTTGAGGAGCCACAAGCTTCACATTAAAATCAGCTGCATGCTAATGGGTTAAGATGCAGACTAGTAAACCTTTGTAGGTAAATTACATAAATTAATTATAAATTAATTAAACACTGTTTTAAAGATGTATAGTACTAAACCTTTGTATAAAAATTATATAAATTAATATAACATAAAAACCGTTACTAAATCTGTGTATGTAAATAATCTATGATCCCACACAGCGGGTAAATGTGTAACCTGTAGCGGACTCACTCATTCTAGAGAAGGACAACTCCTGCGTTAGTCCAATTTTGGGCTGTTTGGAGGAAAAGCACCTAAGACTATGTTGAACCTTGGGTATGGTTCAAACCCTAAAACCAGTGTATACCTACAACTTTAGAAACGGTGTCAGTTTCCTTCTGAACTAATGTTGATTACTTCTAAAAAGTATTCATCTGTGATTCAAAAAATCAAGGAGGAAAATATACATACACAAATACTAGCTTCGTTAATGTTCAATTTTGAATATCACATTCACATCACACACTGAATCGGACAACCCAGCAAACAAGGACTCGTGATTTCACATGTTCTATAAGTGAATTCACGAGTTCAATTCATGTGTTACCGTATGTGAATTCACCAGATTCTGTGAACAAATTTGGTGTGTCGACATGTGTTTACCGTGAAAACACGAGTTTTTCACGTGATACCATACCAGTTCTGACCCAGTACGACTCGTGTCAAACTCGTTCAAAACTCATGACAACAGGCAGAACATGTGTATTCACGTGATTACACGTATTGGTGGAGCGGCACCAATTATGAACCAGTATGACACGTGCCAACTGGTTCAGAAATGGTTCCTTGTTTGTTGGGCAATGATATAATAATAATAATAGTTTTTATATAGCGCTAATTCCCGCATGGCGGATCGATGCGCTGCACAAGAAAAATACTAAAATTAATGTATATTAATAAATACAAATGTAAATTATATAAATTAATATAAATCATACTAACTCGCATGTAAATAAATAAAAAATAAATTATATTAAACACTGCTTTTAAGATGCATAGTACTAAAACATGGTATACAAATTATATATATTAATATAAAATTAAAACCCTTTCTAAAACTCTGTACGTAAACATACATATAAATCGATAAATTAATCTAAAATATAAACATTCATTAAAATATCATTACACTAAAAGGAAATTATAATGCAATGTCCATCATATCAAAACAATTTAAATTAATTGAAATGTCTAATAAAAAGATATGTCTTTAAATACTTTCTAAACATTGGTAATGTCCCGGATGCATGAATGTTTAGAGGTAGTTCATTCCACAGTTGAGGTGCTGCTGCGCCAAATGATCAAGTTATATCTTTAAATCTCCTGCTATATTGGCATACCTTGGAAATGAGAAAACTTGCAGAACCAGCCAAGAGGACACGGCCGTCTCTCAGTACATCTGAAAATTAAAATATTCAACATTCAAGAATTGTATTATTTATGTCAGAAAGTATTTGATACATGCATCAGTAGTAAAAAGGGAAAACTACACATCATACAATATTAATCATACAAGCTGAAGATGCTAGAAACCACTATTTATGATTAATATAGCCGAGAAAGTGCAAGTTTTTTGCATTGTGTATTTTCAAGTGTGTATTTCTGACATGAGTTTCTGAAAAATCTTTTTTAATTAAATGCACAAAACATAACATATAGCAACATACACTGCGGGCTATGTTTGCATAAAATTCTACACATATTTACAAATTCTTTATCAGTTGCATATTTTCAAACATCTTGTCATTTACATGCTAATAAATTTCAATCAAAATCAATATCGCACCTGCAGCCATTTTGGTAAGAAAAATGTGGTCAATACAACAATTTACCCAAAAATTGAAATTTTAAATATCACCATTTTCTAGGTGCTATGTCACTTCAGGCTACATATGTATAGCCATATGAATTACCATAAACTTACCTTCATACAACCGGCCTGCCTCCTCACACACCTAAAGCAAAACAATGATTATTAAATCACTTGTTTACATGACAGAGAAAATCAACACATATACAGTGTTGTTGACAATGTTAGAGCCACCGTTAAAGTGTCATCTAAAGATATCTTTATTTAAACGAACATATGGTGCCAATTAGCCAGATACGTGACAATTAATTTATCAATCTTTTTCATTCAGATATATTTTTAATTGTTTTTCATGGCAGTTTATTTATGTATAATCTGTGAGCGCAGTGATTGACAATGAGTTAGAGATTGCACGATGTGTGAACGCCCCAGTAGAAAAGACTGGCAGGAAATGAAGGAAACATTATAATGGCCTAATGTCCGTTTGTGGGGTACTCAAATGTGGTCTTACATGATTAAGCTGTTAAAGGGATACTCCAGTCAGTAAGAGGTTCACAGTGTTAACTTACATAACTATACTATATTGGTAGTGCCTAGTGATTGTGCACAAAGATCGCTAATAAACAATTAGTTATAGTTTAATGGTATCAAAAATATGCTATCTTAGATTCAGGGCGCTGCCATCTCAAGACTTATGCTCCAGTGACGTAAGCCAAGTCGTTTACGTCACTGGCACATTGTTGAAAAATGCAAGGATTGGCAGAATCTTCGCTAATAATTGTGACATAAGCAATCCGAGACATACTGATAATATCAAATACCATTGGACAGAAGTAAGATGTTCGAACGTGAATGCGCCAGTGGCGTAAGCGGTTTACGTCACTGGCGCATAAGTCTGAAGATGGCAGCGCCCTGAATCCAACATGTAGTGTTTCTGATACAATTATACTATAATTAATTGTTTATTCACGATCTGTGTGCACAATTACAATACACAACCAATATATTATACAGATGTAAGTAAATGGTGTGAATCTCTCACTGACTGGAGTATCCCTTTAAGGCTGTTGGGAAATGCCGGTTTGAACTCATGTATGGACCTATGAAAATGACCTCTGACCTTGTGTATGGAGCCAGGGAAATGACCTCTGACCTCATGTATGGAGCTAGGGAAATGACCTCTGACCTCGTGTATGGCGCTAGGGAAATGACCTCTAACCTTGTGTATGGAGCTAGGGAAATGACCTCTGACCTCATGTACGGAGCTAGGGAAATGACCTCTTGACCTTGAGTACGGAGCTAGGAAAATGACCTCTGACCTCGTTATGCAGCTAGGGAAATGACCTCTGACCTTGTGTATGGAGCTAGGGAAATGACCTCTGATCTCGTGTATGGAGCCAGGGAAATGACCTCTGACCTCGTGTATGGAGCTAGGGAAATGACCTCTGACCTCGTGTATGGAGCTAGGGAAGTGACCTCTGACCTCGTGTATGGAGCTAGGGAAGTAACCTCTGACCTCGTGTATGGAGCTAGGGAAATGACCTCTGACCTCGTGTATGGAGCTAGGGAAGTGACCTCTGACCTCGTGTATGGACGTCCCAGGCAGGACATCATGGAACTGGTTGAGGAGGACAATCTTCCACAGTTGTTCTATCTTCCCAGCGAGATAGTCAGTCTTCCTTCCTCCCCTCTCCCCCTCCACATGGGAGAGAGTGGACAGCAGCTCCAACTGACGCAGCAGAATCTCAGCGCGTCTGTTCTGCTGCTTCAGCTGTGTCAGTAAAAAGCAACACATTTTCAGTTTGACGCACTTATGTTAAACGTTGACATTTTATTGGTAAATTGTTTTTAAGTGATTCATAATATTATTTAGTAATTATTTTATTTTATTTTTAAACTGGTCAATGTTTTATTTTTATTGTAAAACAAAGAAATCATATATTGTTTTGTTGTATCTTATAGTGAAGTGTGTAGCTATATGCGTCACACATTCTACATAAGAGTGAAGTGTGTAAACTATGTGTGTTACACAGTGCCATAGAGTGACGTTCATAAGCTATGTATTACACACTGCAGCTTACAGTGAGGTGTGTAAACTAAGTGTGTTACACACTGTGCCATATATTGAGGTAAGCTATCTGTGTTACGCACTGTGCTATAGTGTGAGGTGAGTAAGCTATGTGTGTTACACACTGTTCCATATATTGAGGTGTGTAAACTATGTGTGTACACACTGTGCCATAGTGTGGGGTATGTAAATTATGTGTGTTCCACACTGTACCATAGTGTGAAGTGTGTAAATTATGTGTGTTACACACTGTACCATAGTGTGAAGTGTGTAAATTATGTGTGTTACACACTGTGCCATAGTGTGAGGTGTGTAAATGATGTGTGTTACACACTGTACCACACTGTACCAGTGTGAGGTGTATAAATTATGTATGTTACACACTGTACCATAGTGTGAAGTGTGTAAATTATGTGTGTTACACACTGTGCCATAGTGTGAAGTGTGTAAATTATGTGTGTTACACACTGTGCCATAGTGTGAGGTGTGTAAATGATGTGTGTTACACACTGTACCATAATGTGAGGTGTATAAATTATGTGTGTTACACACTGTGCCATATAGTGTTAGGTGTGTAAACTATGTGCGTTACACACTGTGCTATATATTGAGGTGTGTAAACTATGTGTGTTACACACTGTGCCATATATTGAGGTGTGTAAGCTATGTGCGTTACATACTACACCATAGTGTGAGATGTATAAACTTCATGCGTTACACAGTGTGCCATATATTGAGGTGTGTAAGATATGTGTGTTAAACACTGCCTTAGTGTGAGATATGTAAACTATGTGCGTTACACACTGTGCCATATATTGAGGTGTGTAAATTATGTGATTATGTGTGTAACACACTGTGCCATATGTTGAGGTGTGTAAGCTACAACACATTAATGTATGTGTGCTACACACTGTGCCATAGTGTAAGGTGTCTAAGCTACAACTGTATGTGTGTTACACACTGTGCCATACAGCGAGGTGTGTAGGGTGTGTGGTGGATGCACCGTACCCTGGAGTGAGTTGTGTAGGTTCCGTTGTGTAACTCCAAGTAGAGCTCTCCTGTCCAGGAGCACAGATTGTCAGCCTCGTGTGTTTCTACGGTCCTGAAGAACGTCTCTGGCATACACATCGTCACCCTGCAACAAACTACATGTAAACCTACCACGTGGGCTCCTCACATTTTATGTAATGTTCTTTGGCAAAAACTGAGTTACCATAGAAACGAAAGTGGGACTGATTTGATGAATATCCTGCTAATGATTACATCCCAGATAATGGAAGTGGACCAGATCTATATGCCAGTGTTACAATTATTTGTCTTTTTACAGAATGAAGAATGTTCCATAAACAGTGACGTATTTGATCTAAGACCTTCAACTCTTGTGAGTTGCACACAAAATGAAGCACCACCAAACTAGCAAAACTTACTTTGGAATCCCGTCGACATTCTTGAGTCGTGTCAGTCTCTCCAACATATCAGTGCTGAAAAAAGGACACATTATTCACATTATTATTGACCGTTGTGTGACTCAGAAACTATTCACTAGTCCAAAGAGAAATAATTGATGGTTTCTACAATGATACATTTTGAAAGAAAACCTACCTGGTGTCACGCATTATAAATTTCCATATTTAATCAAATAAATAAGACTAGGAAATTTATATAGAGGGATGACTGAACTTAAACACCTTCACTCACCCACTTTAATTTAGATCATAAGATTTTATAGCCCCACAAGAAATCGGCATAGCTAAAACAAGAAACTAGAATCCATGCAACGCCTGCAAAATAAAATGAAGCTCGACTATCTGCATTTCCATCCATGTTTGTCATCCCCATGACCTTGTGGTCACTCCTGTGACCTTGGGGGTCAACTTACGTGGGTCCTTGTCCTCCGTCTCCGTAACCAAAGAGATACATGCTGTGGTTTGAGCGACCTTTGTCCTTGAAGTTGGTGAGTGACCTCATCACCTGTGTACAAATGATTCACTCCTTTTACGCACACAATAACAGTTACACATAAATGTACTTACACCTTGCACGTTTTATGGTTTATACTTTACAAAGTGAAATGTTGATATTTTGCTAAATTTTGCATTTGCAAAATACTTTCTTGTTGGCCATATACACACACATGTACACACGTACACACACGCATACACATAGTATCACATACACACACATACATACACAAACAAGTATGCATACACACAACGCATGTGCATGTATACATGTGCATACATGTGCCAAAAGTATCACGTTTTGCCCAGAAATATGGTTAGGATTCTTCTTCACCAAGAAGCAGTAGTTCTAATCATTCAAATTGTTGCCGATGACAACAGTTTATATGCATCACTAACAACATAAAGTTTAACTGGTGTTTTCCACAGTTGCTCTGCACTAACCAAATGTAGATTATATATATATATATATATATAATATTACATATATATATATATATTATATATATATATATATATAATATTACATATATATATATATATAATATTACAAATATATATATTACAAATATATATATATATATATAATATTACATATATATATATATATATATATATATAATATTACATATATATATTATATATAATATTATATATATATATATATATATATGTATATATAATATGTATATATATATACATATATAATAATTATATACAATACATACATAAATGAACATATTTAATAATAACAAAGTTGTGAAATGACCAATATGTGTGAGACTTACCTACGTCTAAATGGGCACATCGGAATGAAGGTAAAACCCATCCTTACTAGTCTGAGGTTGCATTAGATGTAAGTACTGCGTACCCCCACTCCAGTCTGCTTTGCAAAAGTCAGTCAATTTATTGTAATTTGCGGCCAAGTTCCGCTAGAGCTTGGGAATTAGACACAGTTACCTGAATACACAATATCTTTGAGCAGCCCATGCGATTGTTCTAATGGGAAATGATGCTAGGATTAGGGTTCCCAGAAGTCGATGGGGTTGTCTTGGAACTGGAGTGTGGGATGAACTGATGTCTCCGCTAACAATGACCACTTTGATTCAGCTAACATCCATACAAATACAATGCGTACATTTGCCAGGGGCTTGTGAGATGGTGGTGCCTATAGTGCCTACCTCCTCCACCTTCCCATCCATGCCGTATGAGTCCCCCGGGGGGAAGTGGGTGAGAACCCGCGATCCATCCAGACCGTGCCACCAGAAGGTGTGATGCTGGAAAAAGGTAAACATTTTGGTCTTATAGAGTTATATCCCAGTCTCTCATTCTTAGGTCGGTCACAGTCTCTCTTACGTCCCGGTCTCTCTTACGTCCCGGTCTCTATTACGTCCCGGTCTATCTCTTAAATCCCGGTCTCTCTTACATCCCAGTCTCTCTTACATTCCAGTCTCTCTTACATCCCAGTCTCTCTTACATCCTGGTCTCTCTTACATTCCAGTCTCTCTTACATCCCGGTCTCTGTTTTGTCCCGGTCTCTCTTACGTCCCAGTCTCTGTTACATCCCGGTCTCTCTCACGTCCCGGTCTCTCTTACGTCCCCATCTCTCTTACGCCCCTGTCTCTCTTACATCCCAGTCTCTCTTACGTTCCAGTCTCTCTTACATTCCAGCCTCTTTATTACATCCCAGTCTCTTTTACATCTCATTCCTAGGTCAGTCCCAGCCTCGTAATACTTCACCATCAATTTATTCTACCAAATGTCATCAAAATAGCCACACTGCAATCAATGTGACAAAAAAATGTTGCTTGAAAACATTCACCTCAGTCTACAGCCAGGTATACATTCATACAGCTGAGTGAACATGGTTTGAGCAAACCTGCCCTATATAGAATGAATACAATGTGCATATATATAGATTATATATATATATATATATATATATATATATATATATATATATATATATATGTCTGTGTGTATGTATATATATATATATATATATATATACATATACATATACATATACATATACATATACATATACATATACATATACATATACATATACATATACATATACATATACATATACATATACATATACATAGACAAAGCATTGGGCTATTATAATGATGACGAAAAAACAAAAAGACAAAGTTTAAGTTTGTGAAAACAATTGGGTAAGAACAACTGCCTGACTTATTATGATAAACAAAGTACACAGCTTAAGCTGGTCAGGATCAGGTAAAATAATCACACACTTACGGGAAATTTGTTGACGAGGTTCCAACTCAGCTTCTGTGTAACAAACCGAGCTATCCCAACATGCTTCATGATCTGGGGCAATTGAGCGGAGTAACCAAATGTGTCGGGCAGCCAAAACTTAAGCAACACAGAATCAAGTCGAGGATTAACATAGATGATGTCCAACATATCAACATACATACCTGTGTGTGTGTGTGTGTGTGTGTGTGTGTGTGTGTGTGTGTGTGTGTGTGTGTGTGTGTGTGTGTGTCTGTGTCTGTGTGTCTGTGTGTGTGTCTGTGTGTGTGTCTGTGTGTGTGTCTGTGTGTCTTCTGTGTGTGTGTCTGTGTGTGTGTCTGTGTGTGTGTCTGTGTGTGTGTCTGTGTGTGTCTGTGTGTGTGTCTGTGTGTGTGTCTGTGTGTGTGTGTTGTGAGCATATGTCTGTGTGTGTGTGTCTGTGTGTGTGTCTGTGTGTGTGTCTGTGTGTGTGTGTTGTGAGCATAGGTGAGCGTGTGTGAACATGTGTGTGTGTGTGTGTGTGTGTGTGTGTGTGTGTGTGTGTGTGTGTGTGTGTGTGTGTGTGTGTGTGTGTGTGTGTGTGTGTGTGTGTGTGTGTGTGTGTGTGTGTGTGTGTGTGTGTGTGTGTGTGTGTGTGTGTGTGTGTGTGTGTGTGTGTGTGTGTTATATGTGTGACTGAGTATGCCCCACGTGTGCTTATTAATGCAGCAAAATTATTAAAACAATGCGTAATTGAATATGTATTAATTATATATGATTAAATATACTAAATATCTAACCTAAAATTAATTGGGTAATTCATACATCAAACTCTTTAAACCATAACAAACATTTCTACATCTGATATGACAGCCGCAACAACTTTGGTATCTTCAAATAAATAGTTGTAGTTGCAATGGAACCCAACAATACTGTATGATTTTCAACAATCCACTGTTGGTACAGAAATGGGAAATACCTAATTGAAAATATCTACTGTAAACTATATAAATTCCTGGCAAACAGCAAATTTAAACCTGACATATGTGTGGCGGTCTAGGAAAACCAATCACATTGACAAGAAATAACTTTCATTTTTATTTAAGAAATGGAAATCTACACTATTTACATGTCCTATACTGTTTACTTTATTCAAATATTCCCACCAGAAGCAAAATAACAGAGGGACCCTATCAGAAATTACTTAAGGAGAAAAACAAGTTTTAAAGTCGGGATTCCTTCTTCATATGAAATGAACATTATAATGCATAATACAGTAACTGTTGCAGTTACGTTATAATGTCTTGTTAGGGAAATGTAGCTGTGTGTGTTATCTTTACTGTACTGAAAACATTATCCAATTCTGATAGTCACTTTTAAAGTTACACAAAATTAAACAGGACACACATCACACTTGATTGCAGGAGAAAATCAAGTTTTAAAGTCGAGATTCATTTTTCGCTTGAACACCACACTTTATGCTGCATAACACAATAACTGTTGCAGTTACCTTATAAAGTTCTGTGAGGGAAATGTAGCTGTGTTTGTTACATTTACTTTACAATATCCTGCATATTCATCAACGCCAATGCGTTCAGACAACAAGCGATATCGTTTGGCTTTGGTCCGTCCATGGGCACCACCATCTTTGAATTTTCAAAGATCGTAAACACGAAATGAAATTCGCCACGAAGTCTGTCTTTCCAACGAAATCCGCTCCAATAATGCGTTAAACAGTTAAGAAATATGTACAGACACAAACTATAGCAACATCAAACTATACTAAAAACTAATCGAACTATTAAAACAACTAAAATCCAACTTCCATATACAAATCCGTTAACTTTCAAATTGCTATAACGTAGAATGATCTTCCCAGTTACAAAATCCTCAAAAAATACAACTTACACTTGGGTAATCAGGAAACGACTTGGTGAACGTATAAATAAGCATGTTAGCAAAAACATTGTAGTAAAATCTCAAAATGAAGCGAGTGACCCAAAAACACTTTTACGACGCGTTTACGGGCAAATATGCCTAGTGACTTCCGACTGGTTTTCCTAGACCGCTACACATATAACGTCCTACTTTTGCCCGTCGTCTTCACCAACCTCTGTGCAACGTTTGCCAAACTCCTGCTCAAAGAAACGCTGTCCATAGAGAAACTGTCGCATGAATGCCTCGCCACTGGGAATGTTCCCGTCCTGTGGACAAGACAATGGGGAGAGTTAGTCAAGAAACTGGGAGGGAGGGAATGAGGAAGGAATAGCTGAAGGAGGGGAGAGGATAGTAGAGTAGTGTAGTGTAGTGTAGTGTAGGGAGGGGAGGGGAGGGGAGGGGAGGGGAGGGGAGGGGAGGGGAGGGGAGGGGAGGGGAGGGGAGGGGAGGGGAGGGGAGGGGAGGGGAGGGGAGGGGAGGGGAGGGGAGGGGAGGGGAGGGGAGGGGAGGGGAGGGGAGGGGAGGGGAGGGGAGGGGAGGGGAGGGGAGGGGAGGGGAGGGGAGGGGAGGGGAGGGGAGGGGAGGGGAGGGGAGGGGAGGGGAGGGGAGGGGAGGGGAGGGGAGGGGAGGGGAGGGGAGGGGAGGGGAGGGGAGGGGAGGGGAGGGGAGGGGAGGGGAGGGGAGGGGAGGGGAGGGGAGGGGAGGGGAGGGGAGGGGAGGGGAGGGGAGGGGAGGGGAGGGGAGGGGAGGGGAGGGGAGGGGAGGGGAGGGGAGGGGAGGGGAGGGGAGGGGAGGGGAGGGGAGGGGAGGGGAGGGGAGGGGAGGGGAGGGGAGGGGAGGGGAGGGGAGGGGAGGGGAGGGGAGGGGAGGGGAGGGGAGGGGAGGGGAGGGGAGGGGAGGGGAGGGGAGGGGAGGGGAGGGGAGGGGAGGGGAGGGGAGGGGAGGGGAGGGGAGGTTGAGCTTGATCCAGAGAGCAACTGCTAGGCAGTAACATAGGACTAAGGTTCAGTTTCGACTCAGTAGTCCTTAATAGGTACCATTCCATAGGCAATTAGGCATAGGGCTTATGGAGTTTTAGTAAATTAACATCAGCACAAACGTATTAACATGAGATTAACAAACACATATACTTGTCATAGCAGCCATATCAAGAAGAATTAGTGTAATGTCATAAATAATTAGTGTAATTCATAAGTAATTAGTGCAATATTACAAATAATTGGTGCAATAATAGTGCACAAATTGTTTGTAATATTCCACTAATTACTTATGACATTATATCATAAATAATTAGTGCAATATCATAAATAATTAGTGTAATGTCATAAAGAACATTGCAGAGTCTTACTTAAATCATGATAATATAAACATACATCAGTATGTTTAGAATTATCATGATTAGAGTATATTTAAACTTCAACTATTTTATAACTCGTATTCTACGACTGCAGATTATTAGAACAAACCATTTCCACCCAGGTGCCTCCAACAGGGATGAATCTCTGCTGTTTGACAGACTTCTTTATGTCTGTGTACAGAGACGGGTAGTTCACCTTCACCCAGTCAAACTGTTGGGCCTACAAACACCATGCACAACTGTCAGAATACTGAATAAATGACACTTGATTCTACAATATATTCTAAATATTTCAATAATGAAGTTATGCAGTGTTTCATACTGAAAGAAGTAAACCCAAATGTTGTGGTATTTGTCCTTCACAAGGTGGCAGCACCCATGGCCTAGTTACGAAAATGTAATCTTTTATCTTTAGTCATAATATTTATTATTTTTACATGTTACTGAGGTAAACCAAGTTAAGTTTATACCATTTATACATTTTATTTTAAAGGAATTACATTTGTGTCTGCATCTGCCACTTGGTCGCTGGTCACATGAGATGCTATTTCAGCCTCTCTATCTTTGACTTGGGCTGAACAAGACACCTTCAAGCTGCTCATGACATCAGGATGAAGTGATTACACACTCACCCAGTGGTGCAGCTGTGGTGGGGACTTGTACTGACACTTATATTCAAGACTACTTTCATTACTTAGGGATTATGCCAAAATAAAGAAAAACACATTGCAAACGACAATCTATATGTTGTCCCCTGATGTACACAATGCGACACAAACAGGGAGGATAGGTACAAGAAGATTTGCCTATGTGTTGATACATGACTCATGACAATTTATTATTTTAGAAACCATTGTTTTAATTATGAATTTTCAAAGTTTATTATGTCTTCATTATAATGAAAACATTACTAAAACTAAGAATACTCGGTATATCAGTAACAGTTGCCAAATGTTCGACAACATCCACTGTTGTTTGTTGAAAATGCTAAGTTAGCATCAATGTGTCATTTGGTTAATACGTGCAGACTATCTACCACAGCTAGCCCCTCTGAATGATATCCCTTATAAAATACTCTCACATTTTGCTAATCATTCATCTGCTTGCCATGAATTTGGAACAGGAATTTTAAATATACATCACAGATCTTACGCCAACAAGAGTCATTGATTTTGTACACTGATCTAGCAGCTAGGTCAATGGTTCACTCACTGATCTGCCATCACCCAAATCGATTTCACACATGGATCATCGATTTCACACATGGATCATGGATACTGCAAAACGTTCCGGGTTTTCACCCATACACCATAATTTCATACACGGCTCTCAGGCATGGATCGCGGCTTTTGCATAGAAACTACACATCTCGCACATGGATCTTGAACGTCACACATAGTTCACACATGGATCTCTCATACAGTTCACTGATCGCATATAAACATCCCATACACAGATCATACTTCTTGCATTATGATCCTTGATCTCACTCATGGACCTTGTACATGAATCACCGACCTTGTAAAAACATCCTGCATTCCACAGAGAGATTATCACATCTCGCTACAACCTGACAGAGCCAATCACCTGTGAACAGGCAAAGGTGAATTCTGGAAAGTCTTTCATGAGCCTGAGAGTGGAGGACCAGCTTCGGGCACACTTCCTCTTTGTTTCTTCGTAAGGCCACAGCCAAGCTGCAAATCATCCAACCAAGGTACAGGTACGTCCTAATCAAGCTAATTTCTTATATAGGCTGCTATCTAGTCCTGCTGCTCAAAGCGGCTTACACTTTACTTCCTATGCCCGACTGAGTACACTCTTGAATTTTCTTTGAAGCATTCACCCATCCTGAGTGAACTTAATAACAAACGAATACTATTCGTGCACAATTATCCACCATTGTATATAGCCAGGTAGTCATTCATACAGCGGAGTGAACTGGAGTGACATAGAATGAAGTCAGTAAACACCAAGGCTCTAGGTTTTACATGGCAGCACAGGATTTGATCTCGAAAGAGAATCTGATGTTCTTGTCACAGCATTCCGCTATACAGCGACACCTCTCTTATGTGACCACCCGTGACTACAATCCTGGACTGGGACTGTTACAACCTGCAATGAGTGGCCACCTGCTAAACACGGCCAATGGTCATGTAAATCAATCATCTGGCCACTGGTCAACCATAATGGCACCCTGTTGCTGTGTGGTCAGTTACCATGACACTTGTAGCGTGACTGTCTGTGTGAACAGTGTGGAGTGATTTGTACAAGGGGTAGAGCTTAGGACTCTCGAATAAGAGAACCCAGGTTCGAATTCTGTGCTGCGGTGTTAAAATCTTGGGCACGTTTTATCTCTCTACATTGCTCCAGATCCGGGCCTCCAGTTCACTCAGCTATATGAATCTAGGCTAGCGCTGTCGATCGCCATTTGCGCCATAGGCGAAACGGTTTTCTATTTGGCAAAAATAAATTAAACCTTTTCGCCAAATTGGCGAAACGTTATATCTGTCATTATTATTGATGTTATCAGCAATACATGACTGCATTATTCAACACCCAGCTCTGTTAAAGTTGCCTAAACGATCCCACATTCAACTGACCCAAATAACCAGTCGGCGTAACGTGACCTGCTGGGTAAACAATAGGTCGCTAATCCCTCCACTTAGCCATGCTCACAGACAATAGGGGAGCTTAAATCAATCAAGAATTGTGTTTACTAGACAATGGGAACCTGCCTGATGGCACTAATTACAAGTTTGAGGCAAGTACAAAGCTGTACCTGACAGGTTCCATATTATCGCTCAGTATCGCCGCCGGCGCAGTCACATGGCATTGTCAATGATTAATTAATGTGCCATCTGGTAACTATTCAATAAAATGCCAATATAGATTGTAATTCATGTATGTTTGACAAGTTTCACCACCAGAAACATTACAGATAGAAAGATGCATGTCGAAAACGTGTTTTATTAAATATAGCCTGCGTCACCCAAGCCAGGATTAGTCAGCCACAGTTAACTAATTTGGTGAATTACTGTATTCAATTACTGAGCAGTCAAATGAAGTTTTAAGATAGGTAATAATTATTATCAATACACTTTTTGAATCACTGCGGGGCAGCAAGAGTAGAGTAGGTGGTTCTTAATTATTTTACTTTGTTATAAAAGTGTATCTTTCAATTTATGTTATACACACCTGTAATGTAAATTTTATTACATTAATAGTATGTGTTAGGTGCTGTTTCTTTATATTTTGCAAAATTCCCAACAGTTGTTCAGGTTTAATTTTATTGTTAAACAATGTTCTGCTAAATTATACTGGATGTTTGTTTGCGTTATATATGTTTAGCTAAATATATAAATGTTTAGTTAATTAAAATAGGAATTTTTTTTCTTGTGGATATTGTATAGAATGTTTTATTATATTATGTCTTGTTTTGCACTTTTAAACCGGGTAATTTAATTGATCTAAAAAATGGCTAAAGAGAATCTCATTTGGCTAAACAAATTTCTGACCTTTAGCCAAATTGGCTAAACAGATTTTAGGCACAGCGCTAGCCTAGTGAATGAGTATCCAGCTATAGACAGTGTACCAACAGCCTTCGAGCATTAATTGTAGCATATGGCTGGATGCTTCCCAGAGAAGTTGAGATGGTGTCTGAGTGAACAGGTCTGCCAGGGAAGTCAAGTGTAAAAGCGCTCTGAGCAGTCCTGAGAATTGGATCCTGCGCAATATAAGAATTACATTTTTACTTACCTTTGAGCAATCTCAATTATTGGTTACTGCACTATATGAGAACTTACCCTATCTTTTTTACAAGCATAACCCTCAAATTAAGAAAAAAAATCTGGATTATTAAATCCATTATTAAATCTTCTATGTATCAAATCACCATGAAAAACCATTAACAAATAAGGAAGTGACAGTTTACCTTTAACGAGACAAGTTTCTGTGCACGCACCTGTGTCTATATGACAGTGTCCAATGGCACACAACGTATGCTGAGTCTGTGAGTTGGTCTCACTCAGCAGGGTGTGTGCAATGTCTCTCGCCCTTCACAAAACAAAAAACACATCTCAATTTAAATCTGGTTTCACACGTGTGACCGGCGGACGTGACGATTCAGGACCTAAGGCAGAAGTGTGGATTATCACCACTGAGTCAAACACCATCAAAGACTTGAGCTTGAAATTTATTTATTCTGGGCATTGCATACAATATAAAGAACATGCTCACAAATTAATATCAATAAAAGCAAACATTTTATAATGTGATACCCTCGAGAATCCCCTAGGGGCTTATACTAAGGACCACCAGAACATAATAATTTAAAGACAGTCTCCTTGTTACATAATATACCGAGGTATACATCTAATTGATTATGTACTAGATAAATTCTAGATTTTAATGCGCGACTACTATTTTCTGGCACAAGTGGGATAAATTATCACAAATTCCACTACCCTAACTAATACTAAATAATAAACTAATACTAAATAATAAGTAAACACAAGTAGATTACTAACATATGATTAAAAGTAATAACATTATCTAATATTAACTAATACTTCATCTACCACTACTACCATAACAACAGTATAATAAATAATGCCAATTACATAATTAATAGAGTAATATAAAAATGGTCAATTAGTAACTAATAAACCATTTTTTTACTGAAGCCAATAATCCTTACTAAGTTTCAAACCCCTACATCTTTTAGCTTTCTGTTAAATTAGTATAATGTTATGAGCTCTCTTAACTGTTGAGGTAGCGCATTCCAGAAGACTGGTCCAGAGTAAGTTATTGTAAACTTTCTGTTGTTTGTTCTTACATGTCAAATGACACCTCTAAATTCTGACTGAATCTGAGAGATGAAACATACGTCTGCTTAATCGTCTGCTTAATTAGATTTAATTAAAATTACCTATATTTTGAGAGTTAAGCGAAGCCATACCTGGTATAGTTGGCCTGACTCTGGCAGGAGTTCACCATGTCGTTGACACCATACAGCAGTTGGTAGGACCTGTTGCTGTCTTCTGGCAGGTGCTGTCAACACAAACATGACACTTTCAATGTCACCCTTGACACCAGGGGAGAGTTACCTGTAGTGGGAGAGGAAACAGTCACCTGTATTGGGAGAGGGGACAGTCACCTGTAGTGGGAGAGTGGACAGTCATCTGTAGTGGGAGAGGGGACAGTCACCTGTAGTGGGAGAGGGGACAGTCATCTGTAGTGGGAGAGGGGACAGTCACCTGTAGTGGGAGAGTGGACAGTCATCTGTAGTGGGAGAGGGGACAGTCACCTGTAGTGGGAGAGGGGACAGTCACCTGTAGTGGGAGAGGGGACAGTCACCTGTATTGGGAGAGGGGACAGTCATCTGTAGTGGGAGAGGGGACAGTCATCTGTAGTGGGAGAGGGGACAGTCACCTGTAGTGGGAGAGGGGACAGTCACCTGTATTGGGAGAGGGGACAGTCATCTGTAGTGGGAGAGGGGACAGTCACCTGTAGTGGGAGAGTGGACAGTCACCTGTAGTGGGAGAGTGGACAGTCATCTGTAGTGGGAGAGGGGACAGTCATCTGTAGTGGGAGAGGGGACAGTCATCTGTAGTGGGAGAGGGGACAGTCACCTGTAGTGGGAGAGGGGACAGTCACCTGTAGTGGGAGAGTGGACAGTCATCTGTAGTGGGAGAGGGGACAGTCACCTGTAGTGGGAGAGTGGACAGTCATCTGTAGTGGGAGAGGGGACAGTCACCTGTAGTGGGAGAGGGGACAGTCATCTGTATTGGGAGAGGGGACAGTCATCTGTAGTGGGAGAGGGGACAGTCATCTGTAGTGGGAGAGGGGACAGTCACCTGTATTGGGAGAGGGGACAGTCATCTGTAGTGGGAGAGGGGACAGTCACCTGTAGTGGGAGAGTGGACAGTCATCTGTAGTGGGAGAGGGGACAGTCACCTGTAGTGGGAGAGGGGACAGTCATCTGTAGTGGGAGAGGGGACAGTCATCTGTAGTGGGAGAGGGGACAGTCACCTGTAGTGGGAGAGGGGACAGTCACCTGTAGTGGGAGAGTGGACAGTCATCTGTAGTGGGAGAGGGGACAGTCACCTGTAGTGGGAGAGTGGACAGTCATCTGTAGTGGGAGAGGGGACAGTCATCTGTAGTGGGAGAGGGGACAGTCATCTGTAGTGGGAGAGTGGACAGTCATCTGTAGTGGGAGAGGGGACAGTCACCTGTAGTGGGAGAGGGGACAGTCACCTGTAGTGGGAGAGGGGACAGTCATCTGTAGTGGGAGAGGGGACAGTCATCTGTAGTGGGAGAGGGGACAGTCACCTGTAGTGGGAGAGGGGACAGTCACCTGTATTGGGAGAGGGGACAGTCATCTGTAGTGGGAGAGGGGACAGTCACCTGTAGTGGGAGAGTGGACAGTCATCTGTAGTGGGAGAGGGGACAGTCACCTGTAGTGGGAGAGGGGACAGTCACCTGTAGTGGGAGAGGGGACAGTCATCTGTAGTGGGAGAGGGGACAGTCATCTGTAGTGGGAGAGGGGACAGTCATCTGTAGTGGGAGAGGGGACAGTCATCTGTAGTGGGAGAGGGGACAGTCATCTGTAGTGGGAGAGGGGACAGTCATCTGTAGTGGGAGAGGAGACAGTCATCTGTAGTGGGAGAGGGGACAGTCATCTGTAGTGGGAGAGGGGACAGTCACCTGTAGTGGGAGAGGGGACAGTCATCTGTAGTGGGAGAGGGGACAGTCATCTGTAGTGGGAGAGGAGACAGTCATCTGTAGTGGGAGAGGGGACAGTCACATGTAGTGGGAGAGGGGACAGTCACCTGTAGTGGGAGAGGGGACAGTCACCTGTAGTGGGAGAGGGGACAGTCATCTGTAGTGGGAGAGGGGACAGTCATCTGTAGTGGGAGAGGGGACAGTCATCTGTAGTGGGAGAGGGGACAGTCACATGTAGTGGGAGAGGGGACAGTCACCTGTAGTGGGAGAGGGGACAGTCACCTGTAGTGGGAGAGGGGACAGTCACCTGTAGTGGGAGAGGGGACAGTCATCTGTAGTGGGAGAGGGGACAGTCATCTGTAGTGGGAGAGGGGACAGTCATCTGTAGTGGGAGAGGGGACAGTCATCTGTAGTGGGAGAGGGGACAGTCATCTGTAGTGGGAGAGGGGACAGTCATCTGTAGTGGGAGAGGAGACAGTCATCTGTAGTGGGAGAGGGGACAGTCATCTGTAGTGGGAGAGGGGACAGTCACATGTAGTGGGAGAGGGGACAGTCACCTGTAGTGGGAGAGGGGACAGTCATCTGTAGTGGGAGAGGGGACAGTCATCTGTAGTGGGAGAGGGGACAGTCATCTGTAGTGGGAGAGGGGACAGTCATCTGTAGTGGGAGAGTGGACAGTCACCTGTAGTGGGAGAGGGGACCGTCACCTGTAGTGGGAGAGGGGACAGTCACCTGTAGTGGGAGAGGGGACAGTCATCTGTAGTGGGAGAGGGGACAGTCATCTGTAGTGGGAGAGGGGACAGTCATCTGTAGTGGGAGAGGGGACAGTCATCTGTAGTGGGAGAGGGGACAGTCATCTGTAGTGGGAGAGGGGACAGTCACCTGTAGTGGGAGAGGGGACCGTCACCTGTAGTGGGAGAGGGGACAGTCACCTGTAGTGGGAGAGGGGACAGTCATCTGTAGTGGGAGAGGGGACAGTCATCTGTAGTGGGAGAGGGGACAGTCATCTGTAGTGGGAGAGGGGACAGTCACCTGTAGTGGGAGAGGGGACAGTCACCTGTAGTGGGAGAGGGGACAGTCATCTGTATTGGGAGAGGGAACAGTCACCTGTAGTGGGAGAGGGGACAGTCATCTGTATTGGGAGAGGGGACAGTCACCTGTAGTGGGAGAGGGGACAGTCATCTGTAGTGGGAGAGGGGACAGTCATCTGTAGTGGGAGAGGAGACAGTCATCTGTATTGGGAGAGGGGACAGTCACCTGTAGTGGGAGAGGGGACAGTCACCTGTAGTGGGAGAGGGGACAGTCATCTGTATTGGGAGAGGGGACAGTCACCTGTAGTGGGAGAGGGGACAGTCATCTGTATTGGGAGAGGGGACAGTCACCTGTAGTGGGAGAGGGGACAGTCATCTGTAGTGGGAGAGGGGACAGTCACCTGTAGTGGGAGAGGGGACAGTCATCTGTATTGGGAGAGGGGACAGTCACCTGTAGTGGGAGAGGGGACAGTCACCTGTAGTGGGAGAGGGGACAGTCATCTGTAGTGAGAGAGGGGACAGTCATCTGTAGTGGGAGAGGGGACAGTCATCTGTAGTGGGAGAGGGGACAGTCATCTGTAGTGGGAGAGGGGACAGTCATCTGTAGTGGGAGAGGGGACAGTCATCTGTAGTGGGAGAGGGGACAGTCATCTGTAGTGGGAGAGGGGACAGTCATCTGTAGTGGGACAGCTACATACAATTTTTGAGTGACCAAACAATGCGCAGTAAGTAGACACTAAACAGTGACATTACCAGATATTTAACTGGCAGTTTGGACCTAGATTTTTCTCAGCCATTTTAAACCACACCTTCTGAGGATCAACATCCTTTGTGCAAAGATGGAATGATAGAATGTCATCCTTTCAAGAATCAGAGAAGTCACTGGGACATAACAATGAGCCATGTTGTATCATGGCTTGATACATAGGTGATTAAACATGAATACGTTTTGGGAAAGGTTTATAATTAAAAGTACACTATACAAAACTTTCAGGACCAGACCAGACCAGACCAGACCAGACCAGACCAGACCAGACCAGACCAGACCAGACCAGACCAGACCAGACCAGACCAGACCAGACCAGACCAGACCAGACCAGACCAGACCAGACCAGACCAGACCAGACCAGACCAGACCAGACCAGACCAGACCAGACCAGACCAGACCAGACCAGACCAGACCAGACCAGACCAGACCAGACCAGACCAGACCAGACCAGACCAGACCAGACCAGACCAGACCAGACCAGACCAGACCAGACCAGACCAGACCAGACCAGACCACACCACACCACACCACACCACACCACACCACACCACACCACACCACACCACACCACACCACACCACACCACACCTGTTTTTACCTTGATCAGGTCAAGAAGTACTTCGAAGTCCAGCAGGAGTTGGTAGACCTCTGGATCTTTGACGACAATGTCGGCCCGGCGCAGAGTGTAGTATTTGTTCGGGTCTGGAGGGTTAATGAGTCCGTCCTTACCCGCCCCAAACACATCACTGCACTCCATTTCAACGTAGAGGGTATGGCTGAAATCACTCACATATTTGTATGTGTGTGGTGCATTTACCATCAGCAATACAATAACAGTGCATTGAAAATGTTATGAAAAGAAGGAATCCAAAGTTAAAAAATACACCAAGTTCAAACTGTATCAACTACAGTAGTTACAAATAGAGAGGAGGAGACTTATTCCATTTGTACAACACATATATGGTATATATAAAATCATTAATGTCACATTACGATTAGCAAATTTTCAAATTACACCTTGCTAATAAAAGTTGTTGGTTTAATTAATGCATTAGTACACAGGTAAAATATTGCAAAAATAAATATTTGTCCAAGAGAGTATCTTCCCTTAGTATGTTGTTTTGTGTACATCAGAAACCAGACGTCCTATGTATAGTATAAATTGTATCAGGTCTTTTAATCATTGAATGTTGTTAACAGCGTGTAACTAACACATATGTTGGCCAAATACACAGACAAAATATCTTGTAACATTACCATGTAGAAGGTTATGAATTGCAATTTTTCACTGATATAATTATTCAATATTAAAAATTCAAATGAAGGCAATATTAATTATTGGGTTTAAAATAGTATTACCTGAAGCTAGTCTCATCAAGAGACTTAGTCAACACAAACTCAGTTCGTTTATTATCTGGGGACAGACCCTGAAACATACAAAGAACAAATTTATGTTACTCCAGATAACTCAACTTTAAGACATGAATGGCTCTTTTGTGTATTAATAGGCTTTGTGCACTAAGTGACGCTTGGCTTAATGTAGCCTCAGTTACCCAGGCTACGTGAGGTGGCAGCATTTTTAAGCCCCTCAACTCTGCCTGGGGAATTAAGGGCTGCAGTTGTAACCGCCAGGGCGGCCTTACCTTAGGTTAGGGTAGAGACACTGATTGGTTCTCCGGCCAAATTTGAAATAACAAATTAAATAAAGATACTTTTGTTATCTGATAATGCTGTATCATAAAACTATTCAAAATTAAACTTATACTAACACAAAAATAAATAAACAAATTCAGTTGTTTATGAAATATGAATTACAGCAGGATTAACCAGTATCCATGAGGTGGCAGCATTGTTTAGCCCCGCACGGATAATATTTAAAAGCTGGCAAAGTCACCGGACTGTCTTCTCGGCGTTATTACATACACAGCCGACCGACAGTCGGTTAAGCGAGACTAGGCTTAATGCTTCACCAAAAAGATGAGACTGTGTTGGTTTGCACGTGTCTGCCAGGCAATACACTTTGAGCACTCCAAATGAATGGGTATTATGTTAAATGAGAACGTCTCTTTACCTCCAATAAACAGAACAAAATTGTAAAATCACTTATACAAGTGTGCAAGATTAATTCCTCTTTCCATTCTACACAATAGAAACATACTGAAGAAGGATCAGGACTAGATTTACCTGAAGTGGCTTTCCATCTCGCCAGATCATTGCCTCACTTCCCGAATCCCATACGAGTACCACTTGCTTGCCCAATCCCCATTCTCTGGGAATCTCAATGTCCAGTCGAAACCAGTGGGTAGTCCAACTGTAGGGTTCATATTACGTGATACAGCTCACAAGATACACCTGATACACAATACATCTCATATGATATAATTATAATGATACACCTCAGATGAGCCACATCCGTTAGCATCTAGCATAATACATTTTATGATACATCTCACTTGAAAAAACTCAACACATTTCATAATACACATCTCATAAGAAACTAGTAAATGATAAAAATATGCTTCACTTGATGCACCTCAAAGGGTATTTATCACAAGATACATATTATGTGATCCATCTCCTATGGTACACCTAACACTTCATATGATACATCTTACAAGGTACACCCCTCACATGACACTGCTATCTCAAATGATACACCTAAGCTGACACACACCTCACTTGACACACACCTCATGATACACTACTAATGATACACCTTACAGCTTCCGTGATACACCCCACATGACACAAACATCATGATACATTACTAATGATACACCTTACAGCTCCCGTGATACACCCCACATGACACACACCTCACGATACACTACTAATGATACACCTTACAGCTCCCGTAATGCACCCCACATGACACACACCTCATGATACACTACCAATGATACACCTTACAGCTCACGTGATACACCTCACATGACATACACCTCATGATACACTACTAATGATACACCTTACAGCTCACACAAAAAACCTCACATGACACACACCCCATGATACACTACTAATGATACACATTACAGCTCACATGATACACCTCACAAGACACACACCTCATGATACACAACTAATGATACACATTATAGGTCACATGATACCTCTCACATGATACACTACTAATGATACACATTACAACTCGTGCGAGATACACCTCACAAGACACACACCTCATGATACACTACTAATGATACACATTACAGCTCATGCGATACACCCCACATGACACACATCACAACATTCACCTCAAATAACATATTTCAAATGATACACTACTTATGATACACTTGACAAGAAATAGCTCTCCAAATCGACCACACATGATACACTTCTCAAGTTGGCCAACTCCAGTACTTACGTGGGTCCAAACGAGGCACCAACCCGTGTATCTTCATATGCTCCCTTGATCGCCTCCTCAAATGTGACGGCACTATGACGTGTGATCAGTCCTGGCGGTGCCCAGTGCTTTATCCTCTCAATGTCAGTTCTCAGTGGATATAGTCTGTCCAGAGATCTTTGTCATTAGGAGTGGTCACACGTAAATGTTTATTAATTTCTATAGCACCATATTTACACAGTAATATTCTATGGTGCTGCACAATATACAAGGCAATATAAACATTCAACGTAATGCACATAATATATTGATATAATATAAAATAGTAAAATAAATTAGCTAAATAAATATATAAATGCATTGCTTAATGAATAACAAATAAATAATTAAAAAGTAATAATATTAAATAAATAATTAAAATTAAAAAAATTCTTAGTACAAACATCTGACGCACACTAAGTAGTTATCTAACTAAATATTGTAAAACTAATAAAATGTGCAACCATAAGTTAAAATAGTGAGTCTTTAATTTACGCTTAAAAACGCCAACATCGTTGCAGCATAGGCATGTCCTAACTTCCCATGCTGATTAATTATGGAGAAAATAGGACGAGCACTCACAAACTAGGACGGGCGGTTAGGCTACACCACCCGACATTCAGCCTAGCACCTGGTTTAGGGAACAATATAATTCTTGCTCAAGTGTAACATTAATTTTCGCAAGGCAAATGGCCATGGGAATTGAAACTGATGTACTCAACAGCATCCTAGGCCATGGCAAATGTGGATGCAATTTGTAAGGTAATAAGATGCACAACTTTTTTGATGAATAAATCACACCGTTTTTTAGTTTTAAATAAATTATATAACGACTTAAATTTGGATTGCTTTTATATTTTCATGGACTAGTAAACCTTTTGACGGACTAGTAAACTGTTGTCTTTACTAGTCCCCTGTCTAGTACAAAATACCAAAGTTCTACCACTGTAAAATATGTTAATGACTAGCTTAATAAAAAAATTATTTAGTTAAGTTCAATAAATCCATAACAATATTTGCAATGTGACAATTCCCATCATAACACACATCGAAATAGTACTGTCTTCAGTAATATGGAAATGGAAATTTGCGTTTTCAAAAAAAAACTCATTTGATTTAACAGTGGGTTTTGTTTAAGGATGAATTTTGCTTAAGAACTCTTTATCTTAGTGAAATCGTCCCCTGATTATTGACAGAACTGCAATTTTCCCTCTTTAGACTTACCAGACTTACAAATTACTACATCCACCAATTCTGGGAGAGGGAACTCAGACGTCCTTTCAACTTTTAGTCTTTCCGTAATATGTCACACTTACTTCCCATATAGGTTCACATCTGTGAAGAAAGTTGATGAGATGAATTTTTCTGCACGTTCAAACGTTGTTCTTCTGTGCTTCAGCACATAGCCAGGGACGGCCATGACACTAATACAACAGAAAGGTAACTGGGCTACAACATAAACAAACATCACTGTCAGGACACCATCACTTGGAACCTGTCACGTCATGGAGAACTGTTTACAGTCATTTGTTTGATGTGTTTGCCGTTTATTTGATGTTTTAGACAATTTAGTTATTGTTTACAATCATACTAAAAGATTTTATAAATGCAATTCAGGTATTACATTTAGAATTGTTAGTAAAAAATAATAAAAGTGTCCAGTATTTACGATCGCACGCGCAAACAACAACAAAGCTTGTAAATATGGAACAAAGATTGGTAGTAATAATGTCTTCCGCCGTTTCCGCGTGGTCCGCCCGTTCGTGATCCGCCTTTTAGTGTGGACCCTCCCTGACCCTTTGGACTTCGGTCCGACCTGATTTTACTGTCAAACATAATCATGCTACATGCCAACAGCCACCACCTGTGGTATTGGGTCAGAACTGCTCATGTTGACATTGTGTTACTTGGTTACTTACTCAGGAGAGCCAAATGCTCCAATGTGTGTCAACGTTTACAAAGTAAAGGCTACGCGATCTGTAGTCTTGCTTAACCGACTGTCGGTCGGCTGCGGAACTAAGCCGAGAAGTTGAGGGGCTTAAAAGTGCTGCCACCTCACGGAGGCTGAGTAACCGAGGCTACGCGATCTTAGTCCAGACTCTGCCATATAGGCCCGTAAAAAAAAATTCTTTTGATTTGTATTCTACATACCATGTCTTTCAACAATCCAGGAGGTGCTTTTTGAAAATCTGTGGCATAAGGTCACTGGAGCGTGAAATCCAAAATGGCCGCCGCTGACCAGGTTTTCATCTATAACTTTGGATCTAGAAGGGCTTGATAGCCAAACTTGGTATCAATTCCGCCTAAAATTGACATTCCCGACACGCCTGACCTATCCATTTTACGATTTGACGCCATATTTGATGATAAATCCAACATGGCCGCTCATCCACGACGACTGTCGACTGCAGAAACACAATAAGCCGTAACTCTCGATCGAAATGAGCTAGAAACTGGATTTTTATGTCCGTCTCGATGATTGTGATTATTCCCAATCAAATACATATTATTTCGTTACCCTTCAGGTTGACCATATAGGTCAAAGGTCAAGTTAATGGGTTAAAATCAACATTTTAAAAGCATATCTGGTCACAAAACAGGATATAACTGGTATATACATGAGCCAGATGTCGTATCTTAGTTGCTACCATCATAGTTCTGCTGAGATAAAGTCAAATTGATGAGATTATGTTAACTTTTAAAGGTTGTAAGCGCTATGTCAAGGTCAAAAGGTCGCTCATCCCTTCATGAAGCCCGCAATACTGCACAGTTGATTTACTTGATGATTTGTATTTGTCTTCCCTATGTGCCCCATGGAGGCTTACGTCCATGTGATGACATTTATCACCATTGCATATATGTTCTTTTGATGTGTGGGGGGTTCCGGCCAGCCCGCCCAAACCCTGTGACAGATTATACCATTGTGAGAAAAGTCAGAATGTCCGCATGCAGCTGTCTCAGACGATGATGCCCATTTTGTGAGATGATGGCGTGTTTCACACGGTTGCAGATATTCTGAGTCAGTCACATTGGTGGTGGACATCTATGGCATGTTTGGAGTGTTTCACTATGCGAAGATTCTACCACGATGCATTGGTTGCTACATCAGAGGTAGTTACCTGGACGATGCCATATTCAAAGCAGCGCTCTTCGTGAAGGGAGTCCTGATTTCAATTCTCACCGGAAGTCACTACTAAAGATCAATGCCAATCATGCTGATGATTTTCAAGGTGACTGATATTTTCAGTTGAGAGGTTGATGATCTAATACACCTGCAGGTGCTTATGGGCGGGAAGAATACCGAAGTAGCACGTTCCACGTGTCTTTTCACTCATACAGCCCTTGCTTATCAAGTACAACACTTTCCCGATTGAGTATCAAGCTAAGTTTGATATGGCTGCATTCAACATAAACATCAAGAATATGTTCAACCTATTCATGTATATCACCATTTCAGATCAGGAGAGATGGTGGTGGCCAATACATGTATCTTGCATGTAAATATGTTGCGGTAGTTATTCAGGAGTTCGATGGAGTCAATTGCTAGGGGTCGTTCTACGTTAGGAAAACTTAGTTGTTAGAGGCGGAAGCCTCAGAACCCTATATGTGTGACAGCTTCAACGACGTCGAATTAGATATAAAGTTGGCGCAGTCCATCCAGCGGGCATCAAAGAGCCATACACTAATGTTCGCAGTTGTAGCGGAGTTTGAGCTGATCTCCCATGAGATTCTGATCATACAGACCAACTGCCGTAAGCTCACACATGAGCGGATGATGGAGCATCATAAGACCATCATATACCAGGAACTCAGGAGCATCACGGCCGTTATTTTTGATGGCAACGTCTCCCGTCTTCTTGACTTTGTGCGAGCTGTAGCACATCCCTTTATTATCAAAGGCTCTGGCGTCAGATTGCATAACTTCGCTACCGAACATTTAATCAATGCTGAAGTAACGGATGTGTTCGAGAATGGAGAAAAGATACAGACGAGAGAGCTGGTTTTGAAGACAAAGAAGCTTGCAGTAACAATACACAGGTGTAACCTGCCGAAGTGTGATACTGTCGGTAATTGACACAAAATCTAATAGAGCATCCTACACCACCATACCTAAACTGTGTGGATCTGCCGAGCGGGACATTGAGATCGCCCGGGTACGTGGAATAACTCTCGCGGAAGTCTTCGCATGACGACCACCTCCTCACCAGCCACCTGTTTGATGGCGAGTTTACCTCTGTCACACGTGGCTCAATTGGAGGCATATCACATCGATGATGTTGGTGTTGGGATTGAATATAATTATAACGTAGTTCTGTAGTGTCTGACGATACACAATAATACAATTACTGGAGACCTATCTCATGAAGGGTTGAAACAGTGACCCTGCCGGAATTTATGCCAATGGTTAGGCAGTACGCCAACCAATCATGCTTCGACCATTTTGGTCGAGTTGTAAACAAAGTCATGTCAGTCGGATAGTTGTATCTTCATCTTGTGAAGCCCTTCAGGTTATTTGTGATAGCTACATTGATGAGTCATGGTGTTAGCAATATAGTCTCAGGAGAACTCTATCCCTGATGAGTCCACAACGCAGATCGAGAAATGTTGGGTATCATCGGAGAGAAAAAGGATCAGTTGCTGCAACTTATTCAGAAAATAGTGGTTGGTCAGTCTTTCTGTAGTATCGATTGTGTTGAGTGTCATGGTAGTAAACCAAGAACAAGTTCCAGCTCCCCTCCACAGTACAGAGTCGACAGCCAATAGTGATTTTCCAGAGCCTGCAAACGTATTGAAAGATGCAGATGAAAGGATCGTGCCTCATGCCATCTGGGCAGTCCAACATGGGTGCCAACGTTTAGTCGTTATGTTAAATGATACAGACACAGGCATGCGCCTACAGCATTTCACCCATACGCTAGTCCATGATAATCTGAAAAACGTCTAGGTCAAGTTTGGGACAAATGAGAAGAGAGAGAGAGAGACCGCCTTCCCCTACATCGCGAGTGGGCGAGCATCGCGGGATTGTGGGCGAGCATCGCGGCCTTGTTCTGGAGAAGGTTCACGCATTCACTGGCAAATATGTCACCAGCAGAATTGGCACCAAGCATGCAGTGATGCATTGCAATCCCAATGTATATCTGAGTTTGTCGATAGAGCAGAGCTACCGGAAACGGTGAACGCGCAAGTGGAAGAGTACCTTTTGCTGGGTTGGGCGAGTGCAAGATGTAAGCCATAGGCAAAGAAGTTTTTATCAATTGCATCTCCAGGTCCACACCGGTGTCTCTGTCCCCAATGCCATAACCAAAATGCCCCCGCATCGAGTGTTGTGCGTATACACATCACCAGAGTATTATATTGTTTTTCAAGAGGTTATAGCCAGTGAAGGAAGGCGCCTAAAGATTTGTCAGAGTGGGTGGGAAAGTGACGGAGGCTCCCTCAAACCGTTGAAACGTCATAGCTCCCTATCTACTAATATGCTATCCATGTGCAAATGTGGTAATGTGCAGTGCCCGTGCAGGAAATGTGTGGTGATGTGTGTTATTTATTGCCACAAATCACAAGTTCGAAACTGTCAGAATCGTTGTTAGCTAAAAGTGGGATGGATAGTTTGTTGTACGTGTATATATGCTAGCTAGATATATAGTACATTACAGGTGCTTAATGTTATAAATTACTTGAAAGGTTACAATAGTTTTTGTTTGTCATAATATGTTAAAATAAACAGTGTGACCGATGTCAGATATCATGAATTGACCATCACTTTCAATTCTTGGTTTTCTATATTAAAAGGAGGACACGATTTATGCATATGTTTAGGCACATTTGACCTTGACAGAGCGTATATGACCTCTAAAAGTTAATATAATCTCATCAATTTGACTTTATCTCAGCAGAGCTATGGTGATAGCAACTGAGATGCGACCTCTGGCTCATGTATATACCAGTTATATCCCGTTTTGTGACCAGATATGCTTTTAATATGTTGATTTTTACCCATTAACTTGACCTTTGACCTATATGGTCAACCTGGAAGGTCATGAAATACTATGTATTTGATTGGGAATAATAACAATCATCGAGCGGGACATAAAAATCCAGTTTCTAGCTCATTTCGATCGAAAGTTACGGCTTATTGTGTTTCTGCAGTCGACAGTCGTCGTGGATGAGCGGCCATGTTGGATTTATCATCAAATGTTGCGTCAAATCGTAAAATGGATAGATCAGGCGTGTCGGGAATGTCAATTTTAGGCGGAATTGATATCAAGTTTGGCTGTGTATCCCTTCTAGATTCAAAGTTATAGATAAAAGCCTGGTCAGCGCCGGCCATTTTGGATTTCACGCTCCAGTGACCTTATGCCACGGATTTTCAAAAAGCACCTCCTGGATTGTTGGAAGGCATGGTATGTAGAATACAAATCTAAAGAAAAACTGCGTTTACCTCGAAATTGTTACGGGCCTATATGGCAGAGCCAGGACTATCTGCCGACTCATGTCGATTTCGTCCACTGATCTAAAAAATAAACTGGATAGCGCTTTGGACTTCGCTGCCTGCGGTGAAATGAAGCCAGCCAGCCGCCATTAAACCAATCCCAAAACAAGCGCTCAGTGGACCTTTTCAATGTTAAATGGCTCAACTTCAGCTACCAATTTCTTAATATTAGGCTAGTATTATTTGTGTCTAACATTTTTTATGGTACTATTAATTATTCATAATGGCAAATATGATGTTTAGAATCAAACCAGTTACGCTAAAAAATTATTATTATTTTATTAAAGTGAAGAGAGGTGCAGCAGGATTTGGACCAAACCACTGTTCCAAAATGGGGTGCGAGGTTGTCACCGCTGCGTGGCAGTAACAACGGGAACCCGACTTTGGGGATCGAGCCAGAATTTACTTGTATCAAACATATTACCACCGATCTCTATATAATAGATCACTGCCTTAACCCTAATCCAAATCCAAAACCCTAGCCCAAACTCACACTCACACCCCCATTTTGGAATAGTGGTTTGGGTTCAAACATGATCCCAGCAGCCGCCTGTTGTTGGCCTTGTTATTATGTCCGTGTTATTATGCTGTAGTATAACCTACGCAATCATCAGCTTAACACACTTTTGCTAAGTTGCACAACTTCCATCTTATCTGACAAACGTATAACACTAGCACAAACATAATGTCAAGTTAAAAACAGTTTTAGAAAAAATGTAACGACCCTACTATACAGCAGATTGATGGCTGACGAATTATCATCTTAAAGTGGCATTTTAAATCCATATAATTTTTTTAATTTAATCTTACTACGTTCTATCATGTTATTATATTTTAGTAGAGCACCTTTTTTATGTTACCACATTGTCTTATTGATGACATTTGTTTACCTGTATTTGAAAATATTTACATTGTAATTATTATATTACTGTGTTTATTTATTTATTTTTTATATTTTCTTAAATTTATTCTTAGTATTTTTTGTTTATTTTTAGATCAGTGGGTGCTATGAGCAGTCTGCAGGCAACACCACGGGCTTAAATTCGAAGTCATATTATCATGTAATGATAGCTTAAATACTAATATCCACCAAATGTAGGGTATTGTAATAATTACATCAGACAAAAATTGCAGCAAAAACTGCATCTACATGTATGCGATTAACAGCTACAATAATGTCAATCAGTAAAATGCAATTTACATTTTACTGACCCAGTGCTTCATACACTGTAGTACAGCTTTGTTTACAAGTCTGAAAATAGTATCTAGCTCACTACAGCTGACTGCAGCAGCCGTAGTTCACCCAATTTATCATGATAAGGAAACGGATGAGGGTGGCTGCAGAGTACGTACTGGGTGCTCTCATCTGTGTCATCATAAACATCCTGCTTCCTGCAGAGGGAGTGTTGCCCTTATATGAACAGAGTGACAGCTGGTGCACTAACTAACTAACTAACTCTCTAACCACTATGTCACTAGACTGACTCGCTGTCATCTACAATTCTCAAAAACAAAACACACACGCTGAACTGGGCCTGCCGCAGCACAAGCTCACTGAAGGAGTGGATCACACGTGCGTTTGTTTTGGGATTGGTTCAATGGCGACGCTTCTACATCCGGTGGCTTCACTCTGAGACTAGTCTCGCTTAACCGACTGTCGGTCGGCTGCGGAACTACGCCGAGAAGACAGTCTGGTTACATTAACGGCTTTTGTTTGGGTAGCAGCCGTGATCTATATATATTTTTATAAACAACTGCAAATTTGTATTTCTATTTATTTTGTGTTAATATAAGTTTAATTTTGTATAGTTTTTATAATACAACATTATTTGATCAAAAGGTTTCCTTATTTAATGTGTATGCTATCCGTGTCGGGCTAGACAATGCTGCCACCTCGCGGATACTGGTTAATCCTGCCGTAATTCTTATTTTATAAACAACGGTAAATTTGAATTTTTGCTTACTTTTGTGTTAATATAAGTTCAATGGTGAATACTTTTCATATGATATTATTATCTTGTAAAACTATATCGTTATTTTAATTTTTATTTCATAGTAGCCAATCAGCGTCTCTACCCTAATCTGGGGTAAGGCTGCCCGGATGTAGAAACTTAAGCCCATATACTGTCCCAGGCGGAGTTGAGGGGGCTTAAAAGTGCTGCCACCTCACGGAGTCTGGGTAACCGAGGCTACTCTGAGACACGCGATCCGCAATCCAGTTATTTTTAGATCAGTGATCTCGACCCGTCGATCTCGGCCTATGTCAACATCGGCACCAGCAACTAATTTGAACATACGCAATGTGTGACGATCACTGTAGAAGGTTTTATACTACATGTCCATGCATAGTGTAATTTCATAAATAAGCACCATAAGAGTAGTATACTGACAAAAGAAAGATCGTCAGATTACACGTCGGAAAAGTATAGTAAAAAAAGCTATATTTCTTGATGGTAACCATGTCACGTGGTATATCGTGATTTTCAATGGGCCATCATCTTACATGCATACATACATCATATACATACATACAATAAAGCTTTAGATAAAATATATAGTTCACAACAATATAAACATAACCGCAGTAGCAATAAATAGATAAAAATAAATAAACTGTAATTATAAACAAATACACATTATTAAAATATTATTAAATATAAAATATTAGAATAATTATAAAAAATTACATTAATAAATTATTTAACATTATTTAAAAGATAATGTATTGATTATAATAAAATGATGATGGCACTATTTTATTAAAAAATAATAAAACAATAAACATTAATTAAAGGAATTTACCATTTCATTTGTTTACAATATTCTGTGTGACATTGTTTCGTACTCTGTTAAAATAAAATATGAAGTATAAATAATTAAACGTACTACAGTTCAAATACAGTGTATATGATAACAACAACATAATTGTATTTGCACGTACCCTATGCGCCTCCTAACACAGTCAACAGGTACCACAGAGACACCGTCCACATTCTACCAGCAGACCGTTGAAACTCACACGCTTCAATACAACTATAATAGCAGCAACAAGATGTGATTGTGTAAAGTATGATCCCCACTATTACTACTACTACCACAAAATTAATGAATCCAAAACAATCTACCTGCGAAATGCAAATAATCACTCAAGCGTATCTATCGGGAAATGCATGCAATTGTACACATCTTTCACGAGAAACTTTAAACAGTGTGTTTTAAAGGTGTCTACACTATTCGCATTTTTGATACATTCCGGGATCTTGTCCCAAAGTTTCGCACCCCTGTAAGTAAATGTGCGCTGCCCTAAGGACAGGTTGTATTTCTTCACATGAATATTTGTGCAGCTGCGAGTGTGATGTTTGTGCACACTGTTGTTTAACACGAACAGATCAGTGAGGTAGCCAGGGGCGTGCCCATGCATGACATTATACATTACAATGGAAGTGAAATAACGTATCCGAACATCAATTGGCAACCATCCTAGAGTACGAAACAGTGTTACAATTGAAATCTGTCGCCGGTCTTTTACATTCAAAATTACACGTGCATATTGTTTCATCATCTTATGAACGTTCATCAGCAAACTGTGTCCACAGCTCCCCCATATGGACTAAAGTCACCACATTCTATGAATTATAATTGACGACCAAGAAGATGAACATCAAAATTTACACACTGAACAATTGATTACTTTATTTAATTTATTTACATAAGGGGTTTATCTCCGTGATGACGATCGTCGTGTTCAGTTGGATTACTCTCGTGGTTCTGCGTGCGCAGCTTACACCGGATACCACGTTTGGGTTACGCGAGTAACCCGAGTATAGGCCAATCGGCCTTTAGTTTAAGGTAATGGATTCTTGCTAACCACTCACGTACAAATTATATTTGGTTGCTCGTATGTGGAATAAGGTTTATGGTATGGGATAGGGTTAAGTTGAAGGTACTTTTGACAAGAAAGTCAAGATTGACATTAAGAAGCCACTATCTCTCTAGCCTCATATAATCCTGAAATCCGATCTTTCGGGGTTTTACACTACCGTGTGCAATATAATCGCTAGATGTCACTTGTTTTTAGTGATAACTCCGTCAAATAATACCCGGATGTAGACTGGGGACTTGCCGACAGTTTGACACCACCTTTACATAATGATCGAGAAAAACTTTCGAGCAAAATCAAATCACTAGGCGTCTCCTCCCAGAGGCATCAGAACCGCGGAGGCGATGTCTTACGATTTGTGGATATGTCCCCGGCCTTAAGACGAGATCCTTTATTGTTTATAATTACGATTGTTTTAAAGAATTTTTTAAATAATTACTTTAGACTACGCAATGCACACGCAGTTTACGGAAAGACTAGTGCACAATCATTCAACTGATCCACTCTAATTCGCAGGTATGTATGCAACTTCAGATTACGTATTTCTGAAAATAAGATTTAAATGTTTCAATTAAAATAATACCTAATTTTCATTTTATTATAATTTGCAAATTTTAAAAACTTAACTCATAATGTCATGACAGCCTTTCTGCACTTGTCTCACAGTACTGGAACACCAGATAAAGCAAAGCAAGACTGTGTTTATATACAATACATGCATACGTGCATACGTGCATACGTGCATACGTGCATACGTGCATACGTGCATACGTGCATACGTGCATACGTGCATACGTGCATACGTGCATACGTGCATACATACATACATACATACATACATACATACATACAAACATACATACATACATACATACATGCATACATACATACATACACACATATATACATACACGCTTACATGCATGCACGCATGCACGCATGCACGCACGCACGCACGTTCACACACACACACACACACACACGCACACACACACACACACACACACACACACACATACACACACACACATACATTGTGGTTGTGTTTTCTTGATTACAAAAGTTCCAAACATTCCAGTCCTTTGTGATAGTAATTTGCCTCAGTGTTTTTGTTGCCGTAACTTTTTCAGTAACTGCAGTAACTGACTATTTTTACAAAGTTATTTCATGCGATATCTTCATGTGTACACGCGACAGATAAGAAACGGAACGACAGTCAGGCATTGGCCTACTAAGACAGTCCGAACTACAGCAGAATGGCCGACAGATAATCACACACCGATCGCTGTTACTCGGAGCTGATTAAGCCTGCAACATATATGGCCGGAATATACTTGTCATTTGTACTTGTAAAGAGCAAGGGTTATACAACGAACTACTAGTGCATATAGATATGACATAGTTCTGCGAATAGCTGGATCTGCTTTGTATTGGGCTACACCTACACAGTTGGCTGCGTTAGATTGGGCAGGTGTTCGGAAAAATATGTCAGTGTGGAAATGAAGCAAGTGGTAAATCAATTAACAACTGCAGAATGCAAAGTAGAACAGGAAACAAACTCAAATTAACAAAGGTACTGAAATGTATATACTACAAGTAATACAATTAAACGTGTAACAGGTTTGTTAAAATAAAAACGTGCTCAAAATCATGATCTAAGGCCACACTTACAACAAATATAACAATTATAGTATTATATACCGGTTAATAACTAATCAATATTAAAATAATAAATAAATATACATAAAATAATAATAACAAGGCGTATACATTTTCTAAGATAAGCCTGATAAATAATCATGTTCTAATGCTATAACCCCATACAATATCAAATAAAATAGTACACTTACAAATATTATGATATGATTAAGTCACTCGAGTCACATAAAACTGGTATGGTGATGTCACATAAAACTGATATGGTGATGTCACATAAAACTAGACATTGAAAGCGAATTTAAAACAATGTGACTTCAGATGCGCCTTTAAAATGTTCTCACACGCGACCATACGCAGTTTCTCCTGTAGCGATTTCCAGAGCGTCGGTCCCACGCAAGCGGATGGTCGGTGTCCGTGTCGCTCGAGATTATGCTGCGGAACTATGAGTTAACCTCGATAAGCAGATCTTAGCCCCCCCCCCTCCAAAAAGTAGGACGTAATGAGCAAGAGGGTGTAAATTGGCGTCAGGTTGTGAACGGCACGATACACAAATTCGAGCAATTAAAAAAACACTGACTCAAAGTTCAATGAACATCTGCATCAGCGACCTATCGACACAAGCTTAAATAACAGCACACCGAAGAGACATGAATGAGCTCTTTGGAAAGAAAGAAAGAACCCGTCAAAACCTATGAAAGACAAATAAGGAAAACGCATCAACAAGAAGACGCATAAAAGAAGCAGAACAAAGTTCGAGATGGAATGAACATTTCAAAGAAACCCTCAATAGAGATTCACCAGCAGAAAAAGAGACATGTCTATAGCAGAATATTATATTAAAATGTTGACACAAACAATTACGACCACGTTACGCGAAGAACAACTTAGATTTAGACAAGACAGAACGTGTATTGACCATAATGCCACTTATACAGACTAATCACAGAACAATCAAGTCACCTCTCTACATTAACTTAATCAATTCCGAGAACGTCGTAAACAATGTTGACCGTGACGTAATCTGAATATTGACGCATACCTACAAAGTATATAACAACAATCAGAGTGATGTCTGAAAAGTCCACCTGCCAAGTGATATATAATGAAAAACTATCCTGAACATGCGCAGTCAAACATGGAGTGAGAGAGAAAAACAGTGCCTTAATCAATCGTTGCAAACGACTGTTGTCTGCACTTAGCTCCTGTTATCTTTGTAACACGTCTGGTAGATTTCATTTGTTCATACAGCCGTCGTACGTTCACAGGTAAGTGCGTCATACTTAAACGTCATTGTGTACTTTTATATCAGCAAATTACATGCACAATTAGTCGAATACCGAAATGTAAAACGAACAGACAAAAATGTAGAAACTTGGGAAAGTAAGTGTTCACTAATAGATACAGCCATGCTCTCAACCCAGCCCATGGTAGACTACTTGAAACAGCAACATGTTTAACTAAGTATTACTAAGTTTGTAGAGCGCAGTGGCTCAGAGCTTCGGTAGAGTGGTAGAGCTTCTTACTCTAGACTAAGAGGATCCGTGTTCGAATCCTGTGCTGCGGTGTTAATTGGTCAATTAGTGAAGCTGCCAAACGGAGGATCGAACTGAGAACCCAACGCGGACTGTTTCGATAAACCACAGAGTTCATTTAGGAATTCGATCAATAAGCAGTCAAGGGACCTTTTATCAAACTGCACTCAGTGCCGCCGTGTCACTGACATATATATCCGTAACACGTAGACACGCAGACACATGAAAGTGTCTCGATAGCATGGTGGTGTGCTGCAAGGTTTCTGTGTAAAAGATAACAACTAAAAAGAACTGTGCACTTTAAGGAGAAACGTCCGGCTTTGGAATGTTAATGAAACAGTCACAATACCACTGTCGAGGTTATGGAACCAACTGTTTGACATTTTACGTTGCTTTACAACATTGTTAGTTACTATATTTATTTACTGTTCTTTTTATTTTATGGCAACTTTGTGAGAACTGCAGAAGATATATGTGTACGATTGAGTGCCTCTATCCACTATTCTATTACATATGATATTGTTTTACTGTTATTTATGTATATGCGTTACTGAATATATTCAACTATACATTGCAATGACTACCAGGAAATCTGTATTTGAAAGCGATCATAATATCGTGTGATATTCCAGAGTGTCATTTTGACGGTTCGCTGAGCCGGTCGTTCAAGCATGACCCACAGTGAGCCAAGACCCAATCTGTCAGTAGAGGTTGTGTAATGTACTCTGTCGTATCACCAGCATGCATCTAATCAACTGTATGCATCTACTCCAACAGTCTGTCACTTTGTACGGTGACCAATTTTTTATTCGGCGCACGCAACGCGGTAAACATACCCCGAGGTATGTTTTAAAGCTGCAACAGGTAGTGACGATTGGGGCGACTTTTCACTTGAAAGTGGCTTCAGCTGAGTTTAAAAACACCCTTGTCAGGTTCAAAACAACCAATCGTCAGTTCATTAATTTCACACGAAAATAATAAGAATATTATAAGGATATTACGAGTGATTACATAGTATAATATTATTAAGAAAATAAAACTGTTGGAACCACGGTAATGTTTAAACGTGCTATATTACTTTATTATCATACACGTTGATACTTCTTTGACAATCAATCACATTTAAATATGATATAATATGTAGCAAAAACACCATAAATATTATCAAATCCTATTTTATAAATATGAAACTGTGCATCAAACTACATTAATCGCAAAGTTGACAATTTGCCTTCACCCATATCTTTTTGTGTACATTTCACACACGGACCTTTCCAAACTATTTGTTACTATTTAGTTTAGATTTATTATACTATTATTATTTAGCTTAATACATAGTATTCAGTGAAATATTTTAATGTTGATTATGACAGCGTTTTTATTGTAACAATTCGTTATCGTTAATTCTGAGAATGTCTACTCTACTTTGCGTATAAATCGTTTATTTTGAAAAGATGACGCATGTAAATTAAAGATGTATCATGACAAAATGTAACAGACACACATGCACGAATATATATATACACACACACATATATATATATATATATATATATATATATATATATATATATATATATATATATATATATAATTAAGTATTCAATGTTTTCAACTAAGGTTGAAATGTAAATTAACTAGCAGATTGTTTGGAATCAAGTTTAACAGTTGCCTGGTCATTGTCGTGTTGTAATTGAGGTAAATCAGATTTTGGACTGTATTCAACTAAACGCTGTCGTACCAGGTTACCTGATTACTCTTAAAGACGACGTCCATGTGGCCTCATTTCTAAGATGTAATAGATTACATTTATTGTATAAATCTGCCCAGGGTAAAAAAAGAAATGGCGCACCTTTAAATGTAGCTATGATGAATTGCATCAACTGATCAAAACTTACTTTGCCCAGGGGCCGTCAAATAGCCAACGGTAAAGATACGATTTAAAACGAAAATAGAATATTACGTGATTTTCATAGGGAGCTCTGATGTTTATTAAAGGTGTTCAAAAATGATTGCCAAATTTCGCTAGTGAACCATTGTTTGCAGAAAACTGCTTAATCATCTACTGAAACCGCATAGTCATGTATGTGACTGCGTAACTGTAACTGTCCTTTTCATAGGGAGATCTGATAAGTACTAAAGTAGCACAAGTGCAGTTATGCAGTCCCAGCAATGACTATGTGGTTTTAGTGGATGATTAAGCAGTTTTCTGCAATCAATGGTTCACTTGCGAAATTTGGCTTCTGGCAATCATTTTCGGACGTTTTAACACCGTGAATGAAAGACACGTAGAAGCGAATACTGATGTATTACAAAGAAAAGACAAATGTTTCACTATGAAGGGAAGCCTCGTGCTGTTATGTATGATAAAAGTGCTGATTTTCAGCATTGATTGAGATCGCGCAAGATACGCTGGCACTTGTAAAGAGCACCCAATTTGAGCAATATCTGATTTCCCAAAGAATGAACTATATGCCTGTCATGATAAAATACAGACAGTGTAGAATCAGTTTTCCTGTTCACACCGTACATAGAATTCCTCATGTCTGGAAACATATAAAATCGCATTTTAGTAAATGTGTGTATCTTGTCTGGTTGCAAATATATCATAATATTATTAGTTTAATATGGCACCCATTTTGGATTGCTTCGTGTTTTCTTCAAAAATGCCATATAGATATCATCATATGCATGCTTGAGATGAATAACCAAGAAAATAAAAAACTACATCAGGCACAAAAAGGGATTATCTCCCTCGGCTCGGCTCGACTACTCACACACACACACACACACACACACACACACACACACACACACACACACACACACACACACACACACACACACACACACACACACACACACACACACACACACACACACACACACACACACACACACACACACACACACACACACACACACACACACATACACCAATTATACAATTTTTTGTAGTTACTTGCTCCTGGTGACAATACCATTCATTTTGAAAAGACCTTTTCAAAGATTGAGCATGCTGATACAATGACGCTACATCAATTTATCATTCCTTCCTCCAAAAAGTATGCCACATTAGTAGACTATGACCGTCAGAATACACTAATCACTATAGTGATATACTATTTTATGCTTTGGTGTTGCAGCATATTTGGAGAGAAAGATGTATGTGGTTCTTCTCGCTGCGGTCGCCGTACTTGTAGTGTTGCAGTCACCCGTGGCAGAGTCCATCTGCGGCGGCGGCTTACAGTAATGGGTTTTAATATAAATTTCAATTTGTTAACAAGTGCACATCCGTACGTACATACGTATAATTGTGCTTCTATATATATATATATAGCGCGCGCGTGCGTGCGTGCGTGTGTGTGTTGTGTGTGTGTCTGTGTGTGTGTATATTATGTGTTTGATGTGTGCCTATGTCTTTATCAGTACACATCTAATGTCAATAACACGACCAAAAACTATTAAATTTGGTCGTACCTTAAATGTCATCTCGAAATATTTAGTGTTACAAAACATCTCACTGGATGCTCTGAGTACATAATATGATTGCAGTCGCTGTCAAAAGCAGTAAGACTAAAGAGCAAGCTATTGTGTTCATATTCATGTATCTATTGCCGTTTTACGGATGTGTTTTCCCTTAACATTAGATGTTGTGATTGTTTCCTCTGGCTGTGATAACTACTCGATACATACATAGCGGACACCAACATAGGTTCAAGTGTTTTATCAATCACTTGTCACATGTACATTTGCATGTGTTTTAGGATCTGCGATTGGACGCACTGGGACAACTGGGGATCATGTAGCTCATCGTGTGTAGGAACCCACAAAAGGACACGGAGTCTGTGCTGTGAGGCCGGTAAAAGTTTCCAGTCGTGTCGACGGGATTGCGGGTTATGTTGGTCTCCCACACCCGACACCCGAGCATGCCCGCTGAAATGTGTGTTTGGCTACAACTCTGGCAGCAAGTGTGTGTGTGCAACCTCCATGGCTATGGCACGTGCTGTCAACACAGTGAGTATGAGAAACAAACAGAGATATTGAAAATACTACAGTCTTAGAGGTAATTTGTTGGTCGGCAAACATCTGGCTACGAAGTTACAGTATAAAATATATACGTCAATCCACATACCATGAAACACATAAATGACGCGGTACATTAAGGTAAAATAGTTAATACTTAGTCAGTCTTATTGAGCTTTCACAATCAAATAAAGAAACCATAAGTTTAACACCCTAAACCTATTAAAAGCGTTCGTTGCCCATTGGTAATTAAAAAAAATATATATATAATATAATCACTCACATATTCTTTCTCTTTCACACATACACACGCAAGCACGCACGAACATATATACACGCACGCGTGTGTATGCGTGTATGTGTGCGTGCGTGCGTGTGTGCATGTGTGTGTGTGTGTGTGTGTGTGTGTTGGTGTGTGTGTGTGTGTGTGTGTGTGTGTGTGTGTGTGTGCGTGCGTGCGTGCGTGCGTGCGTGTGTGTGAAATTACTACCTCATTCATTAAAATATCAATAGGGATGTCGTCAGATTCCTAATACACTTAATGCTCTAATGATGTACTTTTTCCTAAAGCAACAGCAAATCTGGAGGACGTTTGGATAACTAAACCACAAAGTAACTATAAGGATGCAACCAGATAATGATGTTGCAGCAACCGTGAGATGCCGAGACAGGCCGTGCGTGAATGCAGAAAGGTGCGAGGACTTCAGCAACGACTACTATACATGTCATTGTCAGACCGGGTGGACTGGAGCTAACTGTGATGTGGGTACGTGAGAACATTTTATTTTCTAATACGATAAGATACATGCTTTGTAAAGAACGCGCGCCGCAGGCCGTGTCTAGTCAAGGCTGCACGAAGGCAATGATCTAGTTCAATGTTGTCGTAGATTGGGTTGTGGAGGGGGGGGGGGACAACGGCAGGAGGAATAAGAGCATTCAGACCTTATTCCTGCAAGCATTCTTAATGGAAGTTTACTTTTGTTACAGCATCAGGACCATCAGCCCGAGACCCACCCATCAGATCGGGTTCCAGCATCATCGGTCGCGGCCTACGAAGCGTTATTGAAAAAGGTAAACCGTAAAAGAAATTGTAGAGCTGACGATTATCAACGTACAGTAATCGGTGTACAAATTTAACTGAGCCAAAACGGTCATAGTTAGTCAACCTCGTCGAAGCTTAGCACTGCAGCGTTTGCTGATATGAGGACGATATGACAAAAATTCACAACTTGAAGCGCCCCCCCCCCCCCCCCCCCCGACACATGACGTCACCAACTAGCGCGTGCGGTTTGGCAGCAGCGTCTACTAGGTCGTAGTATATCTACCAAATTGCATGGTGGTTGTGTAAGTCTCTGTAGTTCTCTTCGCACACTCGTTATAATCGCGTTGTTATCTCCAAGGCTGCAGGGCGAAGCACAAGAACGATAGTGAGTTGAGTCGTATAGCCGACGGGCTACAGACTTTGCACGACATTACATTGATACCTTATCTTTGCACGGGAGTTGTTCTTGAAGTGATCGAAACAAACCGCAAGTCATGCTACGATGATACAATGATAAGCGCCGGGCTGTCACGCAGAGAACGCTTGGCTTTGTTTCGTCCAGTTCTGAGCGACATGTGAACGAATACGTCAACTCGTGTTGGCTTCTCGTATTACCTTCTGTTCAGAAGCTGGGTTTCCATTTTATATAATCAACAATTGTCATAATGTCATATCGTGTAGGCAGGTTAAGTAATACTATTTCCAAATTAGGTCGATAAAGCACATTCTGCGACGACAATCGTGATTCTATTTTTGGTGGTATATATGTTGATATAGTTATATTATGATCATGTAATGACGGAGTGACACTTGCTAGTGTTGTGTGCTTTGTTAGAATATCGAGTAGGCCTTAAGCTAAATAGGATAAATTCAGCATGTACTTGGCGACGTTAATTAGATAGGAATAAACTATATCGATGCTGTTACGTTTGTGAATATACTTTGTACAATTTCATCGTTGAGTTTATTCAGCCGATTACGGAAAACAAACAGCATTTATTTCTGCTTTGATCCATACCATAAACCACTGTCGGAAATGTTTTAGGGTGACCTTTTAATTTGTACACCGTCATGTCCCCTGCGATTACGTACCATTGTAAATATAATGTCGAAAACTTGGCCTATTTTATCGTTCGTTTGACTTGTGCTTGTATGTCACATAAATATACCTTCCTTCTGCAATCTTTTCACACGCACATATGCATGTCTGTGTTCACAGTATTCGGAGTCCTGGCCACAGTCTGCCTGTGGGAATTCTTTTGATTGTGTGGTTCGCAAGATGCGGGACGGAAATCGTCTAGAGGGTAATGAACATACCAGATGATATCGGCCTAGGCTTGGGGCTCGTTGAATTGGTTCCATTCTACTATTGTTGCACATAACATGACGCTTTGAATAGGGGAGAATGTTTTGCAAGTAGTGTTTTGGCAGTTACAAATACAGATCTGTATCTGCCCAAATGTCCTGGGACACCGCATGGGGGGTCGTCTGACTTAATTGTTCAAATGTTGGATTATATTATTTTGAAATGAGTTTAGTGATTTACTTGATACAGTATTTGTAATTATTATACAACTAACCAGTGATTTATTTGATAAATATTGAACACCTCCTCAAGAATAAAATACTACCCCGCACGCAATTAAGTTTATCCATGATCGATAACATCACCTGCGTCATATAATTACTCGTGAAGTAGGACATTTAATAACATATTACATTTATAGATAATATATGATATGCGGGAATGCGTGTATGTAATAATAAAATGTAACTTATGTTTTATCATATATCACATCTAGATCCGCTTGAACAAAAACCACCACGAACGAAAGAATGTAAACGTCACACCGGAAGCCTGAAAACGTCACACCGGAAGCCTGAATCATCTTAACAAATACGACAGTTTACAATATGTTTTGTCAGTTCGTGGAAACGTCATCACAACACGCCACAATGCAAAAGCATGAAATAATGACGAAGAACTACTATTATAACATTCAGTATGTTGCTAATAAGTAATGAGTAATCACAAACAGAAATCACGTCGATATGAAAGCGGAATTAATACAGTATTTTGTTTGACCAAAAATGAACTTTATGAATAATACTGTTAGACCTGGTTTAAACATACTAACAGAAGCCTGTTTGTTTGATAATGTTTTTTGCATCAAACAGAAACTAACTGCCAATGTACATGGACGCCTGATTAGTCGGGTAGCTACCATTCCGTTTGTAGTCGGATTATACTAATATTGACGATGGGCTGTAATGTAGTGTTGCATCTATATCCATATTTTAATCGGATTAACGTCAATGCACGATTTATGTAAACAATGGACAGTGATACATTTATGCATTTACATGCTTATTAACTACATAATTCCTATAATTACTGCACGAACTTGTTTATACATAACATACTGTACAAGGGTAATACTAGCGAAAAGTGTACATTTGGCAACAAATAAAAATGTTGTACACGAAAACTTGTCGTAATATTTAATATTATGCGTCCTCGTTAGGGAGTGTGAAAGCATTCTATCCATCAGGTTATCACGTTATTGCGCATGCGCAGTTACAATTCCCCCACATCTACTACAGCTTAAGCTGCGTTCACACATCCAGAATTAAAACGATTTAGTTAAACCGGTTTAGTTAAACTGGTTTATGCTTGGATATTGGTAGCGTTCACACGTACAAAAGCTAAACCGTTTTAAGGCGGAAGTTGATATGAAGCGCATGCGCAAACCAGCATAGCAAAATGGCCTGTGTGATACCGTACTTGCCATCACGCAACTCTCTTTATTTACAACAATGACAGCATCAGACCACGGACTTATATGCACATAAGTCCATAATACTCCATATAAGTCCGTGGTCAGACAGGAGACGTCGCTTGCTGCCGACTCTTTATTTGTGCACGGCAGGATTTTGCCTTCTTTTATGACCTCCCGGTCACGCCTGCCCCCGCCTCCCCGCCCTCGGCCAGCACACCATTCGATTCGAAACGATCAGCAATGCGCCGATATATTGTAAACTTTCGGCCGGTGCCTTCCAAGTCCGATTGCACGCGATCGTCGGATCATATATCCTACAACAGGCGGACACCCCCGTCGTCCCAGTTATATTGTCGCATTTGTGTTGGTGAATCTTTCGTCGGAGAAATGATGGCGCCAATTCCCCAAAATGTTTACAACAGGCAGCGAAGAGACGCGAGGTCGAATGCGCATGACTGTGACGTACTTAAAACGGTTTAACTAATCCGCTTGCGTTCACACGTGCAACTTGAACCGTTTTAGTTAAAACGTTTTAGCTAATCCACCTACCGAAGTGGATTAGTTAAACCGTTTTAGTTAAACCGTTTTAGCGCTAAATCGCGTTCACACGTGTAATTTCTTACCGTTTTAGTTAAAACTTTTAGTTAAACCGTTTTAAGGTGGAGGTGTGAACGCAGCTTTAGATGTGTGTGCGACCCATCCCACCCTCAGACTACCCTCTCTCCGTTATCAAAATTGAAGTGGCCCGCATGACTGGAGATCTGTAGTTGATATCCCAGTTTTAGTAGTCATACTGCCCATTGAATGTACGCAACTTAAAGGGATTCTCTGGGACCCGAAATGGATACTTTCTTCTCACAAATTATAATGAAAAGGGATTCTTTAAGAACTTTCAACTCTTTGTTACGTACAAAATCCTATAATAAAAATATATAATTATTTCATATTGTAATTCTGGGGCCTTTATTTCAGTAGAATTACGTTTTAGTAATCACTAATAACCACGCATTATACGGATAATATAGGCGGGTCGATCCCAAACTAGAAACTCCGCGTACGCCTAGTTATTAGGGACACGAAAGTGATTCTTTTTCAATATATTATGACCATCATTAGCGATTATTCAAACACAATTATAATAAAATGAAGGTATAGCGTTATATGAAATAGTTACATTAATTAAACAATATTATACACACAAAGTGTTTTATATTCTCAACGAATCCCTTTTCATTATAATTCGGAACCCTAAAACATCCCTCACGTGTCCCATAGAACCCATTTAAATCCGCATCCCAATATTTATGAAGCATTTCAAAAACAATATTTTAGTTAATCAAAAATATTACCGGAGTGCAAAGATGTGAAAACATATCGAACTGTTACCGTTCATGCTGAAGATATGCAACTCCACTGGATAGAGACATTACAACAAATTCGTGGGACGTTGCAAAGGAAGCACCTTCAAACCTGGAAGTAAGAAACACATTAGTGACGTGTTATGTGTCTAATGAACAAATAGCGTGAAAGCGCCATGAGCGCCACCACGTGGCGGACACCGGCGTTATATAAAATGTCTTTATTACTGTTATTATTACTCACCGGCGCTGTATAAAATATCTTTATTATTGTTATTATTACTCAGCTGATGGCACTGTCGCGCTTACATTTCTCCGGGCGTGGTAATTCTGTGCATGCGCGACAACTGTAAAATCATCACTGTGCAGCGAAACGCAGAGCATTTATGGTATAATTACCACGGGTTGTTCTTTTTCTCTCCGGTGGTGATTGTTGTGAAGAGTTACTAAACATTTCGTTCGCTACATTAATACATTGTGTTTGTTTAAATCACTGTCACGGATTATGGCGCACTGTAGTCATGTGATTTCCGCTTGCTATCAAAGCATGCCTCATAACGTTGCTTCGTGTTCATTTGCGACAAATAACATTGCTGGAAGGTGATATATGTATTTCTGCTCATACTGGCCGATATATATCAGACTAAAGATGTAGTTAATATGAGAACCAACGAGCGTACTTAATGGTAACTAATGATGACTGATTCGGGCATGCGCAGAAACGTCACCCAAACATAAATTAACGCCCGGAAAAAAGTCAGCGCTACAGTGCTACAGCGGAAATAACGGTATTAGAATCTACCAGATGGCTTCACACACAAAAGTACACCGCCTAATATTCAGCGGCGATACACTGAAAGTGACGCTATATGTCACATGGGCGGGAGTTGCTAAATTCATACTCGTTCCTCCTTTCGAGTGACCCCAGTTATGATAAACTGCTTTTATATGTCTGGCCGGAGTCGAGACCGTTCTTGTTTGGCCAACAGCAAACGGAAGTGCCCTGAACATAACACAGACACTGTGTTATGCTACCATGTCGCTCGCGTCACTCTAATGAACAGAGAAATGTCTTGACCGCTAGCATTCTTTCAGTTGCTGCCCCCATTTTCCCCACGGAATGCCGTGACATTTGTCTGGGCATTTTCAATGACGTGTTCACGTTCCGCTTTGCAAAATAGAATAATAGCCCCCAGTTTGCTCGCGTAGTTCCCCAGCCAAAGCCCATAAACAATACGTGTGACAAAGACGTCGCACATGACAAGAGGTTAGCAGCGTCACAGCACTTGTCACCGTCTCTCGACTCCAATGCAGCGGAGTACAACGTATAAATACGAATCTTGTCAAAAAACACTCCCCCCAAGTCGCCGCCGTGTGTGTGTATGTGTGTGTGTGTGTGTGTGTGTGTGTGTGTGTGTGTGTGTGTGTGTGTGTGTGTGTGTGTGTGTGTGTGTGTGTGTGTGTGTGTGTGTGTGTGTGGGTGGGTGGGTGGGTGGGTGGGTGGGTGGGTGTGCTTGTGTATGTGTGTGCATGTGTGTGTGTGATGGTGTGTGTGCATGTGTGTGTGTGTGTGTGTGTGTGTGTGTGTGTGTGTGTGTGTGTGTGTGTGTGTGTGTGTGTGTGTGTGTGTGTTTATGTGTGTGTGTGTGTATGTGTGATGTGTGTGTGTGTGTGTGTGTGTGTGTGTGTGTGTGTGTGTGAGTGTGTGTGTGTGGGTGCGTGCGTGCGTGTGTGTTTGCGTGCGTGTGCGTGCGTGTGCGTGCGTGCGTGCGTGTGTGTGTATTGCAGCCATTTTGCCACCAGATAACATAAATATTATGGAATGCTGAACGGACGCAAACAGGATCATAAAATACTGTATTTTGGATCTGGTCGATTTGATTGTTATATCACGTCACAGACAGAAAACGCGGCGACAGCGTCACTGTACGGAACGTCTTATACGTTCTATCTCCCGGTTACAGCCACCTACCGAGTTCCCGTCAGTGCGTGCTGCCCTCTATCGAATCAATTAAGGCTTACAAACAGTGGTTTTGCTTGAATTCTCTGAATTAATGTGCCGCAAAGCTATGCGACTCAAACCTTTAGTGAAATCTTAATGACAAATCGCTATTTGACTCGAAAATAATGGCACCTCTGCTCAAACATGACTTCCCGATTATTATAAAACAATGTTGAGTGGTATTTTCCTTCATTGTAGCGAAACATATCAATGTATTTGTTAAGGTGATTATAAATATATGCCCATATTAAGGGGTCGGGTTCGTTTCACCGCCATCACTTTGTCAATTTTACGTGTTTTAGGTGTTTACATGTCATAACTTCGTCACATTTTTCATATTTTACTAAATCCATGTGGCAACTTTGTACCATTTCGCAACTTTTTCAGCGTTTCACCGCCATCACTTTGTCAATGTTACGTATTATAGTGTTTACATGCCATAACTTTGTCAAGTTTTTCTCTTACCTACGTTGCCGAACCTCGCTTAATGAGCGGCGTGATGCTTCGGGGTAAACCACCAAACAAACTCCCCAACCCATGTCTTCTCAGCACTTTAGAACCAACAAAGTAGGGCAGTGGCCCTCCCACCTGTCGAGTGTAGTAGTCGTTGTTGATCATTCTTCAAAAGAGGCTCTTCTTTCGGCGTCGAAAATGAAGCGTCACCGTCACCTTTCCTCTTTCGAATGGTACGGAACGCCCAGTGTCGTCTCTTATATCAACCTCGACGGTACCAAACTCCCTCGTCAACAAAGGTACGTAGTGGATGTTGTCGAACTGCTTCGAAACAACCTCTCCATGTTTACACGTAATCGGAACGATCCTCAGGAGAGGCACGAAGCTATTTCCAACGATACGTGGCTGCACAACACTCGAATACACGTAGAGCGCTTCCATACCTTGATTCTTATCCACCACGGAGCTGCCTTCGAACGGTGTTAAAGAGTAGCTCCCACCCGAACTTACGATAAGTTTAGTTGGAAACCCGAGTATTTGTCCCATGACACCGGATAAGGTCAACCTAGTGTTAGGTGTTAATTACAACGTGGCTTTTTGAGTTACGCTACTGTAACTCAGTTTTGTTTTCTACTTCGAACTCCCTCGAGGCATAATCAACTTGTTGGCGATAGCCTGGGTAAGTTCTTCAGGTCGATCATAATATCCATCTTCGATATAAGTCAGATAAGCATCACCGCGGGCACCATGTTCACTCAATCTACCCGGTTCCGGTTGGACCTCGAACACACCGTCTTCTTTTGTTACGTTGAACCAGTTATGTGGGTAGTGTATTTCCACTAGCCCACATTCCCAGTTACCAGACAGACGAACGCGTCGCGGTAACGTAGTGACGTAGTTCGTCAACGTGATGTTGGGGTGTAGGTGCATAGACGCATTACTGGGAAGAACCAGGTAAAAGTCAGACGCCATCGTTCTTTTTCATAGACGGATTGGGCAACAAGTAACCTAACGAACTACTCAACAGCGCGGTCCACAAGTTAGAGTCAGTGCCTCCGAACGTCAAATTGTATATACTTACCACGATAACCGTGTACAAAACAAACCCTTGACACAAATATACTATTTCTGACTTAGGACAATCTGTACCAAAGATATGCCAGCGGGAACTAATGCTTGCGCTCTTATTATCTCCTGCGTTCGTAGTGTCCCCTTCGATATCGTTGAACGTCTTCTCTGACGTCATCTCCGGACTGTCGATTCTGGAGTGTGTATCTATCTTTTATACAACTCTCTACACCTCTTTATCATGAGAGCTGTGTCACTTGGTTTTGTACCGAACAAGTGCTTTGGAATCTATCCAACTGTTGAACGAGAGGGGATAACCGTACCATTTCACCAAGACCTCCGTACGCTTACTCACTCTTCGTCGCTGCAGAACCGCTTCGATACGGTAAAGTTTGTCTTTAGACACTAGTACTTTCTGTAGTTCAGGTTCGTAAAACGATCCATCCACCAGCTCTCCGTAGTCATCAACCAATTTGTATACGGGTGGGTCTGAGCGATGAGCGTTGCTAACAGTGAACTGTTCTTCGGTCCAGTTCGCCATGTAACCTTTTTGAACTGTCGCTTTGCTTTGCTTATTCGCACACGATCACCAACCATGAACTTTGGGTCGCCCCCACCGTCACGACCGTACAAACGCTGCCACACAATCTCCTGGTTCGTCTCGTTCACATTCGAAGGCGCCATGCCTAAGCTTCGATGATACGTATTGTTGTACGACCACATGAAATCATGCAGCTTGTCCAGGTATCTCACAGTCTGGTGTTTAGTAAAATACCTCCACATCCGTGTCTTCAGCGTTCGATTCAACCATTCAACAATACTTGCCTTTGTTTCTTCGTTGTGCGTCGAGAAGTGGTGGACGCCGTGCTCCTTTAATAAAACTTGAAAAGAACGATTTCGAAATTCCAGTCCTTTGTCAGTTTGCAGCGTCATAGGTTTGATATCAGACAGTAATTCTCTAAACGCCATCACCAACGACAATGCTGATTTGTTCTTCAGCGGGATGCACCACGCCCATTTTGAAAACACGTCGATAACGGTAAGCAAGAACGTGATCCCATCATTATCTTTTTCCAGGTTTGATACGTCGACGAGATCGGCCTGCCATTGTTGGTGTGGTCCGCCCACTACGACGCATCGCCGCTAGAAAGCTGTACGTACCGGTTTGTGAAGTGTGTACGTGTCCTGTTCCGACAGCCACTTCTTGACGAATCGTATCGGCGTACGCGACGCACGTTTCAGCGCTGTGACACCGCCGTAACTACCTACGCGTTTGACGTCGAAGTAACTCCGATTTGTCTGTTGTTCGGCGGCGCCCCATGGCAGTGTTGTGTTGGTGTTGTTGTTGTTGTGATCCACGACGAGACCGCCGCCGCACAAGGCCAACGGTGAGCTAGTACTATGCTTAAAAACAAGCACGGCTACGTAGAATATGACACACACGATTACCCCTACCACGACGGTACTCGATCGACACCCGACGGCGGTCATGATGAAACTGTGCCTCAGCCGCGATGCCATCCTCGCTTAATAGGAATCCCAATCGTATGACGGTGGAGATCGACGACTTGTGGTTGTTGGCGAACGAGTCGCCTGTCGTCGAACGTGGGCCGTCCAACGCGGTGACGACCTATGAACTGTTTGCTGTATTTACTGCCTGCGATCGGCATTACCTACCAACTCCATTGGAATAGTTATGTGCTTGAGAAGTTTCACGAACGGTTGCCATCCCACAGGATCACTCTCTTTCCTTTTTCTCAACACATCATGAACAAGATCCATCATGTTACTTCCGGGTATGGTGGCCCCATCGAGTGTCAACTCACCTCTGTCGTTCCATTGTATAGTCGGTTCGTTTTTGAGATGCTTCATTAAACGATCGGCCTTGGATTTCAGGCTTTTGGGAACACTCTCCACAATGTCAGCATCTGCCCTAATAGCCGTGAGGGACTCTGATGATGCTGCTGGTTGCGTTGTTCCGGCGTCTCGCATTGCCGCTGCTGCTGCTGCTGTACCATAGTCGTTCACCACAACAACCCGCGTCGGTTGCTTGAAACGCTTGTCTGCCATGGTGTTATAACGCAACAAGATCTGATTGTACAGCTTTACCTTGTCACCTTCGTCTAGATCTGTTCTGTCAAGTCCTCGCAAGACTCTGTCCAACGAATTCGCTAAAGGAGGAGCAGGTCGAGGATCCACCAGCGCCATCTTCCTAGTGTGGTCCATCTACCCTATCACCTGTCTTAGCAAAGGAATAAGAATAGAACCGGCCAACGGAGCTAATAGAGCCGATAGGAAACCGCCTGTTTGTAGGAATTTTCTCTTCCTCGCTGTGCTCACCTTCTTCGATGCCAACTTACGCAGGTGCGTTTTGTACTTGAGTAGTTTTGTCTTCTGCTTAGGCGTTAACCGATTAGCACTCAAGTCGGGCATTGACGGTCACCTCGAATCTCCTCAGGTCGGCCATAGCCGGCCAGCGAATACATCACAGCGTTTGAATTCGATTTACGTGGTTGCATCTAGTGACTAAAGGTGCGTTTACACGACGCTACAAGTTGCGCAACTTGTTGAACGCAACTTCATAACTATGTGCCCTTATCTTCAACTTACTCGTTGCACCCGTAGGTCGCGCAAAATGGGCCGGTTGATCGACTTTTCGATGTACTTGGCGGTGGTGTTGCCATTGTCTAATGTCAAGCAAATGAAGCGGCACATTCGTCCGCTTGGGACGCTGCGCTCCACGCGCTAAAATGGCGGCCCATTTTAAATTGCGAAGTGACCCTTCTCTGTTAGATCTTCTCTGGCTATATGCCTATGCCATTTGGACATCCACCTACAACCCTCAGTATCCACCAACTAACCTTCACATACACGTACCTGGAAACCAACTGGATCCATCCATTAACGCTTCACCAAACACTTCCAACTGCATATAATTAATAAATACCTATAATCTTGGATATTTTGTCTGGGATACTGAGTTCCATACATAATTGAAGAGAGTTGGTAGGCGAATTGTTAAAGTTTTACTGTTGTTTTTAAGTTATTGCAATATTGGTAACAGTTGTATAGTACTGCTAATAGTGTATAGTGGCGCAGTGTATACTTTTAATGGAGGGATTGTTTCAGAAACTTATTTAAGAGAAAATTACTTTCATTAAATTCAACCACTCACAGTATGCCATTGTATTTCAGTAACAATTACTCCACAGATAAAATTCAAGGAAGAATAACAACCGGCTCTCTTCCTTATTTACATCAGTGTCGCAGTGTGCCAGTGACTTACCTAACAATATCAACTCGACCACAGGCACAGTCTACCTATTTGCAGATGTCTTATACATATGACCGTGTGTGTTAGCCAGTACTTAAACAAGACAAGGTTGGTTAGCATACATACACCACGAGATCTTCAAAGATAATTTTGGAATTTGTTATCTATAACTCATGCATACTACCAACAATGACATACGCCGCGGAAACGTGGGCCCTCTCCAGTCAGACAAAGTCAAAGAACAAACTAGCAACCGCACAAACATTAAAAGAAGTATGTTAAGCATCACATAGACGGATAGAAAAATAAACATCTCGGTGAGAGAAAAGACAAAGACATTATTAGACAAGTCAGAAGACGGAAGTGGACCTGGGCATTTAGAATGTGATGTTTTTCAAGGTGTTTCGTGATGCGGCTATGAACTTTGAAGTATATGTTCAAGAAGTTTGGAAGTGTGCTTTCTTATCTTTTAATAATCGGCTATTTTGCAAAGAAATAGCCATCTTTTAATTACAGAAACATAACCGATCGACTTATATATATAACGTACATTCATTATCGGTATATTGGTTGAAATGTTGATGGTCAAAACACAAATATCTAATGTAAACTGTTTGGAATAAAAACGTATCCAGAGCCGACACCACGTTTTACAGCTAACCGGAATACATGAGAATAGGGTTCCAATCGACTCGATAGGCTGCGGACTATCAGAATTACCGAATTAAACATGGCAGGCTGGCAGACGACAAGCTCAGTTCCGGTGAGGCGTATACAAAAGATCAACTCGATCTACGATACATTATCACAAAGGCGATGACTGTTTTTTCCCAGTTCCTGTATAATCTGGCGAAATTATTTTAAAAAATCAACAACAAAAACAGTATAAAATTATCATAAGCGGTACCGTACTTATGAAGAACTAAGTTGGCTCTGGCATAACACTAATTTCTATAACGAATTTGAACACTGCCCGCAGACTATCGTTCCTTCTAATGTTTGTCGGCTGTCACACATCCTTCACACACCACTGGCAATGATACTGCGGGCATGTGTTGGATTAGCGCATAGCCACATACACCTTGTATATTCCCCCTGTTAGAACGCGTTCTGTCTGGTGTAAGTAAGCCAAAGACGAAGGCACTCAGTCTTAAGGTGGCGGTTTGGTAAAAATTGTAAAAATGTGGTATTGGCGTTCATCCATCGGCAACCCATAGATAAACGGAGTTGAAGGGGCTGACAAGTGCTGTCATCTCGCGGATTCTCGTTAATCGAGGCTACGATTACATGTAAAAAAATTATTCTTACAATTAAGTAATTATTTTGCTATAAGATGGCACCACCATTGGACCTAGTCTTGCCGAACAGACTCGCGCACGGCTATGTAACTTCGCCGACTATTTTGTCTGGTTAAATACCTGCTTTGCTTATGTATAAGCACCCTTGATGTAATATTGTCGGCGTTTGAATGTTATCCATGTGGGAATAAACAATGCTACCACCTCACGGATCCTTGATAATCCTGGCGTATTTCCTGTTTTATAAACAAAGGCAATTTATTTTTAAATAATATGTAATGGGAGTGCTTGGTAGGATCCCCAATTACCCAGTCTGGTAAGTTGTAAAACTATACCATTCACGAGGAGAATCTTCTATGATTTCAGCTACTACACCAGCACCACAGAACTTGTGAAGATACTGCAACTACGGACCCTCCACGAAAGAAGGAAACACAGAAGGTGATCATTATGTACAGCACAATCGGTGGTCTTGTGGACATCACGACAACTGAGAGCACTCTGACGACAAACAGACGTCCCATCAGGGAATAACCCAATAATGTCAATTAAACACCTCAGGTCTCACACCAGGACGAACACATATTTATACCTGCACTCCTACACCTCAGCTATCCATCTGTGGAACAAGATCCCCGACAAAGTGTCGTTTCATTTCATTTCTAAAATACTGGACCCAAGTTTTGTGACCCATCATTTTGTATGCAAATATGTGCAAATGGTGGCTAAAACGTTGGACTGTCGACTATGAAAACCCAGACTCGAACCCTGTGCTGCCGTGTCAAAAACCTTGGGCAAGTTTTTTTATTCTACTGAATGAGTACTGCCTATTGATAGTGGTGCATATTTGTGTAGGAATAGTCTTTGCACATTAATTGCAGCAAGGCCGGGATAGTGTTATCTTTAATGTAAATTAAACACCTCACGTCTCACACCAGGATGAACACATATGTATACCTGCACTCCTACACCTCAGCTATCCATCTGTGGAACAAGATCCCCGACAAAGTGTCGTTTCATTTCATTTCTGACACTGTTTGTCGTCAGAGTGCTCTCAGTTGTCGTGATATCCACAAGACCACTGATTGTGCTGTACATAAAGATCACCTTCTGTGTGAACTTTAAGGCTGGACCAAATCGCACTACCTGAGGATTTACGTTCCACAGAGTGCATGAACAAATTTAAAGCGCACCTTAAGACATTCTATTTTAAAATTGTCTAGATTGATATTAATGTTTTAAGTAGCTCAGCCAGCATATAATTTAAATTATATATTAATTGGTTTTAAATTTACTTTTAGTGCTGAATGCATATAAATTCATCTCTTCCCTAAATAAGCCAGATATGGTGGGGTCATATTATAATAATACACTTTATTTATACACAAAAATCCAAAGTACAAGCTCTGTTCAGTAGTGTTTACATTGTAAGAAGTAATAACCGAGATAGTGTTCAATACAAGATGTCTGTCAGGGAGTAAAGTGGAAAGCATTTTGAGCAATCTTACGGATTGGATACTGTGCTAAATAAGAACTTACTTTTAGTACAGAATGAGAAATTTACTTTTAGTGCTGAATGCATATAAATTCATCTCTTCCCTAAATAAGCCAGATATGGTGGGGTCAGATTATAATAATACACTTTATTTATACACTAAAATCCAAAGTACAAGCTCTGTTCAGTAGTGTTTACATTGTAAGAAGTAAATATAATAGATTACAAGTAAAAAAAAAGTTTGAATACGTATATATAAATTTAAAACCAATTAATATATAATTTAAATTATATGCTGGCTGAGCTATTTAAAACATTAATATCAATCTAGACAATTTTAAAATAGAATGTCTTAAGGTGCGCTTTAAATTTGTTCATGCACTCTGTGGAACGTAAATCCTCAGGTAGTGCGATTTGGTCCAGCCGTGATGTGACGAGGGAGTGGACGTGGGTCTTGCACGCTGCAGTTGTGAGACGCGTTTGTATTTTCGCAATACGAAATAGACGTTCGATACTTGGGCCGACATGTCAAGTCGGCTGTCAAGTAGAACGCCTATGTCTTGAACAGTCGGCGACAGTGATATGGATGTGCCAAATACATAGATGGAGGCCAACGGAGAAGGCGAGTGGACGACGGAGGAACGAAAAAGGATTGCTTCGATCAGCTTCCGCCTCGTTTAGAAACAGATGGTTGTCATCCAGCCACCGTCTAATATCGTTTACGCATTCGTAATTTTTCCGTTGTGACCTCATGACAACTACGTCCTGTAAACAGTTCCTGGAGGCATGACCCATTGGCAATGCACCCTTTCGGTCAGTACACTTCCAGAGAAGCCACCCCTTTCACCTCACCCTAGACGTTACATAGATAACAGGAACTAATCGCCCACATACTGCCCACATACCTGACGTTTGGTTGGTATAAATATAGCAAACTTTTGGAGTTAAAACCATTCCTCCAAGCTGCAACATGGATGCCGCCATGTAGTCTTTACAGTGAAAGCGCCCTTTGTGGCATGGGTAAGTTCCGAACTGTATTTTATACTTGATAAAGCATCTATAACTTGAACATCATGTATAATAGAAGATTATGTATAGTAGAATATTATGTATTTACACATGTAGGATGGTCTGCATGATTAGTTATAATTACTTGGTGATTTTGATGACTAGTTATCATCTGATAACTAGTAGACTGGGCTGTGAACCAGAGTAAAGAGTGTCTTTAATGGATTATGAGGAACATGGTTATATGTGATGACAGATACTGTTTATGTTATAGAGTTGTATTGATACCACAATGTGTGTAAAACCTTATTATGACTTTAATAGGAATACTAATATTGGATGTTTAGAATGTAATAGAAGCCAGACGCTTGTATCTGTATTGAGCTAAGCACATGTGTTGTTATCTTTGATTAATAACCTCCTGGTTCAGTGGAGGCAGAGACAGCTGGTAATGGGTGTGACACTGGACCAGATTTGTCAACAAAGCTGCACTAGTATGGTCAGTGACAACTGGGGTCAACTGCATGAGTTTATTGCACAGTACATGTATATTATGTTATATGATAGCCTTGTTCTTTAGGTAACATTTGGTTTTGTATTTCTACAGACAGGGCCAATCCTGATCTACTCATGTAGTGGTCAGTCGTCTTTAATAGAGACCTTTCAGTCGTCTTTATGGGTCTTCAGCAATGAAGCCTATCAGTCGTCTGTTAAGTCGTTTAAGACAATACATGTGAAATTGACTGTATTAGTCATGCAATGGTAACTGGGATGTGGATTCGATTGGTTTAAAGACAATCGTAGTTGCTATTATGGATGAAGCAAGACTGAGAATTGTTTAGAGACATTTTGTATCATTATTTTACCAGTTAAACTGTAATAAGTGTTTTTTTTTATACTTTAAACTTGCCTTACAGTGGTCTATATCGTTTACGTAGGCTCAGGCGCTAACGATAACAGCGATAACGCGCGCGTCTTCAGCCTACATAAGTTATAAATTGTCAATACACACAACAAAAAGTAGAAAAAAATGAGAGGAATCACAATCAACGAAATGTTGTCAGTTTTGTTTGTTTTGTGTGTAACATGTTACAGTATAAGTTTAATTTTATATAGTTGTTGTAATATAGTAGTATCTGATAAAAAGGGTACTCGTGCGTGTGTCTGAGGACAACGCAAGATGATGTTCACGTCTCAGTATGAACTGTGTGAGCGGGTATTCGTGCGTGCGTCTGAGGACAGCGCGAGATCGTGTTCGTGTGTCAATGTATGTAAGACTGTGTAGAGTGTGAGTGGGTGTTCGTGCGTGCGTCTGAGGACAGCGCGAGATCGCGTTCGTGTGTCAATGTGTGTAAGACTGTGTACAGTGTGAGTGGGTGTTCGTGCGTGCGTCTGAGGACAGCGCGAGATCGTGTTCATGTGTCAATGTGTGTAAGACTGTGTACAGTGTGAGTGGGTGTTCGTGCGTGCGTCTGAGGACAGCGCGAGATCGTGTTCGTGTGTCAATGTGTGTAAGACTGTGTACTGTGTGAGTGGAATGTGCGTTAGTATGTTGGTGCGTTAGTGTGTTGTAACGGGGGTGGGGTTCGTTTTCATAGGAGTACTTCGTAACGCGAACATAGGTGTGTATTGTCGTTTATGGAAAGGGGCTTCTTTCAAAGGGGACTTCCGGCGAACCCCTCGAGCCCCTCAGTTTACGGACCTGTCAGATACTGTTATTTTTACATCAACAACCTTCACAAACATGTCGGGTATCGCTAATAACTCGCTATCTACCTGCTGAATAGAAGTACTAACTATCTTTCATACTATGTCAGCTGTGACTTGTCAAAACATTTGATTTTCCAACTATAGAACTTTGCCATTTGAATGACATAATTCTGTGACGAATACATGAACATGCGCGAACCAGTTTATATGTATAGCACATTTTATTTAATTAAAATACGGTGTAAAATAATCCCTTAATTACGATACTGTTGAACATCTCCCTAAGCACATCCCCCTACGACGGCACTGACGGTCTTGGGAGTGTCCGGGCCGACTGGCAGTTCTTCCATCGACTCACATGATGACAACATGACAAGCTGGTTGCTCCGGTAATGAGGGCAAACGGGTACGTCTTCGTTGTACCACTGCAACAGTTTCTCGGGGCGGCGGGTCCGCGGATTCCTCAGTGTAAGAGGATAGGGTTGAAGACTTCGGCCCAGTTAGCGAGTGAAGCAAGCGGAGCACGGCGCGGCGGTGGTCTCTAGCCCTGATCCTCACCGCACAAGGAAGTTCGGGGGACGGCCGCAGATGGGAACGAATGTTAACCACGATATAAATAATGATAACACACGCAGTAAGAACAAAGAGAAAGAGAGCGACCCCGGAGTCGCCCGGCCACAGCAAAGAGTGGGCTCTCGGTTGAGTCGCGCCAGACGGACGGTCTCGGGTGGTAGATGGTGTCACGCCAGACGGACGGTCCCGGGTGGTAGATGGTGTCACGCCAGACGGACGGTCCCGGGTGGTAGATGGTGTCACGCCAGACGGACGGTCCCGGGTGGTAGATGGTGTCACGCCAGATGGACGGTCCCGGGTGGTAGATGGTGTCACGCCAGACGGACGGTCTCGGGTGGTAGATGGTGTCACGCCAGACGGACGGTCTCGGGTGGTAGATGGTGTCACGCCAGATGGACGGTCTCGGGTGGTAGATGGTGTCACGCCAGATGGACGGTCCCGGGTGGTAGATGGTGTCACGCCAGACGGACGGTCCCGGGTGGTAGATGGTGTCACGCCAGACGGACGGTCCCGGGTGGTAGATGGTGTCACGCCAGACGGACGGTCTCGGGTGGTAGATGGTGTCACGCCAGACGGACGGTCTCGGGTGGTAGATGGTGTCACGCCAGACGGACGGTCCCGGGTGGTAGATGGTGTCACGCCAGACGGACGGTCCCGGGTGGTAGATGGTGTCACGCCAGACGGACGGTCCCGGGTGGTAGATGGTGTCACGCCAGACGGACGGTCTCGGGTGGTAGATGGTGTCACGCCAGATGGACGGTCCCGGGTGGTAGATGGTGTCACGCCAGACGGACGGTCCCGGGTGGTAGATGGTGTCACGCCAGACGGACGGTCCCGGGTGGTAGATGGTGTCACGCCAGACGGACGGTCCCGGGTGGTAGATGGTGTCACGCCAGACGGACGGTCCCGGGTGGTAGATGGTGTCACGCCAGACGGACGGTCCCGGGTGGTAGATGGTGTCACGCCAGACGGACGGTCCCGGGTGGTAGATGGTGTCACGCCAGACGGACGGTCCCGGGTGGTAGATGGTGTCACGCCAGACGGACGATCTCGGGTGGTAGATGGTGACACGCCAGACGGACGGTCTCGGGTGTCGGACGAAGGCTGCCAGGCGATCTCGGTGACCGCAGGGTCGACCTCAGTCTTCTGGACATCAGGAGCCAGCTGATCTACCGTCGCCGGGTAGACCACGGCTGTGTCGTCTCTCGGTGTGGCCGTCGCAGGCTCACGGCGCAGCGATACTGTAAATCACATTTCCGTTATTTACCAAGTAATTCACAATGTCGTCTTTTTGATGCTTGTCTACATAAAATTATGTTGAACTGGTTGCCATATATTGCCTGAATAATATGTGACGTGGCATGACAAAACCAGGCTTTTCGAGTCAAGTTGACATTTCTCTATTATTATTTATTTAAATAGACGAGATTCATAGCTTTAAAATGACGCCAAGATGAACTTTGTATCTTACTCGTGGGTAAACATATTCCATTTGAAGGGCACGCATTTGTGGAATATCATTTCCGAGAAAATAACTGTAAAGAAATCGATTTGATAAACGAACCTTCTCCACTACAAGTACATAGCAACCGCCCATGTATAATCTTAAAGAAAATTTTGCACATCGGTTTTTAGACATAGGTTATACACAGACTATGTAGAAGTATGGTTATGAAAAAATATGGAAAGATGAATGATTTAGTTGACTGATTCTGCAAGTACCCCACTTTTGACAATTGGAGAGTATACTGACTAATTAGGCTTTAGCGCAAACGGTGCCTTGCGAAAAGTGCCTAGCTGGTTTTGGCGTGCCGCGTCACATAATAACTTCAACTGCACTGATCCCTTTGTAAAATCCCGTGTTTGCATAACTTCCTGCGCAATTGCAGTAAGCTGCCGCATCGAGCCGCTGCAGGGACGCAACTTGTTTCCGGTTTGGCGGGTGCTTCCGGCTGCCTGCTGTCTCAGCCTCTTTTTCGACCACGCGCCACCGGATGCGTTAAACGAGCAACGTTCCCGTGTGACGTCACAATACCAAATCGCGCTGGTGTTTGCTAAGTGCGTGGCGGGGCACTTGGTGATACCAACAATATGGCTAGTCTGTGGGTAATAGGGGGTTTCCTTGGTATGAATAGCCCTAGACGCGATACGTCGGATTTTTATGTTGGAAATTTGTAGATGGTTCAATGTTCAGTGTTCATAATTGCACCTACAGTACTTTTGAGTATGAAATAGGGATTAAATTCAACGACACAATATTAAGTTATTTTACGAATCCGGATGTTGCCATAAATATCCCAAATCATCTAGTGTAACGGAACATTAGGAATTACATAATATTTTGAATAAAACAATCGTAGATTAATGATTTAGTCGTATGACTAGCAATCGTGTACATAACAGAATCGTTATAAAATATCACAATCAAGAAGAGAGCAAATGTAGGACCTACCTTCGATCGGTGCGGAAAGTATAGTTGACGTGGTCAACAAAAAGCTGATGTAACGCAACATGGTAAGACTGTGAAGATTCTCAGTGAAGCTTTGTAAGCAAAAACGCTTGCGGTCGAATCTGAAGAAACAGAACGAGTGACCTCTGACCTGTTTAACTATGACGTCACTGTCGCATGCTGGGGGAAATTACGTCGCTGAGCCTGTTTTCTCGATGAAATTATTTTGTACATAGGCAATAGCGTAAATATAGCATATAAATTCGTAAGCGCAAAATTCGATATATGTATATATATATATATATATATATATATATATTATTTTGCGTTTAAGAACTTCGCAACTTGCATTATGAAAACTTGTAATACGATAGGAACCTGCTAATCCGCTAGGGGCGCGTCGGTAGGGCAGTTCAAGTTGTGTCCACTATGCTTTTCTACTCACGAGGGGAGGTCCAGGGAAACTCTTTTAAGAGCCTCGTTTTAATCGTATAATGGTGAAACCACATTTGTGTGAGACCAAGATGACAGAGAATGCCAACGTGTGATTTGTAAAATGTTAGGTGTGTTATTTATTTGATTTTGATGAGTGAATATATGCGATATGTTCGGATAATTATATCTTCGTAGCACGTTGAGGAAGTTTTCTGAAGTTTGGCTAATAGTTAGATGAATATTTAATAAGGAGATCCTGAAAATGTCATATAAATCACATGTAGGGCATTTTACCCAAGTCGTTTTGAATTGACCGACCATTTGTTCAGGATTGCTCTGACGGCCATCTTGGAGTAATCTAATATATAATCTAACTGCATCTTAGAACATGATAATATTTCAAAAAGCTATTTATGTGTAAATAAAGATCTAAGTATACAATCTTTCTGATGAGGTTAATATTTCAAATGTATTTGTTTATTTGAGAATCCTCTCACTAAGTATTGGCATAGTGAGATTTCTTATGCTTATCAATACGCTGCTTGTAGTGTCTGGTACGTTTAAAATTTATTTACACAGAAACATCGCCAAGAAACCTGTCAAGGTTGACAAACAGATCTGCTATAGTAATATATATATATATATATATATATATATATATATATATATATATATATATATATATTGTATATATATATATTATATATAATATTATATATAATATATATATAATATATATAATATATATATATATACACACACCACACACCATACTCACCACACACACGCACGCGCGCACACACAACTACATACACACATGTACACACACACGCACGCACGCACACACACACGCACGCACGCACACACACGCACGCACGCACGCACGCACACACACACACACACACGCATTGCCATAATAGTTAGACTGTTAACGAATCAAAACGGAAAGTGTAACGTTTACCAAGATAATTGGTTTTAACACGAATATGAACACTAGTAGTCAAGTTGCCATAATGATAACCCTGCAATGTTAATAACTGTAAACTTTTTTTTATGGAAATGTATTTTATATAGTTAGGAGAGCAAAATTAGCTTGGTTGTACCTCGTGCAACCTTGAGCATTTCTCAGAATTCAAGATGGCGGTCTCGGCCATCTTGAATTTCAGCCAATATTCAACCTTTGATCTCGATGACACAGAGGGACGTGTACTACCTCTTTTTAAGGGATTTCCAGGACGCTGAGTCCATTTCTGGAGTAATGTTTGGGATAGGGTGTCAAAGTCAAGGTCAAATCAGAGATCAAAGGTCAAATTTACTTGTACAACCTTTAGCATTTCTCAGTATTCGAGATGCATGTATATATTAAGGAAATAAAACACATGTGAATTTGAATTTATTGATCAGCCTTCTCGATATGCATGTATATTTATAACAAGGAAATAAAGAGTATATGTATTCGTCATCGACACTTGGCCCCCTTCATCGTCTTCGATATCCATCTGCTTGCTGATGAAAGGACTACAGCAGATTTCTCCTCCCTCGCATTTGCAGTAGTTCGTGCATGAAAGGCCTGCGCTGTTGCAGCTGCAGCGTGTGCTACTGTATGCATTGTACTCTGCAGTGCAGCTACAGCTAACGACATCCAGTATTGCTTGGGGAGCAACTGGCGCTGTTGAGACGGCCGGTGTGATGGCGGAGCCTTCGATGTTCCAACCAAAGTTGGCAATATTTCGAGCTTCTTCAGGTGGATCACGTTGGTCCGCGGCCTTCCACAGTAGCATCTGAAGATGAGCTCGGAGCACATGCAGCTGCAGGTTGGCATCAGTCGGTGGAAGTTTCTTCAGTGACGGAGGTTTCTTATGTCCACGGTAGACCTGAGCACGTGCGTCATTCATTGTTGTACATCCCTTCTGTCCGTAGAGGGGTAAGAAGAATGTGTGTGCTGTCTCCTGGAGCGGAGCGTGGGTCGCGCCAGGCTGACCGAGCACTTTATCGAGACCTCTAGGAGCTTGAGCGCTGATGTTTTTCCTATTCCAAAGGGGTACGACACTGTATCGCAGCCTGACAGTGCGTGGATACCGAGAAGTTGACTGCACTTTCTGGGGCCTAACCGCTGAACGGTTTCGTTGATGTCCAAGACATCGCCATTCCACTTTTCCATTTGAATCTTGGCGACAACTCGCATCCTTGATGACCAGTACACCAAGAGAACAAACACGTCGGTATCATCACTAAGGATTCGGATGGTCTGGGCGCCTTCTGCCACCGCTTTCAGCATATAGCTGCAGAGGGTGACGTCTGCCTCATCATGGGTAACGACACAGTCCAGCATGTTGACGAGTTGGATGTTGTGTGGAAGGGGATAGCTGCATAGAATGTTGTTAAGCAGATTCTTGTTCTTGGAATTATGAAGAATAACTTCTCGGCATGGAAGGAGGGTGTTTGGGGTTAGACGTATTTCCTTGGCTCTTCCTCTTCTCGTCCGCTCATGGTCCTTTGCGCTGGGAGCATCTTGGTCATATCTGTCGAACAGAATGATTTTTTGGAGACAGGAGGATAGTGGGCCAGTCGAGTGCCGAAGCTTGCAGCCAGGTCTCCTGTAGTCCCGGAGACTGGCCAGACGACGTGGTACAGAAGCTGGCCGGCATCAACCAGCACCACGTTTGGAGCACATGGAGTCATGACAGAGACACTGAGAGTCTTGACGAGCACGACCTTGTCACCCTTCCTCATGCAGCCGTACTCATCGATCAGGGCCGGAGGGACTGGACTCAGTTCAAACTGGAAGACAGCGGCTGTATCAATGCTGCGCTGCTGCCTCACGACTAACAGCCGACTGAACAGCGTCTCGATGTCGTAGATGGCCTTCCCCTTGACAGTGACTGCCTTCTTGAGCAACTCCATTGTTTTGACTTTCTTCTTTATTGTCTTGTGGAATTCACTGCTTAGCGAAGCGGACAACTGCCTGCTCTGCTCACTCCCGATGGACAATGCGTTCTGAACATTCACTGTGTCTGGCGCCACTTGGCCATTGCAGAAGTTATAGACATTAGCTACAACAGTGTAAGCTTGACAAAGCAGTCCACCCATAGTCTCCCGGTCGGGTGTCCTCTGGCTGTCTCCAGGTAGACATTCAGCTCCTCATATGTCTTGGCGCCATTCGAAAAGAAATTATGCAGCAACACGGCAATGATGAGACGGTATGCCCGTAGAGCATTTGGTCCAGGCCTTTCCGTTGACTATGCTGGTGATACCAGCAAACGCTGCGCTGATGAGAATGTCCACTCCTGATGCCTTCATCAGTGTTCCTACACAGCCCAGGAAACTCATGAGAGTGTGCATCATACCCGGGTGAAGTATGACGTTGATCCAGCGCAGAGGATCGTTCCATTGGACTAGGCATGCAGTCTTATACAGTTGGAGGTCGACTATGATGTGAGTGTATATACTGCATCCCAAAACTGTTGAGAGCCCTCTCGAGATTCACAAGCGTAGTTAATACAGTGTCGGGGTGAGCAGGCGATGAATCGATCATCGGTCCGAACACAACCAGTGTCTTAGGCTTCTGGACAGAGCCGTATCATGTGGCATGTCTGGATTGGGTATAACGTTATATTTCCTACAGCAATAATCCGTAGTATTAACGTTTAAGTTTCGAAATTCAAGAGATTCCAGGCTCACCAGATGCATAGGCTCTGGCCATAGCTATATCAGCCATTTGGACATCCACCTACAACCCTCAGTATCCATCAACTAACCTTCACATACACGTACCTGGAAACCAACTGGATCCATCCATTAAGGCTTCACCAGAAACTTCCAACTGCATATCATTAATAAATACCTATAATCTTGGATATTTTGTCTGGGATACTGAGTTCCATACATAATTGAAGAGAGGTGGGAGGCGAATTGTTAAAGTTTTACTGTTGTTTTTAAGTTATTGCAATATTGGTAACAGTTGTATAGTACTGCTAATAGTGTATAGTGGCGCAGTGTATAATTTTAATGGAGGGATTGTTTCAGAAACTTATTTAAGAGAAAATTACTTTCAATAAATTCAACCACTCAGAGTATGCCATTGTATTTCAGTAACAATTACTCCACGGATAAAATTCAAGGAAGAATAACAACCGGCTCTCTTCCTTATTTACATCAGTGTCGCAGTGTGCCAGTGACTTACCTAACAATATCAACTCGACCACAGGCACAGTCTACCTTTTTGCAGATGTCTTATACATATAACCGTTTGACCCCCACATCTCAGATACACTCATACAGGCTACGCGGCGACACGGTCAACCTTCTTTTTGCAGATACCGATACCTGATTTATTACGACTGAACAGCTTATATCTCACTCACCCTCTATCTCAATAACAACCTTAACCACTGTATCCACCTGAGATAATGTCGAAATAGCTCGCATTTTCTTGCCGCGAACCGATCACATCGTCTTACAAAACATACTCATTTTTATTTGTTTTGTACTAATATCGACGAATACCAGTGCGCGATATTTTTAGGCGGGTGGAATATGTTACATTGTATCGTATTCGGCCGTGAAATTAAGGTTGGTGTGTCACTTGTAGTCCAGGAGCCAAAGCCCTATATTTTAGTGAACCTGGTTTTGTCGGATAAAGTTTTTTCCTCTGTTGATTCAGGTAGCCTGGGGCATGCGTAATCAGAATCAGGAGAGTGCCCGGTGATATCTATTGGGCAACTCTAGATATTAACCCCTTTCTTTCGGATACACTTAAATTCTGGAAAAAAACGGAAAATCCCATATTTTCATGGTAACAATTCATAACAAATTAACCCAGTTTGCTTTCTCTGATATTTATTAACATAATACTATAGTGTAGAATCAAATATGGATCAACACTGAATGAATTGACCCTTTGCTAGCCATTTTAAGTTAGGGAAATTCCACGATTTCAGGCATGATTTTGCAGAAAATGGTCAATCAACAGTAGGAAAATTCCAGCTTGAAAGAGTCTGTGATATGTTTTTAACCTTACTGGCAAACACGCAGAAACACTCAGAAACTTTTATGTGGGTGTAGCTAGTATGGTTTACATTCAATACTTTATGTATAACAAACCAACCTAAATTACTGCCAAAATCCTTGACGGAGAGGTTAGTCCTGAAACTTGCTGTCATATTGAAACACGCTGACAATCTGAATGATGCATGATGGCTAGTTCAGCGGCTACTGTGGTCTAGAGCATCCCACCTTGAAACATGCACAAACCTTTGTGCAAGGTAAGCCTTTATTGTTACAACTGCATCTCTTGGTGTTACAGGGGGATTCAGCTTTGCAGTCACATATCGTCTCAACATGGTAGGTAGTCCACACACTCATTGCCGTCCTTCTCACTGAGCCCTCTCAGAGGGTGAGCAAGAAGACAAACCAATAATCAGAAGGCTCCCCAATGATTCCTCAGAGGTTCCTTATGATGTTGATATCCACCGATACCAGGGACCGAAACAGCCACAAATGCCGCGAATCCCATGCTATAATGGCTATCCCCACTTTGAAGTCGCTTTCCCACCAAGCAATTGCAGTTAGGAGAGCGTCGGAGGTCAATCACAGTTTCCTACAGGACATCCTTGCAAAGGAGGACTGCCCAGAGTTTCATGGTTACAACACGACACTATGCAGGGAGCAGGGTCATCTTCCACAACCGAAAACGAAAGCCATCTCCTTGCCCCTGATCGACATGAAGCCATCCGATCCAGATACGATGTTAACAGCTATGGTTAGAGTGCAGGAGCTTACATCGCAAACCGGTCAGACATTCAGCCTTTTGACGTGCGACCAACAACTCTACCGGGTGGCAGTGCATGTATCTTGGGATCAGCCAGAAAGAAAGACATGTACTTGCGTCTTGGGGGTATGCATGCTCTGATGAGTTTTGCTGGGGGTGTAGGTTCATTGATGGCTGAAAGCGGGCTATCTGATATCCTTTCCGAAGTGTTTGGAGGGGTTCCAAAGATGTTGAGTGGTAAGTAGTTCCCACAAAATGTACGTGCCCTTCGGATGATGGCAGAGGAGGTAGTTCGTGGCCTGTTCATGGATCATCATTTTGAGAATACTGAAGTCCTGATGAAAGCCTTGGATCAGATTGCTAGTGAGAGCCGGACAGTGAAACTGTGGGTTGAGATCTTGGTGAAGCCTGTATTGCTGATGATGACATATGTTAGGGCGGAACGCGAGGGTGGCTGGCTTCTTCACCTAACTACATTTAAAAAGATGCTTCCATACTACTTCGCTGCCGGTCATGTAAACTATGCACGGTATGGCTTGTACTACTTGCGTTCCATGGAGAAACGTCCCCCTCACGTAGAAAGACTTTTTCTTCTAAAGGGGCAACATGTGTCACGACACATTCAGGGCATATGAAATGGTCTGTGGAGCGACCAGTTCATAGAATCCACCTTTATGAGGTACGGCCACACTGTTGGCGGAATAATAGGAATCACGCTAAAGTCGAAAGCATTGGAGATATGGACGCTAAGCCGTCATATCTGCTGCAAGATAGAGTCTGACATGGGGGGAGATGGAAGAGGAGGAGACAGGTGGCACCAGGGTTCAATTGTATCACAAAGAGGAGACCAAGGCAAGGATACAAGCGGATGCGAAGGACACGGCTGGACTCCGTCGCAAACTTGACTATTGCATAAATCCTATGGATTCGAAGGAGCATCCAGAAGGCAGCATTGTGAACATTGTTAGCGGGAAGCTAGCCCCAGCATCTGTCAATGTAGAAAATGCTGTGATGATCGGAGAGACTATGTTGGAAGATTACGAGAAGATATGGCCGGAAGGATTCAACAGCACCATCTCCAAGAAAGTGGAGACAATGGCGGCATCATGCAAATTTGTAAAGATTGGTGACTCTAAAGTCTACGATTTGAATGCAATCTACTCAAGCAAGAGTCATTGCATTGTTATCTAGTGACCGGGATGTCGACGTGAATGATGTATTTTCTTATGAGCTTGCACCTGTCCCAACTGCAATGTTCATGAAGGATGGAATGCGGATTTGTAAAGCTAAGTCATAGCTCAAGAGGTCGCTCCAGATTGAAGTTTCGCGGAGGAATGCTGGTGATGCAGGTGCCACTGTCATAGATGGGTCAGCCCTTCTATGGACTGTACATTGGCCAGCAGATGGTTCTGTTGCAGATTTCATCGTTAATGTCAAGAAACGGATAGCTCCATACCTGACCAACAGTGATGTCTACCTCATCTTTGACAGATACCATGAGTACAGAATCAAGTCCACTACGCGAGATGGCAGAGAGACCGGAATTACTAGGAAACATCATCTGCTACGGACAACAAAGTTGCCTGCACAGAAGGTTGTCTTGTCTTCTGTTGAAAACAAGAAACAGCTGATCCGGATCCTATGTGAAGAGCTGACAGAATACAGGCTTTTTCATCTGCGGAGTACGGGAGACCACAAGTTGGTTGTCACAGGGGAGGATCCTTGCCCCATCGAGGTCCAAAACGAAGAGAGAAGGACCCGGTACGATCTGGAAACAAACCAGGAAGAGGCCGACATCATCATTGTCCAAGAAGTCTTGAAGTGTGTCGGAGAGGCCCAATCAATCTCAGTGATTTCAGACGATACTGATGTTTTTGTTTTGCTACTGCATCACTACCAAATGGCAGGACTGCAAGTGCCACTGACTATGGAATCCCCAAGCAAAGAAAGGGCGATACTGGACATCAAGTTGACACAGGCAAAGCATAAGGAAATTGTGACGAACCTTCTACCTGCGCATACTATATCAGGATGCGACACAGTGGCATGTTACCTTGGCATTGGCAAAAACAACTTTATCCGACAAACCTAGGTTCAACCCAACAACTATTGGTGAATTTGGCTGTAATAATAATGTTACTGAATTGAATTATATTTTGGCTACATATACACATTTGATAGTGTCAGTGAAACCAGCGTGAGGTCATTGACATTGTAAATAAAATCGTGTACGTAATGTTAGTATAGTCTGGATTAGGGTGCATGCAATTAATTGTTAAAAGAAACGGCACCAGGTCCAGGACCAGGTTTCCACGCTGATGTCGTTGCATAGCTTTTATCAACAGAAACCATCACAAAAGCAATTATGTCACCCTTTCTCTATTATGGTGAAATACCTTTTCATATATATGAAGGGTACGTAAGCTATTGACCGTGCAGGCGCGTAGCCAGCGATAGTTTGTATGTGTGCGCATTTGTTGACTATAAATATATCCACGTATTAAGACGTCGGAAATGAGTGTATGAATATTGAAGCAAAGCGTTGACTAACTTACATTTTATGGAACTTTGCGTTTCCATTTCATTTAATAACAGTACCTCCATATTTGAGAAAGGTGATGAGCTGAAAAGCATAACTGATAGATGGTAAATGTAATCGTATACCAAGAAGAGAAATGCTTTGTAAATTTCGCTCTGTATCAAATTAATTTTGATTAGCAGACTAAAATTAAATTTGTTTTGCAGCATAAATATATTTGTGAACTCTTTAAACGCTATAATCCGTACCGAAATACGCCATTTAGGTTCTTTCATTTGATATTATTATTCCTTTCCTTGTTGAATTTAACAAATCAAAAATCTGGATGTTTTAGTAATTTCGGATCTGGCCGATTTGATTGTTATATGACGTCACAGACAGAAAACGCGGCGACAGCGCCAGTGTAAATACATGATATAAATGTGGAACTACATCATACTTTTAAGAGAAATAAGAAGATCGTCAAATAAGACGTTCTACAAGTGACACTCATAAAAAGAGTACAACAACAATTCAACACTCATAACTTTTATATATTAAACCCAGTGCACATCTGAACACAATCATTTCACAATTTGATGTACAATGAGTGAGTCGAATATTCTACAGTAAAATGGTTATTGTATGGTATTTACAACACGACAGCATAATATTAAACATGTAGAGTTAATACATTGGGCGAGACAATGTGCCTGTCACTAGGCACACTTCCTGCCCTCAAAGGGACAGAAGCAGAGATTCATAGCCGGCCTCACGGAAGAGCAGAGGTGAGGGTTGAGTGAGGCAGCTTCAATGCACACATCTTGTTGCTGGGACAAAGACAAATGCAGGACATTGACAGTCAGCATTTAGATGATGTCAAGTTGTCAACACAACCATATTATATAGCACCATTAGAATGTAACAAACCCGAGCAGAATGTCTAAATGACATCTGTATATGAAATTAACTTAAAGCGACCTCGTCCGTTCTGTCATGTAGAAACATCCCCATAAGCCAGTGTTGGCAGAACAGTGAAATCTCGCTTTAGTCACCTACGTAATACAGCCATGTGGCGATTAAGTTCACACTAACATAGTCTAAAACCTGTTCCATTTACAGTACAGTACAGTAGATTTGCCCCGCTAATGGGGTCACCTCCCTAGTAGGAAACTTGCCTAGTCTCAGTGGTGACCGTAACAGACAGACATATTATTAACAGGAACCTCAACGAACCAGTTGTTTTTGTCCCATTTACTGTAAATATCAGTCATGCATGACTGATTTCATGGAACAATTCCATGACCTTGCGGTTAGTCTCACCTGCCTCTACCATCTGACTCTTCCACACACCACCATTGTTTTTGTGTTCAAACATTCAAATCACAAACAACGCTTCAGGCTTATTACATATGCACCCTGGCAAGCGACATATTTATTTTAGTTAATAATTTAGGAACATTGTGTGTTAGTTAATAAATATTAATGTATAAAAGAAGACAGGATTGGTTTAGTCCACTGACAGACAACTAGGTCACTCCCATTATATTGCAGTCGTGATCAGACACATCATATGTCCAGTGCTACGTAGTTATAAACCCCGCCAGGTGACCCACAAATACCCCTGCTGCCAACCTTCTACCCCTGACCACCCCCATATGTACTCCCCCAATATATACAAGGTGCAAAAAATCTGACCGCCTACATGTAACAGGACCCTAGACTTGTGTGAACTTGTAGAAATATGATTTCCATCACGACTACATTTTTCTTATAGCCTGCCTTCGAAACATGAAATAATACACAAAACTGTGCTCTGCATATACAGTATGGATGTTTTACGACAATTTTACTTATATTGTCCAAGTTTTCCAAATCAATTTGTGTTGAGGAGATCAATCAATTTGCATGTGTGAGCATATACAATAGCAGCAGTCAGATAATGTCTGCTCTTTTTACATTTCGACATTGTCTAGGAAAAAAAACAGGAAAATGTTTTTCCAATGTAACAAAAAATATGTACAAATAGGCTAGTCTGCTATGTCGACTACCAAATCACCTTTTCTGCGTGTAGGTATCATTGGTGTGTTATAGAGAAACATTTGTGGCCAGAATTTCAACCAAACATAATGATGGATTGTCACTACTGCAGGTGTTCGTTTTCCATTTATGTATGGTTTCAAGACCACTGTTGCTAGGCAACAGGTCATGTGATGTGATGGACCAATAAAATGATTGCAGACAATGACGAAGCAGGTCCCTGAACGTCTTAACTAATACACCCCAAAAATATTAATAACAAACTGTTAGCAATAAACATCTTAGTGAAACGGCGTCTTTTGTAAAACAAAACTGTACACATTAGTATAATATTGATTACTTATAAAATACCTTGCTATCTCACGTCTGAGGTAAGAGATGGGGAGAGAATGCACACAGCGTGATGCATTTATATAGCAGCATCACATATGGTCCATAGCTTGCAGATGTGGTCATTCCACAGTAGTACTCTTGCCTCTGTTATTATCCTTGTGTTAGCTCCTCCCAGGAGATGAGAGGGGCAGAATCTAAGCCACAGGAGAAACCCACATGGAAATATTATGTCTGAAGTTAGCATTTCCAAATTTAATAACATACTGATGTGTGGTTTGGGTTAAAGCCGGCAAATGCATATATTTTATTGCAGTATATATATATATATATACAGTATATATATGTACATATCTAATATATATATATATAATATATATATATAATAGTATTAACATTGAATTAATTCTACAGATGAAAATATCATAACCACGAGTTTTTTCAAACGAAATGCCGAATACTGCTAGAAAAACCAGTTTTTAAATAGTTAACTTACGTTGATATTAAATAGTTAACCTATGCAGGAGCTAAATAGTTAATGTACACCTCTGTTAAATATATTACAAGTATTTGCATGAGATGAAACTGAACTAACTGTATATTGAAATTCAAAAACAAATGTTTTCATGTAGTACTTTCCCCTTGATGTGTTGTGTTGGCATATGAATTTCATACAAGAAACAAATCTGAAGAAATCAAATCAAGGGATTTTTGCCAAGTGTACAGTTCAGTAACAGAACTACAGTAATATAGCTAAATGTACATAGTTTTCAATGTCCTAATGGGTAATGACACAATATTCACTTTAGTCAAGCTCATTTGTGTCTTCTATATATGCCCAATTTTACATGAAGAATATCAAACCCTACGTTTTACTGTGATTACCATATGCTGTATTACATAACTTGCTAATAAATCTACAATGATTACGCCTTCTTTTTAATGCTTAGATTGGCTCATCTTACAAATAAAAAATTTAACAAGTGTTCAAAGGAGATTCCATTTAACGTGCTGAAATTTTATCAATTGTGCACAATTGATGCCAGTAATATGAACATTAACTATATACACAGCAGTCGAGAATATCTTACAAAAAAACTGATTAGCAAAGCATATTCAACATATGATAGACAGTTTGATACAATGTGACACTCCCTAAACTGGAGGTTTCAGTTTTTGGCACAACCCCTTGATTCAAGAACTTTACAGTGGGCAATAATTCCATTAGGGGCTGTGTCAAAAAATTACTGCCTTCAGTGATCACAGTACACAATGGTTGGTGCAATGGGCAAAATTAATATTAACTAGTGTTAAAATTGGATCACCTTGCAATGAGTGTGTCTTGATTTTGTCACTCAACAACATAGTCATGCAGTGTTTGTCCCACAAGGGACAAGGAACTGTTTCGGGATTTTCCTTTAAAATTTATTTCCATCCTAACAGCGAAACCTTGCATGCTACCATAGAATTATTTTATGGAGTCACAGAATTTGTTGACATGGCAACAGCTATTTGCCTTTAGAAAACACTCCTTAAAGTGAGGGTGCCAGCTCATAGGCGTTATCTTTTTCATTTAATATTACGTTCTTATGACTACAACATGCATGTTGAAGGTTTACTGCCTGCAAATTTGTGTTTAGTTATTTTATTAAGCTCTGTATAATGTATGCAATTTGAAAGATTCCGTCTGCTACACGTTCAAATAGTAAATAAAACATCCAGTTTCAAAACAAAATTGATTGGCAATAATGCACAGGCAAGCAGAATTAACAACAATACCCTTTGATGTTTAACTTTCCCACTTTCTAGACACTTTAAATTTCACAATAGATTCCGATGACATATTTCTTTAGGATGAACTCCCTGTCTTTGTCACATGGTTGTCAAGTCCTATATAATTTATCAAAACATTTCGTAAACCAGGAACCGCGTAATGCCTAATTCCAATGGGGGATGTTTTTAACGCCCGGAAGTGCCTATTTCTAAACCATTGAATCCTGGGAGGTCGGGACCTTTCTATCCGATTGTGGGACAAACACTTACATGTGCATTGGTGAAATCAACAGTAGAGTTCAGACGTCGTACAGAAATAAATTAGACCATATACCTTTGATACATCATAACAATGACGATATACATGCAGCAGTCTTTAAAGCTACAAAACACTGCCTATAAACGTCGAAAACCTCCTGCACGAGCAACTGCCAACCTGAGAAATCATAATAAAAAAGTCAAACAAAATTGATAAGAATGCAATTAATTAACTAAGAGTCGAGGGAATTCACCAACAAAACGTCGTGTAGAATTCCGTCGATTTCATTTGAGACGCCCCCTCAGTCACAACACTCGGGGGGCCGTCTCCTATACAGACGTTTCCCGGAAGACACGTAGCTGAGTGCCGTTCTGCTTGACTTGTATGTACCTAGTTGAGTCCTTCTCCGTTATTTTTACTTGCGTCGACTGGAGTGGCCGAGAGAAACATGTGGCGCCCTCTGCTGTCTTGTAGCTCCAGCACGATGCCTCAGCACCAGGTGGCGCCACTTCTGCAAAGAGGAAACGTTGAGTTTTCGTACAGATCGCAGTTGACGTGACGATTTGCTGCCGATAGAGAGAAGGAAGTGTGAATGAAGAAACTTTTAAAGCGACATGATCAGTTCGTGGCTTTTTATTTTTATTGCAAAATCATGTTAATCAGTATAAGTTATAACTATTGTAGCGTCCTGGCCGCCAATAAATGTTTCATCGAAACAGAACTGACTTTGTAGTGTTAAACGTCGAATGTTTATAAAAATCCCGACGTTGTCACTCAAATCGCCGCGAGTGACACCCACCCTTTGGCCTTTACCGACTGGGAGCTGTGCACCTGGCTGGGTGTGGCGTTAGTGGCGTCAACTTGTGTTCACGTGCATGCATTTCCTTCAGGGATTTTAGCCATGCCTACAATGGTTTCGAAAATGCCTCGTGGTCTTAACACATAGTTAAGCGCCCTTACTGTGTCTATTTTCAACCCCTAAATGGTACATAAAAACATATTTTGACTGTCTTTATGCTATAATAGATATAACGTATACCGTATAACTTGATTTTGCAATAAAAATAAAAAAGCCACGAACGGACCGTGTCACTTTAAAATGAAAGTTGTTTTGCGATGTAACAAGTTCAGGCTGGAAATATATAAAGAGTTAGTAATGAGAAATTGACAGAGGCTGAGAAACAGACGCGTTTGTTAGATGGAGACGAGGAAGACTGTCATTATGATGGACAAAAATAAACAGCAACGAAACAATACGGTCTTTATCTGCCAACAAAGTCCTACTTGTGCCCGCCCGTTAAAAAGTGTACTGGCGGCAACTAATTCAAAGCCCATGTGTTTTTATAGATTACTCCTATTTGTATTGTTTCCAGTTGCCTGGGAGGGATCATCTCTTAATCTGACATATGCCAGGCAGAAGGGACCAACAAGTTTTTGTGTATCTTCTAAGAGAGAGAGAGAGAGAATTTTTATCAAAACGGTGGTTGGTAGGTGGATTTGAACTACCGTTCTCATAAAAGACGGCTCAGTGTTCGACTACACAACCACACCATCCCAACAGTTAGAGGGGAAGTATAGGGCACTAGATTGTCCACATGGTGCAGGACACAAAGTGGCCTAGTCCCAACACTGCAAAGGATCATGGGAAGGCAAAACACAACCTGAGGTTACTGTTTCAACATCACAATTAAGGAGGGAGGTTGCATTAAAATCTAAATGTTAATCATTACTTGGTGGGGGGTGGGGGGGGGGTGGAGGGATATAGCTGCTTTGGTCGCCACCACATATTGTGTGAAAAAAATTGCTACAATGAGTGAAATAACTGTTAATGCAAACTGACATTACTACAAATTATGGATGGAAATAATCGCTGCTCCCGTGCCATGGGGATGGGTTGTAATCTCATAAATCATTCAAAATGTAAAAATTAATTGTACTTTTGCAAAATTATAAGACCACCCTTTAACATGTGACATCATCAGCAACATTAAACATTCAATAATAGTATCTTAGTGCTCAATCACAATGCTCAATTTCGGTAGCCGTGAGTAATTCCTCAGCGTTACTAACAATACGTCTAGTTTTACCACTGGGATTTAGTAACAGCACATTAATCAGTAGATACTGTCTTATATAGAAAACCACAGGAGGCAAAGTTAGAGCAAGCCAAATGACAATGAATATCCTACTATCTACCTAAATGCACAATGTCAAAACTAACGCGTAACATGCATTACATATATCTCTGGCATTCACTATACAATTTCATGCATTAAACAGCATTGTTCAGTCTTTCACGATTTTTACTCAGAAATAATTTCCTTCAAAATTGTTTACAAAATGTGAACTAAACTTAAAGAAAGAAACTCAGAGACGAAAATTAATCTGCAGTTGATTTGACGTCAGCATATCATTTTAAAAACTTACTTTTTGTCAATTCGTACAATTTGAACTGCTCAATGGCACTATGTTTGTTGTAATTATATTGACCGGCTACATTGCAGTTTTATTTGGATTTAATTTTAATCAGCTGATGAAAGCACACAAAGAATAACATTTAATGTTTTCTTTTCATACAACATAAAATAACAAACTTATAACTGTTGTCACATGACACACTGGTGCGACTGATGGACGTGTACTTTGTAGCCTGCTAAGGGAGTAATCAGCCACACTGCATACAAATGCACAAAAATGCTGTTGCCACTTTTCAAATAAAAATGTCACATGCATTCATTCAAATATAAATACAGATTGAAAGTAAAACCTGGCACGCTCGAGATGGCAACATAAAATTTTGTACAGACACCCAGCAACTGGCACGTTTCTGGCGATGATTAAAAAAATATAATTATTAAACCTGAAAATTAAAACTTAAAATACAAATTTATAAATTGTGAAACCTGAAAATTAAAACTTCAGTCAATGCAAAGCACAAATCCAGACAAGAAAACAAATTGAAAATATCTCTAAAAGAAAACAAAGAAAGGAAAACCCACCTAGAACTAGCCATGCACGGACTGGACTACTGCACAACACAACACATGCCACACAAGCCACTGCGCTGCGCCAATTTCTGCCGTCGCACGGTGCTGCCACCTGGCGCCGCCTCAGTATTCATGCCATGCGAGGGGTGGGGGGGTGTCAACGGTGAAACGCCCCCGTTGCGTACAGCCGCGTCCGCATCATCGCAGGCACTCTCGTGAATGGTAACCATGGCGACCGAGACCTCCTCACCCCGCCCACTCTTTTTCGGGTTATTATTTTCCGAATTCGCCCCCGCGGCGTCGCCACCGCCACCGTCGGCCTCCGGAGCGATTTCCGTGAGTGTTTTGCGACTTTCCGACAAATCAACTTCAGTGTCTGAGTCTGGCTCTGACTCGGACCGGAAGTGATAGTGTCTCAGCGCGCAGCTTATGTCATACGTGTCAATGGTGGGCGTGCTCGCGCGCCGCTTAATGCTGCTTTTGAATTTCTCCGACAGGTGTTGTTCCCGGAGGAACGTGGCAAAGTCGTGAATGTTGAGCTTCGCAGGGGACACAATTTCACCATTGACAGAGAGTGACTTTGAGAGCTTGCCGTGGCGCGTGTTGATTGGGTCTTTACCTTGTCGCGCGTGTTGAAGCCGCAGGTCCAGGTAGACAGGCTACGTGAGAAGAACAAACGACATGTCATTCTGTGAAGGCGGAGTATGTGTCTTACCTGTGGTTTGTGTGTGTTGTGCATGTACGTATTAGTTTTGTTTTATTTGCATTTACCTGTCTGTGTGTAGGTGTATTTGCCTGTTTGTGTTTAGGTGTATGTTACCCATCTGTATGTATAGGTGTGTGTTTGCCTGTCTGTGTGTAATAATAATAATATAATAAATAATATTCTTTTGCGCCAATATCCTCAAAGATCAAGCTCAGTGGCACGACAAGGTAGGTGCATGTTACCCATCTGTGTGTATAGGTGTGTATTTACCATTTACAATTTTGGCTGGCACTGAAATGGTATAACATTTTGCACATACATAAAATTTATGTAAGTGTACAATACATCCAACATAGACACCCAGCCGTCCACCCATGATGTCATATTAGAACGACTGTAAACAATTCACGAACTGGCACATCAAGTGTCAAGTCATCCATCGCTCAGACCTCTACTGGAGTTCCTACAGTTTAGTTTCAATGTTTCACAAAGACACACGATTATCCTGACATATAAAGTATATATTTAATGGAACTGTTTACCACAGGAACAAACATTATGATGGTATGACGAAACATTATTAAAATATAAAACTCTGTGAAGTCATGTATACATTTCATGAAAAACTCTGCATGGGCGTGTGTATTATTTCAGACAGGTCTGGCGTGAAGCAGTTGTGGTCATGTGATGATCATGTGACTAACCTTGTGATCTCCCATGCAGACGTGTGGTCCTATCACGTTATATACAGGTGTGTATGTCTGCAACACAGTGCCACATGGAACGCATAAAACAAACAACTTATGATTTTTACATCTCCACAAATGGAGACAAACAAACATCCTCTCTTTGGGCCTGTGCAACTGTGGGTTAATCTAAACCAACCAATTGCAAATAGAGGTATGAATAAAACATTGGCAGTTTACCAGAATAGACACTTAATTTAAAATCCACTGAATGAGACATTGTGTTAGAACGCCTGACATCTTAATAATAATAATGACTTCTTTTGCGCCAATATCCTCGAAGATCAAGCTCAGTGGCGCGACAAAACCAAGGGATTAAGCAAACTCGTAATCGAAAGCAATGCGCGAGTTGTCAATGGAAGGATGAAGAAGCTAGGAGGCTAAGGAGGATAGGCAGCATTAAAGAGCTAGGTTTTTAGATGTTGGCGGAATGAAACTATATTAGCTTCTGATTTAACACTGGCAGGAAGCGAATTCCACACCGTTGGTGCGGCAACCTAGAAAGCTCGGGTCCCAGGTTTCATTTTTACCCGAGGGATGTAAAGAGGGTTACTACTGGTTGAGTGTAGCTGTCTGGAATTTCTTGCTGGTGTTAGCATCACATTTAGATATGCTGGTTGTGTAGATGACAGTGCTTGATAAGCTACTGTACACATTTTGAAAATGAAGCGACAGTGTACAGGGAGCCACTGCAATGATTTTAGAAGCGGGACTAAGTGAGAATGATCTTCAATGCCTCCTCTTCCCTATTCGCCAGCAGTCAAACTGACAAAATGCCTCCAGTCTGCGATGCTGAATTTGCGTTATGTTGGAACTGTGACGGTTGCAGTGTTACGTCAGCATGGTGCAATGTAAGAAATTTCAAATGTTGTTACAAGTGTAACTCTGAATCAAAAGGACTATGAGACACTAACACGTCTACATCTCAAGGACTGCACATGTCTGTGGATGAGCCCAGCACCTGAACTTCCCACTTTTACTTTCCTCCACAGTTTAGCCGTGAAGAAAACAACTGAGGCAAACCTTTCACCCAGTGGATTCAGCACAGTCTGCTTGTGTTGATCACAATCAAACTGACGACCTGCGTCAGACACTGCCTGGATAAAGTTTAGTAAAACAATGCACAATTCATAACTAGTGTAATGTGGCATATGGATGGTCATTCTTTCTTAGATGCGGTTCTTGTTCAGATAACTTCACATTTGTTTCATTCATAAAGACAAATTTTTAACCAGAATTTCATTGAAACAAATATGGTATACGTCCAACTGTCTTGATGGTTCAACATTTTAGCAGCCATTTTTCATCGGTTGCTAGGCAACGCATGGTATAATGGACGCATGAATTGCTGTTGCGTCTGTATGCTGACCTTGGTGATGAGACTGGTGGCAGTGTGACTAAACATGACGCGGTCACACCACGACGGACACCGTGTCTTCATGTAGGACATTCCGTCCTTCGTGTCTTCACTGAACGGGTAACTATGGCAACAAGAATGCACAGTATTTAATTACATGAACATTGTCACAAGACCAGAACAATGTCAGAAAACACAAACAAATTAATTACTTATGAATTTTTATTTAATTTGTTTAACTGTTTGGTTTTGCCTGGTTATTTTTTTAAAGTTATTCATGTATCTTCATTGATTTATATTTTAACTTATTTAAATAACTTTAATTTTATTGCTCAGTCAAATGTCCCAGTATACGGTTTGTTACCAATCAAAGAATTTACATATTTTGTAAAATACTATTTCATAGATATTAACTTGAGGGAGGGTGAGGAATGGGGATGAGAGAGAAAGGGGATGAGAGAGAAAGGGGATGAGAGAGAAAGGGGATGAGAGAGAAAGGGGATGAGAGAGAAAGGGGATGAGAGAGAGGGGATGAGAGAGAAAGGGGATGAGAGAGAAAGGGGATGAGAGAGAAAGGGGATGAGAGAGAAAGGGGATGAGAGAGAAAGGGGATGAGAGAGAAAGGGGATGAGAGAGAAAGGGGATGAGAGAGAAAGGGGATGAGAGAGAAAGGGGATGAGAGAGAAAGGGGATGAGAGAGAAAGGGGATGAGAGAGAAAGGGCATGAGAGAGAGAGGGGATGAGAGAGAGAGGGGATGAGAGAGAGAGGGGATGAGAGAGAGAGGGGATGAGAGAGAGAGGGGATGAGAGAGAGAGGGGATGAGAGAGAGAGGGGATGAGAGAGAGAGGGGATGAGAGAGAGAGGGGATGAGAGAGAGAGGGGATGAGAGAGAGAGGGGATGAGAGAGAAAGGGCATGAGAGAGAGAGGGGATGAGAGAGAAAGGGGATGAGAGAGAAAGGGGATGAGAGAGAAAGGGGATGAGAGAGAAAGGGGATGAGAGAGAAAGGGCATGAGAGAGAGAGGGGATGAGAGAGAGAGGGGATGAGAGAGAGAGGGGATGAGAGAGAGAGGGGATGAGAGAGAGAGGGGATGAGAGAGAGAGGGGATGAGAGAGAGAGGGGATGAGAGAGAGAGGGGATGAGAGAGAGAGGGGATGAGAGAGAGAGGGGATGAGAGAGAGAGGGGATGAGAGAGAAAGGGGATGAGAGAGAAAGGGGATGAGAGAGAAAGGGGATGAGAGAGAAAGGGGATGAGAGAGAAAGGGGATGAGAGAGAAAGGGGATGAGAGAGAAAGGGCATGAGAGAGAGAGGGGATGAGAGAGAGAGGGGATGAGAGAGAGAGGGGATGAGAGAGAGAGGGGATGAGAGAGAGAGGGGATGAGAGAGAGAGGGGATGAGAGAGAGAGGGGATGAGAGAGAGAGGGGATGAGAGAGAGAGGGGATGAGAGAGAAAGGGGATGAGAGAGAAAGGGGATGAGAGAGAAAGGGGATGAGAGAGAAAGGGGATGAGAGAGAAAGGGCATGAGAGAGAGAGAGGGGATGAGAGAGAGAGGGGATGAGAGAGAGAGGGGATGAGAGAGAGAGGGGATGAGAGAGAAAGGGGATGAGAGAGAAAGGGGATGAGAGAGAGAGGGGATGAGAGAGAGAGGGGATGAGAGAGAGAGGGGATGAGAGAGAGAGGGGATGAGAGAGAAAGGGGATGAGAGAGAAAGGGATGAGAGAGAAAGGGGATGAGAGAGAAAGGGCATGAGAGAGAGAGGGGATGAGAGAGAGAGGGGATGAGAGAGAGAGGGGATGAGAGAGAGAGGGGATGAGAGAGAGAGGGGATGAGAGAGAGAGGGGATGAGAGAGAGAGGGGATGAGAGAGAGAGGGGATGAGAGAGAGAGGGGATGAGAGAGAGAGGGGATGAGAGAGAGAGGGGATGAGAGAGAGAGGGGATGAGAGAGAAAGGGGATGAGAGAGAAAGGGGATGAGAGAGAAAGGGGATGAGAGAGAAAGGGGATGAGAGAGAAAGGGGATGAGAGAGAAAGGGCATGAGAGAGAGAGGGGATGAGAGAGAGAGGGGATGAGAGAGAGAGGGGATGAGAGAGAGAGGGGATGAGAGAGAAAGGGGATGAGAGAGAAAGGGGATGAGAGAGAGAGGGGATGAGAGAGAGAGGGGATGAGAGAGAGAGGGGATGAGAGAAAAAGGGGATGAGAGAGAAAGGGGATGAGAGAGAAAGGGGATGAGAGAGAAAGGGGATGAGAGAGAAAGGGCATGAGAGAGAGAGGGCATGAGAGAGAGAGGGGATGAGAGAGAGAGGGGATGAGAGAGAGAGGGGATGAGAGAGAGAGGGGATGAGAGAGAGAGGGGATGAGAGAGAAAGGGGATGAGAGAGAAAGGGGATGAGAGAGAAAGGGGATGAGAGAGAAAGGGGATGAGAGAGAAAGGGGATGAGAGAGAAAGGGCATGAGAGAGAGAGGGGATGAGAGAGAGAGGGGATGAGAGAGAGAGGGGATGAGAGAGAGAGGGGATGAGAGAGAGAGGGGATGAGAGAGAGAGGGGATGAGAGAGAAAGGGGATGAGAGAGAGAGGGGATGAGAGAGAAAGGGGATGAGAGAGAAAGGGGATGAGAGAGAGAGGGGATGAGAGAGAGAGGGGATGAGAGAGAGAGGGGATGAGAGAGAGAGGGGATGAGAGAGAGAGGGGATGAGAGAGAGAGGGGATGAGAGAGAGAGGGATGAGAGAGAAAGGGGATGAGAGAGAAAGGGGATGAGAGAGAGAGGGGATGAGAGAGAGAGGGGATGAGAGAGAGAGAGGGGATGAGAGAGAGGGGATGAGAGAGAAACGGGATGAGAGAGAGAGGGGATGAGAGAGAGAGGGATGAGAGAGAGAGGGGATGAGAGAGAAACGGGATGAGAGAGAGAGGGGATGAGAGAGAGAGGGGATGAGAGAGAAAGGGGATGAGAGAGAAAGGGGATGAGAGAGAGGGGATGAGAGAGAGAGGGGATGAGAGAGAGAGGGGATGAGAGAGAAAGGGGATGAGAGAGAAAGGGGATGAGAGAGAAAGGGGATGAGAGAGAAAGGGGATGAGAGAGAAAGGGGATGAGAGAGAAAGGGGATGAGAGAGAAAGGGGATGAGAGAGAAAGGGGATGAGAGAGAAAGGGGATGAGAGAGAAAGGGGATGAGGGACACTCAGCCTGAGAGAGAAAGGGGATGAGGGACACTCAGCCTGAGGGAGAAAGGGGATGAGGGACACTCAGCCTGAGGGAGAAAGGGGATGAGGGACACTCAGCCTGAGGGAGAAAGGGGATGAGGGACACTCAGCCTGAGGGAGACTGGGGTTGAGGGGACAGAGCCTGAGGGAGACTGGGGTTGAGGGGACAGAGCCTGAGGGAGACTGGGGTTGAGGGGACAGAGTCTGAGGGAGACTGGGGTTGAGGGGACAGAGCCTGAGGGAGACTGGGGTTGAGGGGACAGAGCCTGAGGGAGACTGGGGTTGAGGGGACAGAGCCTGAGGGAGACTGGGGTTGAGGGGACAGAGCCTGAGGGAGACTGGGGTTGAGGGGACAGAGTCTGAGGGAGACTGGGGTTGAGGGGACAGAGCCTGAGGGAGACTGGGGTTGAGGGGACAGAGCCTGAGGGAGACTGGGGTTGAGGGGACAGAGCCTGAGGGAGACTGGGGTTGAGGGGACAGAGCCTGAGGGAGACTGGGGTTGAGGGGACAGAGCCTGAGGGAGACTGGGGTTGAGGGGACAGAGCCTGAGGGAGACTGGGGTTGAGGGGACAGAGTCTACCTGGGAGGGAATGTGATCTCGTACTCTGACAATTTGTCCGTGAAGGCGCGAGGCTCCATGTCAAACCCTTGCAGCTGCGGAACAGTTGATGGAACATTGTAATAAGACATGAACAATGTCACAATTCATTAATAATGTCACAAACATGAACAATGTCACAATTCATTAATAATGTCACAAACATGAACAATGTCACAATTCATTAATAATGTCACAAAATTGTCACAAGTCATAAATAATAATAAAATATGAACACTGTCACAAAATATGAATAAAGTCACAATACATGAACACTGTTGCTGTATATCAATATTGTCACAAAAAATGATAACGCCACAAAATGGCATCTTATGTCACTTATGTCATAAGATCTTAACAACATCACAAAATATTAATATTGTCACAGGACATTGTCACAGTCACTAGAGTTGAACATGATTGTCTTCAGATGTGAACAGTATACAAACGTCAAGGAACATTAACACGACACAAGACCAGAACAATGTCACAAAACACAAACAAAGTCATGACACATTAACATGTCTCAACACCAGAACAATGTCACAACACACAAACAAAGTCATGACACATTAACATTGTCACAAGACCAGAACAATGTCACAACACATAAATAACATCATGACACATTAACATTGTCACAACACAAGAACAATGTTACAACATACAAACAAAGTCATGACACATTAACATGTCAAAAGAAAAGAACAATGTCACAACACACAAACAAAGTCATGACACATTAACATTGTCACAAGACAGAACAATGTCACAACATACAAAGTCATGACACATTAACATGTCTCAATACCAGAACAATGTCACATCACATAAACAAAGTCATGATACATTAACATTGTCACAAGACCAGAACAATGTCAGAAAACACAAACAAAGTCATGACATATTAACATGTCACAAGACCATAATAATGTCACAACACACAAACAAAGCATGACACATTAACATTGTCACAAGAGAAGAACAATGTCACAAAACACAAACAAATTCATGACACATTAACATGTCACAAAACCAGAACAATGTCAGAATACACAAACAAAGTCATGACATATTAACATGTCACTAGACCAGAACAATGTCACAACATACAAAGTCATGACACATTAACATGTCACAAGACAAGAGCAATGTCACAAAACACAAACAAAGTCATGACACATTAACATGTCACAAGACCAGAACAATGTCACAATACACAAACAAAGTCATGACACATTAACACTGTCACAAGAAAAGATCAATGTCAGTTCAGAAAGATGCACAAAAACCCCATCCAGCCAACAGAGTCAGACGATGTTCTAAAAGGCACACTTCTGCTAAATTCAAGACGAGCGTGACTGGGTTCACAACGTAAGTTCTCCACTCACCCATGTTCTGTTGTTGCCGAAGAGTTCGCTGTGTTCATCGTGGTAGTCGAAGCCTTTCTTCTGTACTGTCAGCACCACCTGGAGACAAGTGGTGAAACTACGTTCAGTTTGTTATTATCACAGGAACAGTCTGTGGGAACAGTCCGACCAATGAAAGGTCACAAATTGTGCAGACATTTCAATTTATAATTGTGAATTAGTGTAGTTTCAGCCCGTAGGACTATACCTCAAATGCGTTACCCTACATCCCTTGATGCCAACTCACAAACTATCAACCATTAT
>OZ024864.1:31393183-31520683 GCA_964017155.1 Oasisia sp. SBJ-2009 | reverse complement strand
ACACGCCTTCGATTGTTGGTGTACGTTGACGGACTCTGCAACAAAACAGTACACATACATGTCTGATCACATGACAGTACACATACATGTCTGATCACATGACAGTACACATACATGTCTGATCACATGACAGTACACATACATGTCTGATCACATGACAGTACACATACATGTCTGATCACATGACAGTACACATACGTGTCTGATCATATGACAGTATACATACATGTCTGAGCACATGACAGTACACATACATGTCTGATCGCATGACAGTACACATACATGTCTCATCACATGACAGTAAACATACATGTCTGATCACATGACAGTATACATACATGTCTGATCACATGACAGTACACATACATGTCTATCACATGACAGTACACATACATGTCTGATCACATGACAGTAAACATACATGTCTCATCACATGACAGTACACATACATGTCTGGTCACATGACAGTATACATACATGTCTCATCAAATGACACTACACGTCTCATCACATGACAGTACACATACATGTCTCATCACATGAGAGTACACATACATGTCTGGTCATTTGACAGTACACATACATGTCTGGTCATTTGACAGTACACATACACGTCTGATCACATGACACTACACATACATGTCTCATCACATGAGAGTACACATACATGTCTGGTCATTTGACAGTACACATACACGTCTGATCACATGACACTACACATACATGTCTCATCACATGAGAGTACACATACATGTCTGGTCATTTGACAGTACACATACACGTCTGATCACTTGACGGTACACATACATGTCTGATCACATGACACTACACATACATGTCTCATCACATGAGAGTACACATACATGTCTGGTCATTTGACAGTACACATACACGTCTGATCACATGAGAGTACACATACATGTCTGGTCACATGACAGTACACATATGTCTCATCACATGACAGTACACATACATGTCTTTTCACGACAGTACACATACATGTCTCATCACATGACAGTACACATACATGTCTCATCACATGAGAGTACACATACATGTCTGGTCACATGACATTACACATATATGTCTCATCACATGACAGTACACATACATGTCTCATCACATGAGAGTACACATACATGTCTGGTCACATGACAGTACACATACATGTCTGGTCATTTGACAGTACACATACATGTCTGGTCACATGACAGTACACATACAATATATAAATTTTCACAAATATATACCCGAAAATCCTTATGCATTTTGCTGCACAGACAACATAATAATAATAATAATAATAACAAAATCATAATTTTATTGTTCAATCATAAAGTGGAAATACATTTTGCAATTTGGAGGTTGCATAAAAACACAATATTTAACTCACATAGTAATGCATGTATACAGTAAAATCAAGTATGTAAATATGTAAATGGTAGCTAAAATAAAATTATATATATAATATATATTGGAATATATAAATATGCTAAACAACATGACAATATTATAATAAGATAAATTAATTAGTTTATAAAGATGATAAAACAACATTGCATTGGCAGCGGTAGAGATTGTGATAGGTCGATAATATTTTTGGTGGCTGATTCAGATACTTGATGGAGGATGGAATGAAGATCTTAAGGGCTCGTTGGGTTTTTACAGTTGGCATTCTATACCTCCACAGTAAGTCATCATGCTAGGAACACGTGTTGGACCGGCCTTGTGTGTCATCATGCTAGGAACATGTGTTGGACAGGCCTTGCGTGTCATCATGCTAGGAACATGTGTTGGACCGGCCTTGTGTGTCATCATGCTAGGAACATGTGTTGGACCGGCCTTGTGTGTCATCATGCTAGGAACATGTGTTGGACCGGCCTTGTGTGTCATCATGCTAGGAACATGTGTTGGACAGGCCTTGTGTGTCATCATGCTAGGAACATGTGTTGGACAGGCCTTGTGTGTCATCATGCTAGGAACATGTGTTGGACAGGCCTTGTGTGTCATCATGCTAGGAACATGTGTTGGACCGGCCTTGTGTGTCATCATGCTAGGAACATGTGTTGGACCGGCCTTGTGTGTCATCATGCTAGGAACACGTGTTGGACAGGCCTTGTGTGTCATCATGCTAGGAACATGTGTTGGACAGGCCTTGTGTGTCATCATGCTAGGAACATGTGTTGGACAGGCCTTGTGTGTCATCATGCTAGGAACATGTGTTGGACAGGCCTTGTGTGTCATCATGCTAGGAACATGTGTTGGACCGGCCTTGTGTGTCATCATGCTAGGAACATGTGTTGGACCGGCCTTGTGTGTCATCATGCTAGGAACACGTGTTGGACAGGCCTTGTGTGTCATCATGCTAGGAACATGTGTTGGACCGGCCTTGTGTGTCATCATGCTAGGAACACGTGTTGGACCGGCCTTGTGTGTCATCATGCTAGGAACACGTGTTGGACAGGCCTTGTGTGTCATCATGCTAGGAACACGTGTTGGACCGGCCTTGTGTGTCATCATGCTAGGAACACGTGTTGGACAGGCCTTGTGTGTCATCATGCTAGGAACACGTGTTGGACCGGCCTTGTGTGTCATCATGCTAGGAACACGTGTTGGACCGGCCTTGTGTGTCATCATGCTAGGAACACGTGTTGGACAGGCCTTGTGTGTCATCATGCTAGGAACATGTATTGGACCGGCCTTGTGTGTCATCATGCTAGGAACACGTGTTGGACAGGCCTTGTGTGTCATCATGCTAGGAACACGTGTTGGACCGGCCTTGTGTGTCATCATGCTAGGAACACGTGTTGGACCGGCCTTGTGTGTCATCAGACATACTTATGTCACAACTTACCGTTTCCATGGCAATGATGTTTGAGGCATCGTGGAAGAGGTGGATATTGATGAGATCGAAAACACTGAAGAAAGACACGAAACGTCAGCACAAGTCAGTAACGACGAGATAAAAACCTTTACACAACTTAGTTATGTTAACTATAAAACATGCTCACTCTCTAGCTAGTGCAAAGATATGCAGCCGGAGAGGACAGTTTTAACAATAATAATAATAACTGTAACATTTATATAGTGTCTATATCTGTAAAAATTCAAACGCGGAGGTGTTTTATTCATAAATGTTGTTTATTAAGATGTGAATTTTAATATTTTAAATGGACATAAGTCATGCAAAACTGTAGAAAATGCATTATGAACACCATCATGAATAACAGATTAATGTTCACTTAAAGTAAGGTACCAACCCTAAATTTCTCTAGTACCCTTAATCAAGGGGTTCTTTTTGGAAAAAAATTAAGGCAATAGTTTTCATTAAATCGGTAGTATAAAGAGAAAGAATACTTAAACATTATTACATTATTTCAATAATAAACCAGATGCCCAGAACATTTTACAATCAACCCAACATATTTAAACTACACCCATAACCTACTGTAATTGTTTGAAAAACATTCAACCGTTGTTTTCCTCTGTGCAACGAAACAAGTAAATTTCGCAAGATGCGCTGTGTTTGCAGCACTAACGTAACAGCCACTAGGGGGCAGCACGTACCTGTCGCAGATACTCCAGCGTGTGCGAATGAAGCCTTTTCTTGACCATTTGAACTGAAGCAACAACAAGTCCCCGTACACATAGCCACATAGTACATCGGTGACCTGGCCATTTACGATATGTCTACACACCTTTACCATTTCTTACTTTTGTGATGTTTCTGATTTGTTTCTGTGTTGTGCATGTGCAGTCATGCATGCGCACCAGACAGTGGAGACGAGCGAGAAAAAAGTTGGAAAGAATGACTCGTTTTTTATACTATAATGCCATAAATTTGTCTGATTCTGAAATATAAATTCTAAGCATCTTTCTTTTAACACACAGAAAAACCCATGTCACATTTACACCAATGAATGAATTTGGTGTTGACATGCACATTTTCATAAACCACAAAAACGTCAACAACATATATCCACAGATGGCAAAAATTGAAATAATCTGACAACAGACTGTCATAAAAATGCAATATATATGATAAATAAAATTACATAAAATGTAATGACATTATTGCTGTACGTACGTCTGGGAAAAATTCCTGTGGAAACTTTGCCTTCTCTTTGATGGGAACGCTGTCAATGTTTCCTGAATGTACCTGCGGGAAAAAATGACGATTTGTCATAATATACACTATGATAAAACTGGTGTACAATGTTTACATTTCGACCCCATCCCAATCTTCTTCGGGAGACTGAAGATACAAATTGTTGCCCAGGAACTACAACCTGTCTTCCAACTCATGCCACACCATAGGTGTCACATAACAAATGTAGGCGTCACATGACACCTCAAGTGTCACATGACACCCATAACTTCAGTCTGCTGAAGACCATGGGATGCTGTCTATATATCCAGAAGGTATACATGTATATGCTTCTTGTTTAGAGGTAATTATATACAATATTAATAACCAAAAAATATGGTGATCAATCCTTTCAAAGAACTGTATATAAATCTGTCTGTTATTTATTTTCATATCCAGAATGTATACATATATATGTTCCTTGAGAGGTCATTATATATAATATTAATAACCAAGAAATCAGGTGATCAATCCATTCAGAGAACTATATATATAAATCTGTCTGTTATTCGTTGTTATTGGAGTCAAGTCATCCCAGCAAATAAACCTGCATGTCTACCATATTCATTCACCCCAATAAGAGTACATACTCTATTACATGCATACATCTATTTTTAAGATCAACAATCTCCAACTTCTGCAGTACTTTTGACCATGTACATGGCTGTTAGTTCCAACTTGTTCACCAAGCTAAAAACCATACACATTCGCTTGAACAACGTAGACATGGAAATACGGTAAAACAAAGAAGACATATCAATTACCTCCCGACGAATCATTGGCTCAAAACTGGACGCTGCAATGAAAAACAAGAGTTATTACAAGAGTTATAAATAATAATAATAAAACTGTTTTTCTATAGCGCTAATTCCCACATGGCAGATTGATGCGCTGTACAAGACATATAATAAAGAAATTAATAAATACAAATGTGAATTATATAAATTTATATAAATCAAATCAAATTTTGGTTTAAGATGTACACTAGTAAACCTTTGTATGTAAATTATATAAATCATATAATCAACTACTATAGTTTTGTGAATCTAAATTACCAAAACTATTTGATGTAATAATGCACCTCAAAAAACATGAAGCATAGAACAAAAGCAGTAAAATCCTCCTCCATAGCCAATGAATATGAACAACTCGATGGAGAAATTCATCTCCAGGTTCAGACAGAAATGAAGCCGTATTTTCAGGCCAATAAATTGGCTCAGTAATAATAATAATATTAATACTGTTTTTCTATAGCGGTAATTCCCGTTTGGCGGATCGATGCGCTGTACAAGAAATATAATAAATGTATTACTACATATAAATAGAAATTATATAAATTAATATAAATAAAATACAATTTTTATTTTAAGATGTACACTAGTAAACGTTTGTATGTAAATCATATACAGGGCTGTACATTAATTTTAAATAAATTAAACACTGTTTTAAAGATGTATAGTTACAAAGATGTACACATGTAGTAACAATATGCCACTTGGAGTTTTTCTAACTAGGCATCTGTGTGAAATGTAATAATCCACTGGTGTTCTGACAACCTCAATGACAGTTCTTAACTGCTCATACAGGTCACAATGGTAAACTGCACTGGGAGGCAGGTTTTAATGAGACAGGACCTCTGAGTATCCCACACTGTCACTGACCACCTAGTCCAGCTTGTTATCTTTGACAGGTTCCTGGCCAGGGTGACCTCTGACCTTCAAGCAACTACTAAGGTATCATCTCAAAAAAACAGTCGGCTCCAGTTTCACAAACACTGATGTGAACAGTTCCTCTTCAATCTGACATTTTACTCACTCCTTTCAAATTAATTTAACTAACATTAAACCCACCTAGCGTCCACTACAGTGTGTGAGTTCATTGGTGCAAATAATGTGCGTTTTTGCTAAAATCATCACAACAATTACCGACTTCTGTCAGTGCACTAAGATGGTAACATAAATATGCATGGGATTACGTGGAATAATTAAACTGACTAATGAGGTTACAAATGTGGATAAACATGAAATGGCAGTGGGCCCAGATATTAGACAACCCAGCAAATAACGACCTGTGATTTCACATGTTTTGTAAGTGAATTCATGAGTTCAACTGGCTCAATTCACGTGTTTCCATACATGAATTCACCGGATTCTGTGAACAAATTTGGTGTGTCGACACGTGTTTACCGTGAAATCACGAGTTTTTTACATGACATGTACCAGTGAATCCGTACCAGTTCTGACCCAGTATGACTCGTATCAAACTCGTTCAAAACTCATGACAACAGGCAGAACACGTGTTATTCACGTGAATACACATGAAAACACGTACTGGTGGAGCGGTACCAATTATGAACCAGTATGACACGTGCCAACTGGTTCAGAAATGGTTCCTTGTTTGCTGGGAAGTTCCGAATCAGGCATTAAATTGACTCACCTTCAAAGTTCCATAGCTGTACATCACCGACAGACTGATGAACAAAATAGAGACATCCCAGGGCCTGCAAACAACAGCTTAATGTAGGAGACTGATGAACAAAATAGAGACATCCCAGGGCCTGCAAACAACAGCTAAATGTAGGAGACTGATGAACAAAATAGCAGCTTCGTTTACTGATAAATTATGACATTTTCTTACGCACCGCCAGTGGCCACCAGCAATAAACTTGTCTGGGTACTATTTGTAAGATTAACGGTTCTTTGATGTCTATAATTTTTGGGTGTGATATTTTTTATTTCCATTAATACAGTCCAGTAGAGCAGTTTTCATACCACCTTAATGTGAGGTAAATTTCCAGAATAATTATGGAAATTGATAATGGAAGAGTGGTATTATCGGCCAACATAAACTTTCATTCGTTGAATAAACTTTCATTCACTCAAGAAAAATGAATTCTACGAGTTCTGAATGCGCGAGATTATGTTAACAAGAACTGATGTGTAATAATTACCAGCACTACCATGACGTTTAAGACTCACAGTAAATTGATCAATGGCTGTGAAGTCTTCGTCGAGAAATACCCGCACTCTGTCAAACTGTTGCAACTCCTCGCTCGACAACAGTGCCCTGCAACCAGCACAAGTAATGTATACAGCCCTGTAACTAGCATCATTAAATATCATGGCTCTGTTGCAAGGATTTTCAATGCACGTAATAATTTTCAAATTGTAAGGTAAAATGTGAACGACAAAATATGAACACAACAGCGTCATGGGGTGGGGGGGGTGAAAGGCAGAGGGCGGGGGCGGCGGCGGGGGCGGGGAGAGGCAGGGGCAGGGGCAGGGGCAGGGGCAGGGGCAGGGGCAGGGGCAGGGGCAGGGGCAGGGGCAGGGGCAGGGGCAGAGGCAGAGGCAGAGGCAGAGGCAGAGGCAGAGGGAGAGGAGTAATTACTTACTTGACAAACTTGTTGACATGTTGCATGGAGTCCTCGTAGTTCTTCCCCCCGACCTCCTGGCAGTGAAGGGCGAGGAACTCCGGGTTGAGACTCTTCACCACCTGGTGGCAAAGAACAACAACAATAGTAAAACATCAAACTTGAACCACCTCAACGGGAGTGTCTCACGCAGCATATCAACAAACACTCTAATGCATAATGGTTCCTCAAAAGGCACAGGTTTGGGCAGTAACCACCTCTGTTTAGTTAGTTACCAGTAAGTTTCCATCAAGAAAGCCTGTAACAGGGACCATGGCATGGACCTTGATCCCTATAGAACGAACCATGACCCCAACAGTATGGACCAGGACACCCATAGTATAGACCATTACCAGACAGTATGGACCATGACCTCCATAACAGGGACCATGACCCTCATACTAATTTTTTTGTATGGACCATGACCCCCATAGCATGACCCCCCATAAGCATGGCCCATGACCTCCGTAGCATGGACCATGACCCCCATAGTATGGAACATGACCCCCATAGTATAGACCATGACCCCCATAGTATGGAACATGACCCCCATAGTACAGACCATGACCCCCATAGTATGGACTATGACCCCCATAGTATGGACCATAACCCCCATAGTGTGGAACATGACCCCCATAGAATGGACCATGACCCCCATAGTATGGACCATGACCCCCATAGTATGGACCATGACCCCTATAGTATGGACCATGACCCCCATAGTATAGACCATGACCCCTATAGTATGGACCATGACCCCCATAGTATGGACCGTGACCCCAATAGTATGGAACATGACCCCCATAGTATGGACCATGACCCCCGTAGTATGGACCATGACCCCCGTAGTATGGACCATGACCCCCATAGAATGGACCATGACCCCCATAGTACAGACCATGACCCCCATAGTATGGAACATGACCCCCATAGCATGGCCCATGACCCACATGGCCCCCATAGTATAGACCATGACCCCCATAGTATAGACCATGACCCCCATAGCATGGACCATGACCCCATAGCATGAACCATGACCCGCACAGCATGAACCATGACCCCCATAGCATGAACCATGACCCCCATAGCATGGACCATGACCTCCATAGTATGAACCACGACCCCCAAATTATGGACCATGACCCCCATAGCATAAACCATGACCCCCATAGCATGGACCATGACCCACAAAGCATGGACCATGACCCCCATAGCATGGACCATGACCCCCATAGTATGGACCATGACCCCCATAGTATGGAACATGACCCCCACAGCATGAACCATGACCCCCCTAGCATGGACCATGACCCCCCATAGGCCATAGCATGAGCCATGACCCCCATAGCATGAACTATGACCCTCATAGCATGGACCATGACACCCCATAGCATAAACCATGACCCCCATAGCATAGACCATGACCCCCATAGCATAGACCATGACCCCCATAGCATAAACCATGACCCCCATAGCATAGACCATGACCCCCATAGCAGTAACCATGAACCCAGCATAGACCATGACCCCAAGAAGGAACCGCACTACATGCTCCAACCATGTCATAATCTGTACTGGAATTGCAACCATTACAAATGCCTGACTAGGTAGCCTGTCAACATGCCAATGTTGATGTCATATATGCATATGACACAATGAATGACTTGTTGGCAAATCATGCAGCTGTGATGAAAAAAGAATTGGAAACGTTGACCATGCTACTGCATAATCGAATTGATACTCATCTAAATCAACTATCCGGCGAAAAAATCACTGACGTCATTCCACCCTACAGAACACGACTTGCCTCAGAGCAAACCTAGCACTCAAAACTAAACCATTACTTATCTCTGCTGTATCTAAGTAGCCTTCCTGGCCAGCAGTAATGTGCCACTTTCAACAGAGTGACACAGCATCTGAGAGATCAAATAGCACGCAAATACTAACAAAAATGCACTCAAGAAAAATTATTTTATTTATTACCGCCTGTAAGAGCATGGTACTTAAGTGTTATTATTCGGAGAGGTGTGAATCTGTGTGAAATATTGTCAGCGTCAGCGTCACAGTCAGCAACAAATTCAACTTTGCACTTCATACAGCATAAGGAATAGTCTCAAACTATACAAATCCCCCAAAGAAATTGTTTTATAAGGGTTCACACCACCCAATACTTGGTTTGATACTTGTAGTTTTGGCAATCTGAAATGACTACTCATACCCCAATTAATAGTCCCATTTTCAACAGAAATAATGTGATATTTTCAACAATCATGCCCACTTCCTGGTTCTATCAACTGAAATCAAATGTGCATTAGTATAAATTTCACATGATAGGTGGCACCATTGCATGGATGTATTTCCCTATGATACATGCAACAACCAAACTATCATCCACCCCTGTATAATGCATTATACTTTTAGGACTAAGTGAACTCTGGGGACCATCCATTATTTGGGGATGTGGATGTATGACACTAGGGGACCATCCATTATTTGGGACACAACTGCAAAAAATCATGACCTGCAAATTCTGCGTGCTGACAACCGTGCAATACATTTTAGGTATGAACCCAAAAAACCAGTAAAGCTGTTTCACTTTCCTATCAGTATCATCACTGTCATAACGATTACGACGGGTCAGTAATTGTCATAATTTAATTTGCTTGTGATTACGCTCATTATGTTGTCGTGCGATCACTGTGACAATTGTGTCTGTCAACTAGATGACCCTGGCCTACAATGTCATCAATGATTTAACTCTTCGTGGTCGCGGCATGTCTCTCTCAATGGGTGTGTGTGTGTGTGTGCGTGTGCGTGTGCGTGTGCGTGTGCGTGTGCGTGTGCGTGTGCGTGTGCGTGTGTGTGACATAGCAGTGTGTGTCCAGTCATAGCAATTACACACCCAATCATAGGTAATAGGTGCACCCGTACTGTAATGATGTGATTATGAGTTATGACGTAGGTTTTTTTTCAAACTAATATGGCCAATATGGCACGAAGGAACATATCCTATATTATTATTAAGTGTATACAGATGTATATCAGTGCTTATTATTATTACATTATTATATATGTATTATATATTAAAGAGATGTGTTCTGACATAACTAGCACTGATACTATTACGTCCTGTCCTGGTCACTATTATGTCCAGGAAATCCATCTAGATACAGCTTTTTGTACTGATGCACTGGATGGAGTTCTTGGTACAGGGATGAGGTCTAGGTCATGTATTGGTCTTCCACGTGGGTCCATTGTACAGGGATGAGGTCTAGGTCATGTATTGGTCTTCCACGTGGGTCCATTGTACAGGGATGAGGTCTAGGTCATGTATTGGTCTTCCACGTGGGTCCATTGTACAGGGATGAGGTCTGGGTCATGTATTGGTCTTCCACGTGGGTCCATTGTACAGGGATGAGGTCTAGGTCATGTATTGGTCTTCCACGTGGGTCCATTGTACAGGGGTGAGGTCTGGGTCGTGTATTGGTCTTCCATGTGGGTCCATTGTACAGGAATGAGGTCTAGGTCATGTATTGGTCTTCCACGTGGGTCCATTGTACAGGGATGAGGTCTGAGTCGTATATTGGTCTTCCATGTGGGTCCATTGTACCGGGATGAGGTCTAGGTCATGTATTGGTCTTTCACGTGGGTCCATTGTACAGGGATGAGGTCTAGGTCATGTATTGGTCTTCCACGTAGGTCCATTGTACAGGGATGAGGTCTGGGTCATGTATTGGTCTTCCATGTGGGTCCATTGTACAGGGATGAGGTCTGGGTCATGTATTGGTCTTCCACGTGGGTCCATTGTACAGGGATGAGGTCTGGGTCATGTATTGGTCTTCCACGTGGGTCCATTGTACAGGGATGAGGTCTGGGTCATGTATTGGTCTTCCACGTGGGTCCATTGTACAGGGATGAGGTCTGGGTCATGTATTGGTCTTCCACGTGGGTCCATTGTACAGGGATAAGGTCTGGGTCGTGTATTGGTCTTCCACGTGGGTCCATTGTACAGGGGTGAAGTCTGGCTCCTGTATAGTGTCGGTGCTGCAGGTATACCCCTATTAGCAGCCCCCTACTTCGACATTTTATCTCCCTGCTTTTATAAACTCCGTCTTCCTTTTATCCCCCAGATCAGCTGCATATTTCTTTTTTTAAATTATATCACTATTCTGCGTAATATTCCAACTCACAACACCAGCCCATCACATGCGAAATCACTGGCGCAACTGAAAGGATGATAGAATGACGTTCAAGGTCGTCTCGCGTTAGCTGCAGATGTCTTGAGGCAAGAGTGCGAAGACTCTGCGATAATCAATAGACTGCCAGATCTGATACGGAGCCAGGATCAAGGATTACCTCACTGCAGTCAGCATCACTAATCAGATTATCAGCCTCTGGGACTGAGTGCAATTGTATATTGCACAAAGTAATATAAGATCCGGACGGCTGAAATGGCGTTCCTGCTAAAGACAAATGTCACCAGCTATAGCATTAGCAGTGTCCTCCAGGTTGTGTTTGCAGCACTGAGATGTATTTACTCTAAAATATAAACTATATCTTTCTGAATGTTAACTTATTTATTCTTAGCACTTCCGCATTGCAGATGTGGTGTAATTCACGTTGGTTTCGCTTGCGCTATTCCACAGACAGCACTTCGATGTATAGTATATTATAAGTACATTTAACATAAATAAATCATATAAATAAAAATGTCCTATGATTTTAAAACATAAAATTAACTGTTAAAATATCAGTAGAAACTGTACTAAAATATACTAGAAATGTAAATAAATAAATAAATATTCAAGTAAAATTTCTGATTACACAACTAATAATTTCTACTTGCTTCAACGTTTCAGCCACCATTGGTGGCCTTATTTAGGAACTGAAGAATTCAGTAAATAAATAGATTAATTAAAAGTGTTGAACTACTAATGTTGAAGAGAAAAAACTTAAATTAGTTGTCATCATAGTTAACTTTGAGTACAGTCTACAGCAAAGTATATAGTTTGAGACAGTTTGTGGAGGAGTGACAACTTTGAAGACTGTACACCTGTGTGTACTGGAAAACCTCTTTATCTACTTACAGTGCAGTATTAATCAGACAGTTTATAATGTAAACGCCTACTCCATCTTTCACAAGTAGACTGTGGGTATAATTATAAACATGACATTTGCATTTACACTTTTTAGGACCTACAGCTTATGTTATGTATTTTGAGATGAATCACATTGTCCGGTTATAAGAGGTGAATTGGTGTCGACTGCTGGAGTGAGTTATCAGAAACAAATCTGGTACAACTGCACTTGAAACCTTCAGTCTCTTGGGGGTCGTCTCAGGACATCAATGTGTGATATCTGGAGTCAGATCACATTTGCATTTTCCATAGGCGACCATTATAATGTTTCCTTCATTTTCTACTAATCTTGACGAGCTCTGTTATTGACAATTTTAAAGCATATTTACCCTCCATAGACACAAGTTCTGTGAAATATTCGTGAACTTCTCATACCTCAGGCTCCCACAAACTTCTTTCAAACTTTACACCCTCCATTTCTGCTTGAACCACCCACGGATTGCCCCCAATTACATCACCAAGCAAAATGACAACTGTATTAATACGCAGAAATGCACCAACTGACAGCTGTCATAATTTGACAGCTTTGATGCCGCGCTGCACAAAAACATAATTTCTACTCTATGGTCAGGTACTGGCAGACGAGCACCTTATTGTGGCCATGGATTACATCATCTGACAACATAATTTTGAAGGGGGTTCATCTACCGCTGGAAAATGGAAATCCATATTTTCTGCATTGGACTAATGCGGTTAATGTATCGACATGATCAAATGTTCATCAGTCAACATTGACATGATATGGTTGTGAAAAGACACTACATTCTATGCTAGCTGATTCTAATATTTGTTCAACCTTATATATTCCCCACTCACCACATGGTGACAACCAACCAACCCACCCTCCCACTTACCAATCTGTTAGTCCTGCTGTGATGAAATCATCATGAAAATGGGTCAATAAATCACAGTAATAAAATATCCAGGGTATTATCAATTCTTCTCTCTAATAAACTCTCAAAGTTAAAGAACAAATACAAGATGGCAGAACAGAGAATTATTCCTAGAAACACAGACACGATTCTATGCAAAGTGAAGGAGACCATCTCAATGATGGCAGAAGACATTTTGTAGAAAAGGTCGATGGTGAGACACTCTAAAGTAGCCTAGACAGAGCCTGTTAATAGTCTGTGTCACCCAACATGTCCAGAACATGTCCATAGCCAGGGGACATAGCTGTGGGAAATAACCCACCTGCTCCTTGGTAATGTTTACAGGGTCTGTGACCCCGTGACCTCAGACAAGTACTCACCTGTAAATTACTCCGTCAACTGCAATTATTCGAAACTCCTTCACCAGAAGTTGAGTCATTCTAAGAGTAAGAGTTGTCGCAGTTTTAGTCGTTGTGTTATTTATACTTTTCTGATTCCTTCTTCTTGACTGTAATATTTACTACAAATAATTATTAATCTATGCTCTACCTCACACGAAACTGTTTTATTCCATTGACAGATTAATTGATTCAATAAAAACATTATAAGTGTGAGCACTTTCTTAAACTTACAGGCATAGCTTTATGTAGAGACCCGTCCACCCGTCATTAGGACGGGTAAAAACGAATATGGACAGGCAGAAATATGGGTGGACGGGGAAAAAAAAATAAAAATGAAGGAGCAAAAGTCTTCCAAAACCATAGATATTGTTAGTTATGCCTTGACAGTGAGTGTAAATGGTGTCATATGTGTGTTTGTAGTCCATTTCAGGTCATCAGGCATATCTGTGTGACTGGCAATAATTGTATCCTGCATTAAGCCCTGCTTACAGGCAACATTTCAGTTTACAATATCAGTGCCTTTTGTGTGAATTGATGTGTTGCAAAGTTTCTGGACGATGAACTGATTATCTGAAGAATTCATGTCTCAATACATAGTTAGGTTATTCAGTTTCAAATCACGTCCCATTCAACCCAAACATGCAAAGCAAAAATCATCATTTTAACCCGCACAAACATATTTTTGTTTGTCCTCAGTTTGGTAAAATCTGCCTTACATATTTTCTGAAGCAAAAATTTACTAAAGTTCACAAAAAACAGACCGTTGGACACATAATGATGAAACGAACCATAAACTATTGAGTTCTGGACTTCGGATATATCATTAGCTAGTGTTCTAGCCAATAACTAGCTTGCCCTATTAGGCTATTACACACACAGACTGCTGGAGTTCTGGGCTTCCAGGCTGTTACCTAAGCAACGGCTGCCCTGTCTAGGGATCTCTGGGGCTTTTTTATAGCCCTAGAACGGAAGCCAACTTGTCGACAGCATGCAGCTGTTAGCTGCAGTAACACATAGTGAGTCTCCATAAAATATGTTGTCATGACGATGAACAGATATCCATGCCAAACGGTCGATATTTCAAAGTGTAATATGTCAAGAAATTACCAGGTAGCAAGTCTGATTTTGTGTGTCGGACTTTCTGATACAATTTTCTTACTACTGGTAATAGTTAAACATCATAAAAATCCGAGTAAACACATTTTCTATCACATGTCAAAGTTGACATTTGCAGTGAAGTAGTTTCTTCCAGCCACATATGGATTTAGGAAATGCTTTGGATAATCAGAAGGCTAAAGATCAGCCTCACGTGAATAATGTGACCATTTGGCCTTATGGCCAAAGTTCAATAAGTTTACATAGGATTATTCATGTAATACAACATTTCATTTGGTTCAACTTTTATTTCACCAGTTTTTGGCATTTTTCATAGATAGAATGTATACAGCCACATCGCTGTTTTACTCATACAAATGTCATAGAACTGAAGATTGCCAAGTATATAATATTATACAGCAGACACGAGCCACGAATACTTCGGACTTGGCAAACTGAGCTGTAAGTATATCTGACAATCCTTATATCCACTACACAATACTGTGCACGCCAGAACCAAGATGTCTAAGTTGTCCCTTTAAGTGTATCCTTGCGACATTTCGAGTGCCTGCAGCAATTGATACCATTTCAGATAATACAATTGTCGAAGCCTATCCTTCCTTTCTGCCATGGTGGGAATAGATTTATGCGATGTCAGAAGGTATTATGTTTGTGGCACTGCAATGTAATGCTCCTAGACACCGCCAGTGATATGAAGAAAGTGCTTTGGCGACAGAAATATGAAGGAATGGAGACATCTGACCTCAATGGCTACTGTCTAGATACAGCCTTGGTTACCCAGGCTCTGTGCAGCAGCACCACTTTTTAGTGCTTCTACAAGTGTGTTTACAACACATTCTCAAGCTAATAAAATTATTAGTTATGCCGAAAAGGGGTGGCCATGGAAAGCAATTGCCCAGGAACCTTTTGAGTGTTTCTAAAGCATCCAAACCAACTATTAAAGTTCTCAAAATTCATACATTCACACAAATGTAAACAGAAACAAAACAGGACTGGAGTCATTCACAATTCAGGTACAGGTTCAAATCCCATGATACCTGGGTAGGGAATTTGTAAATACAGACTGACTCGTCTAAATGATATGGTATCGTCTGACTGGTGTCTATTGCAACTGTCCTTCTCAGTGTAGTCACACAGCTGAGCTGGAGGCGATAGCGCGGGACTAATGCCACCTAGATTGATCAAGATTTAACAAGATTGCCACCTAGAGAATCAACTCTAGACGGCAGGTGGACAAGGAAGCCCTTTGGCTTATCGAGAGTCCAACCTATCTATCCAAATGTACCCCGCCCTTCTTAGGTATATGTCGATTTTATTTTTAAACATATTAACACTAACTACCCACGGTAAACATATTAACACTACTAGCACCTACACAATCAACTGATAATCTGTTCCATTCATTTACTGCTTCTTTGCTAATGTAATTCCATGTCCTCTAGTCCTTCTATCTTCCTTGACCAAGAAAAACATATTTCTGTCAATATTTTCATACCCATTCAATATTTTAAACACTTCTATCTGATCTCCTCTCAGTGTCCTGGTTTCTAGTGTTGTTAATCCACATTCTTTTATATGCATTTCGTAACTAATATTCCTGAGTTTATGTATCATTTTGGTTGCTCTCCTTTGTACTCTTTCTACTATATCAATATCCTTCTTGCAATATCGCCTCCATGCCTAAATACAGGTGAGCCAGACATCAGGAATGAGTTGACTGACTCCTACAGATGGCTATCACATACAGGCAATTGTGCTGTGGCCAGCTCCTACAGACGGCTATCACATACACGCAATTGTGCTGTGGCCAGCTCCTACAGACGGCTATCACATACAGGCAATTGTGCTGTGGCCATCTCCTACAGACGGCTATCACATACAGGCAATTGTGCTGTGGCCAGCTCCTACAGACGGCTATCACATACAGGCAATTGTGCTGTGGCCAGCTCCTACAGACGGCTATCACATACAGGCAACTGTGCCGTGGCCAACTTCCCAGAGTATCATTACTCTGCCAGACATCATTGTCAATCCAACCTTCCCTGTTGCTCTTTAGTGCACATGCGTTTCAGTTCTTACTGCTCTCACTTCCAGTACACCTCGTGAGACCTGGGTCAAAAACCTTATAGCAGCTTGTTTTGCGACTATTTATTATGGAACTTGTTTTAACTCTTTGGACAAAGGGTTAGTGTATAGTGTGTGTGTGTGTGTGCATGCATGCGTGTTGCGTGCATGGTGTATGTGTGGTGTGTGTATAATAATGTTGACATAATTGTTCTTTTCTAGAGGGTCTTTCCCCTGCCTGAGATAAGTGATGACCCACTCTCCAGATGGCACCACAATAGGGATTACAATTGTTGCCCTTGGTCTGTGCCTGTCATCCTGTGCCTGGGCATGAGCCAGAGTTACTTACTACACACAGCACACACAGAATATCAACAGACCTACGCCTCACTCGTGATGAGCTAAATTAATTGAGGATCTGGAATATTAAATCTAAACTCATCGAACAAAGCTGCCGCCCCGCATCACATCCACAGACACAGGTAAGACTGACGGTCATGCATAATGCATGCTTGCATAATCTGTGATAATTATTCCATGCACATCTATGTGTCCTTGAATCACACATTCACAAAGTACATACACCATATGCCTGGGAACCACTGGGGTGGCTCATGTGGGCCAAGAAAGGCAGAGTTTCTAATACATCAGGAGCCCATTTCACTAACATTTTACGAGCTCAAAATCCTTTAAATTTAAAAATACATTTTTGCTCCTTAGCGGTTATTTTCTGTACTGAAAACTGTCAAAACCAGGACGTGGCACCAGAACACTTTTATTGGTGTGATGTGAAAATAGTGTATTATCTGCCATAGTGTACCTGCCAAGGATTATCTAACATTAAGATACCAACACTACCCGCAATATTTTTACTTTCTGTAAACCACTGTCTTTAATTATTTATCCATACTGAATTAAAAGAGACATACATAATTACATACACACAAATATATCAGGTATTCATGATTGGCTTTTGCATTTATGTTGAGTTGTAATAAAACAGAATCAACCAGATAACTACAGCACAGTATTTGCACCGAGTTAGCACAACACTCAGATATTGCACTCTAAACCAATCCAGCTGCAGTTTGTTTACTTAATTTGACTGAAATGCACCAACAAATTTAACGCAGTTGTGGTCTTTGCTGGAAATTCACGGCAATTAAGCAACAGCTACGGGTTTGTCCGAGAACTGGACCGTTCTTCCATCCACACAGTATTGTGTACAGTACACACTGTAAACTAACAACAACTACATGTGCATGCATGAGTGTGTCTATTTATGCATGTGAGTATGAGTGTGTGTGTGTGTGTGTGTGTGTATGTGTGTGTGTGTGTGTGTATGTGTGTGTGTGTGTGTGTGTGTGTGTGTGTGTGTGTGTGTGTGTGTGTGTGTGTGTGTGTATGTGCACCATCAGGGCTTTACGCAGGACCAAATTATTGCCAGTCACACATGTTTTGGTGGACACATGGATGTTAACTGTTTAGCCAGTTTACAAACCTTAAAACGTGATGACCTGAAATTGTCTACAAACAGGCATGTGACACCATGTACACTCACTTCTAAGGCATAACTGACAATATCATTGGTTTTGGAAGACCTTTTTTGCTCCTTAATTTTTTATCTGTCCACCTCCAGTCCACCCATATTTCTACCTGTCGACAACGGTTTTTACCTGTCCAAATGATGGGTGGATGGGTCTCTGGTGAGTGTGCATAATTGTGTATGTGCTCCATCCACACATACGTATGCATCACACACAAGCATACAACTCTGTACACTAATCTCCCAAGGGATGATTTGGCCAGTTCCTGCATGTTGTCATTTGTCCCTTCCCTGTTTGTCTGGTAATCCCCACATATCCCGCTCCCTCTCCCTCCTCCCCAGGCTCTCCCACCACAACACAAGCCTGCCCTGCCCCGACCACAGACCCACAACACAAACACCCCCAAGGGCTGGACTCACATCAACCCGGGTTGGCACGGACTGACCTCCCGAGTCTGACGTCAGCTCTGTCATGTCTCTCACCAGTGTCTTCCCGTTATAGCTACCTCCCATTATAGCTACTTTCTTTATTCCCGTTATAGCTACTAATTAAGTTTGAGAGTAGAACTAGTCCTGTTATAGCTACTTTTCTCTTGCTGCCCCCTCCTGAATTGTGTAATTAAATAACTAGCTATAACGGGACTAGTTTGCCTGTGAAACTTAACGAGTAGCTATAATGGAAAAAAACACTGTAGCTATTACGGGAAGTAGCTACAACGGGAAGTAGCTATAACGGACCTAGACCGACAGGACCCTCTCACCTCTCCCCTCCCTCACTTCCAGCTTCAAACTACGACTGTCAGGACCTGGTCTCTTCTGTAGTTCGCTGAACTGCTCCAGTACAGTCGAACCTTGCTTTGTGGTTAGGGTACCTTGGTAATGTAGCCACCTCACAATTAAGACCACTCACAATTAAGGTGACTCACAATTAAGGCCACTCACGATTAAGGCCACTCACGATTAAGGCCACTCACGATTAAGACCACTCACGATTAAGGCCACTCACGATTAAGGCCACTCACGATTAAGGCCACTCGCAATTAAGGTCACTCACAATTAAGGTCACTCATAATTAAGGTCACTCACAATTAAGGTCACTCACAATTAAGGTCACTCACAATTAAGGTCACTCACAATTAAGGTCACTGGGATAGTCTCAAATTTGTTTCGCATAATGTATCCATGTGGAAGTCAATCCCACTAATCAGGTCAACTAACTAATAAGGTCACCTTGCTAACCAGGCCACTGTTGTCCAGTTTAATAAGGTCACCTTGCTAACCAGGCCACTGTTGTCCAGTCCCAAGCGTGGCCTTAATAGGGAGGTTCTTCTGTACTGTGTAGATCTTCTGGCCTTGATCCCCAGGGAGTTCAGGGCTTCACGTAGCTTTGTCCACGCCATTGGAGAATCATCCATCCATCTTTATCTTCTGTCTTTCCCCATCACTCTCCACTGGTCAACTATGACCTTTTGAAATCTCCATCTCACCTTCTGATGCAGGTTCAGGGGACCGCTTCAATAATATTCTTACGAGACCAATTTTGCTCTTTACTCCTCAAGAGTTCAATTTGCTCTTTAAAATCGATTTCACTCATTAATTATTACACTGTAAACTATCAACACCAGGAGGCGCCACGGGGAGTCTTCTGCTGGTGTGTCACAGAAATAACGTCATCGCTGAATATAATGGCTGCAGCTTGCGGCATTTTAAAACCCATTTACTGTTGGATGTTCTTTACTCACTATCTCAATGGCCATGGTACCCAAATGTCTCATCTCTAGTCCAGGTCATAGTTTTATGCAGAGACCCGTCCACCTGTCATTTGGACAGGTAAAAACCATTGTGGATGGGTAGAAATCTGGATGGACGGGTAAAAAAGGTCTTCCAAAACCATAGATATTGTCAGTTATGCCTCGAAAGTGAATGTATATGGTGTCATAGGTGTGTTTGTAGTCCATTTGTTGTCATCAGACACATTTAAAGTTTGTAAACTGCCTTAACAGTTAACAGCATCCATGTGTCCAGCAAAACATGTGTGACTGGCATTAATTTGGTCCTGCATAAAGCCCTGGTCCAGGTGTAATGTCTAAGACACCCTAGTTATCTTCACCACCCGGGGACCCAGGGTAAGTAATGCTGTCACACTGAGGGGGAAGAAAGTACCCTAGGATATATTCCAATCACCCTGCAAAACGCTCCTATTTAAATTATTGCTGTTTTCACATCAAATGTTGATTAAACAACAACAGACTTTTATGTGTTATCCTACAAGAATCACAAGCTAGAATATGAAGAATTGAACTCAATATTTGTTGTTAACTTCATTTAAGATAAGATAAGATCAGCTTTATTGCCATGTGTTTTCACTGCAGTTACAATAAAACATTGGAATGTGTTGTAATGTTGAGTCATCGTACAAGTATGTTCACATGACAATACACTCACATGAACCAAACGATTATGATAAAATATACTACTATAGTACTTTAAATGAAACAAATAAATAAACACATAAATAAATAAGAGCAATCACATACAAAAGGTCCAAATAAAAATGTGTTCTTTATAACTTTGATAAATAATAGTTGATATGATCTAGTATAAAAATAAAATAAAGTGTGGAATAAAATAACATATCATAAATTATGTTGAGGTATACTTACTAAAACACCTTGAAAGTGGAATATGTGTGCACCACAGAGAGGAGAAAAACTCACTTCTGTTTTGACAGGGCTTGTATGGCTAGGGCGAAAAGATCCTACTAAACCTGTTGGCCCTGTAGGCATTATGATTTGTAGACATCATAAAGAACGATGTTTCAAGGGATATGTCAAGTTGTTTACCAGGCACGCATGCCCACACATGCAATTACAAAGGCCTATTCTAGGCACAATATACTTTCAGGCATTTATAATATTGAAACAACAGTTGCATATAACAATACAATTCACATCTCTAAATAGATGATAGAACATTTATAACTATTTAAATCTGGACATTAAATTTTATCCCAATATCCTTAAGCCCATACAAATTCAATGACAATTTTGTTTTGAAATGGTCTAAAAACCCTCCGAATAAGATGCCACAAGACCAATATCTCTCCAGTGTACACCATGTGGAATACTGATTAATTTAAAATGACGATTAACTACCTGTACAGTTGTCACCCATAAAATTACACGACCATTACGACCTTCTCCCCTCTGGAAGGAGGTACAGAATGCCAACTGTAAAAACCCAGCGAGCCCTTAAATCCTTCATTCCATCCTCCATCAAATATCTGAATCAGCCATAATAAAATCAATCGTTGACCTATCACAGTTTCTACCGCTGCCAATGCAATGTTGTGTTATCATCTTTATCAATTAATTAATGTATCTTATTATAATATTGTCATATTGTTTTAGCATATTTATTTATTCCAATATATATATATATATATATTATATATATATATATATATATATATATATATATATATATATATATATATATATATATATATATATATATATATATATATATATATATATATATATATTTTAGCTACTGTTTACATATTTACATGCTTGATTTTACTGTATACGTGTATTACTAAGTGACTTAAATATTGTGTTTTATGCAACCTCCAAAATGCAAAATGTATTTCCACTCTATGATTGGACAATAAAGTTATTATTATTATTAAAATTACATGATTTTATGGGGCAAATACCCCAGACTAAACAGCTGCCAACGTCCACCTTGAAACCACGGCTGTGCAGCGTCACATTTTGGGTTTTTTCAGGTGATTCCTTCAAGGCGACAGACATACCCTGTGGGGCAACTGATACTGATAGATAGGTGTGTTACTTAACACCTACACTTCCTGAAAAACACTTCCCTGAGATGGTTTTTCTGCTTCTCCACCAAAGGCCAAGTGGTGAGACACGACAGCTAATTGCTTTCGTGTTCCAGTTCGACTTGAACCAGAAAACTGGAATTGGCACATTTAAAACAGCACCTCTGGTGGACAGTACAGTGAAAAACGCGAAGCAGGGCAATTTATTTTAAAGGTAGTTAAATATATTGTGGGGATGGCAATAATTTTATCCTGCATAAAGCCGTGTGTGGGACAGGGCTTTATGAAGGATAAAATTATTGCCAGTCACATGTTTTGGTGGACACATGGATGTTAACTGTTAAGCTAGTTTACAAACTTTCAAATGTGCCTGATGACCTGAAACGGACTACAAACACACATATGACACCATTTACACTCACTGTCAAGGCATAACTAACAAAAATATCTATGGTTTTGGAAGACCTTTTCTCCTTATTTTGTTTACCCATCCACCCATATTTCTGCCCGTCCATATTCGTTTTTACCCATCCAAATAACGGGTGGATGGGTCTCTACATAAAGCTATGATGAGTAGAAATATGGGTGGACGGGTAAAAAAAGAATGAGCCAAAAAAGGTCTTCCAAAACCATAGATATTGTCAGTTATGCAAACATTATTCATTCAATCATCTTTCACACTAAAGTGTTGTGTTCCCCACCCACCAGGTGGCCAGTGCAATTCATTACTCGTGAAAGACGACGAAACGGAAGTAATTACCAATGGTCTGTGTGCACATGCTTCAGTGATAGACAAAAAAAATTGATTCATTGACAGTAAAAGGTAAAAACCACTCCAGACATCTAGAGGTCAACTAAAGGTCACATGATACTCTCCTGATCTCAAGGATCCCAGCCAGTGTCAACAGTCACTGATCTGTCCTTATCATGTACATGTGTGGTGTGTTTTCTTAAGTACAACAAATGAAGACAGGCGTCTGGAGACAGACAGCAGAGATGGTGATGTCGCAAGGCTGCAAGAAAAGAGGCTGTTCATATTTAAAGGTTTAACCCTCTGGTTGATTGTTTTCTTGAATAATTCCAGGGTAATTTTGTGAAAAACTGAAGTTATCTAGTACGGGTAAGTACTGAGGGTAGTTTTACTATTGTGATAGCTATATTTCTATTGCGATAGCTATATTGCTATAGCAATATCACTGCTGGAGTACCATACGTAAATGAAAACAAACTGAAATTGAAAAAGTATGTTTATACACATTGTTTCTGCTTTGCACTGCTGAGGTATTTGCTAAGTAAGTAGTATCGTCAGTTCAATGTATATCAGCATTTACTACTGATAACTACAGTTACTCTCTTTATCAACTATCATGAAGTGATTTTGTTTTTATTCTTATTTCTTAGTATTCTTTTATGACATTAGATAATTATTAGTTTAGTAAATATTGCTGCAATATCCGTTTTACTTGCAGTAATGTCACCATCAAATAATAATGATAATATTTATTTTTTATAAAGTGCAATATCCAATATGCTCAAAGCACTGTACAAATAAAATATAAAGCTATTTATGATGTGTTAAAAATAATATTAATAATAATTAATTCAGCTGTAAAATTAACTTTCAGATCAAAAATATAGAAAGGTTAAGTTATTCATATTAAAACTGTTAATTAAATACTATAAAGAATTAATGTCGATGAGTAAAATTAATAAATCAATAAATAAATAAAACTAATCATTACTCTATTTACATGCGAAACACATGCTAAATACTGTATATAAATACATAAATAAATACAGTCAATACATGTGTAAAAATAAGATAAGATGAAATAAAAAAAAATTCTAATATGCCATTGAATATTTAAAAAGTCAGCAGTAATATGCTTTGAAAATATGCATTTTTAGTGCCTTTCTGAATGCCGACAAAATGATCCCCACTACCTGTGCGTGTCTGTCTGTTTGACATATTGTACCTGGGAGGTATAACCTACCTCCGATGCGTTGATGAAGTGAAACCCAGATGTATTCCGACTGCAAATTAATTGCTAGTCCCCCGGGGAGATTACGTTTGTTGACGATGGAGAAAAATCAATATTAACCAGTGATGAATGCAGAGACGCATGAAAGGTGCTTTGAAGGTACAACTCAGGACAACGTTGCATTGTTTATGCGAACTATGTGTTGGTGACATGTTGTTGCAAGGTTGTTGCCTGATCAAGTGGGAATACTTGTATCATAGGTGTCCAGCTAGGTGAAGGAGGTACCAGCTAGAACTACAATAGCCACTAGCTGCTTAATCATATTCTTCATTATATCCAGAGTATACACATGCAAACTCACATGACAATGCCCGTCCAACCCAGCTACGACACGGAGGCAGCCCAGCCTCACCTCCCAGCCCAAGCCGGAGGGAAACCCTCCAGCTGCACACCCTTCACTCTGTGTGCGCCTGACAACTGTATATCTGTCTGTCTGTCTGTCTGTCTGTCTGTCTGTCTGTCTGTCTGTCTCTCTCTCTTTCTGTGAGATTCCATATACATGTATCAAATTGGCTCTCACCTACAGTGTCCAGCTACCCCCCAAACCACTAATGACCAACACAGTCAAGTTTCTAATCTCCTGCCAGGGGAGTAGAAGTCCCAGCTGTATCTGACACTGCCATCTGTACTTTAATTACCCAGGTAGTATAATATTCATTAATATATGTAATAACTTATGATGACCCCTACACTGCCATCTGTACTTTAATTAGTATAACATTCATTAATATATGTAATGACTTATAATGAACCCTACCATACTTGGTCATGCTTTATAATTTCTTTTTAGTGTCATACACGTTTTAATATGTGTTTATGTTTTAGATTAATTTATAGATTTATATATATATATATATATATATATATATATATATATTATATGTATATGTATATGTATATATATATATATATATATATATATATATAAATACATATATATATATTTATGTACAGTTTTAGTAAAGGTTTTAATTTTAGATTAATTTATATAATTTACATACCAAGTTTTAGTACTATACATTTTAAAAGCAGTGTTTAATTTAGTTTAAATTAATTTATATAATTTACATACAAAGGTTTACTACTGGTAGTACATCTTAAAACCAAAAATTAATACGATTTATATTAATTTACATAATTTACATTTCTATTTATTTTATTAATATACATTTAGTATATTTCTTTGGCAGCGCATCAATCCGCCATGCGGCAATTAGCGCTATATAAAAACTGTATTATTATTATTATAACTAGGTCTTTCTGCAATACAATTTAACTACAGGTTCAAAAATATCCTCGGAGATACGACAGTTAGGCCTGCATAATCCACTTTTAAGAGAATATAAATAAATTCATATCATAACCAATAACCAGAGCCAACATAAAAACCTTTTTATTATTTTTTCTATCCTGCCACGTGTCAAAAATGAGTTCAGCACTCTAAATAATAAGGTTTAGTCACAAAAAACCCATAGAAGTATATACTAAGTAAAACATGTTCTTTAGTAACACCAATTAGATAACAAAAACCACAGGATGTTAACAGGATTAATGTGGTGATTTCCACACCAACTGAGCTGTGCCTAATTCAGAGAACCACATCTCTTTCACCAGCACTGATACCCTGTGATACCAGGACCGTCCCTACACTAGACACCGCTTGTCACAGCACACTTTGACTATATATTCATGATTTTTAACAGCAACAAGCACCAACTACATCTGTCAAATGCAGTGCCCTTGTGGTAATCTCGCATTCCGAGCGGTATGCACACAGCCATCCCTGGATCAATGCCATGCCGTGTAATTATATGACAAATGGTCGGATGATGTCGAAGAACGCATTCACTGGCTTGACACTTGCACACAAGAACAATGACACTGATTCCCAAAGGCCTCTCCCATTCCGACTTGTCCATGCTTCAACGCCCATCAGGGCTTTATGCAGATCAAATTATTGCCAGTCACACGTTTTAGTGGACGCATGGATGTTAACTGTTAAGCCAGTTTACAAACTTTCAAATGTGCCTGATGACCTGAAATGGACTACAAACACACACGTGACACCATTTACACTCACTTTCAAGGCATATCTAACAATATCTATGCTTTTGAAAGACATTTTTGCTCCTTCATTTTTTTGCCTGTCCACCAATATTTCTACCCGTCCATATTTGTTTTTACCCGTCCAAATGACGGGTGGACGGGTCTCTACATAAAGCTACGCTGTGCTTCAAGGCCCATGGACTTGACTGTTAACGTGTTGCTATTCTCACTTGTCATAAGCAAAGCCAATATTTCCATTTCTAGCTGTCATACGTGGAACTACTTGCATAACGCATTTACTCACCACGTATAATTCAGTGATACTGGATGTATTGTGGTATGGAAAAGTAATAAAATTACTGTCTCTGCGAAAGAATACATTACAGAAAAATGCTGCGAAAACGCATCGCTAAATGTCAGACATTCTACAAAGATAATTACATTCAGGGTGACTGGGTCACTGAAATAACAGCTCTGATAAGGTTTATTCACAAGCACCACATGTACAGTGTACACTCAATCATGCCTGAATGTCATCACGCATTGGTAAAAAAAATTTCACCGCCCTTAAGGGTGCTTGCGTAATTTCACAAAGTAAAAAAAACGGGCAATATTACATGTGTGGGCGTTGATTGGTCATTACCACATACAACGGTAAACGTAGAATGGTACAAAGAGTGGCGCCACCTATTGAGTGAAACTTGTACTAGTGCACATTTACCTTTTATGGGTATCAGGACCAGGTAGCTTGGTGAAGTCAGTTAGCTTTCTGTGATGTGGCTACTCTCATGTGTCAAATAAATGTCTAGGCGTAACGTGGTGCCAAATTGGTAAAATTGAATAATTGGACAGTGTCGAATAATAGTGTAGGGTGGCGAATTTAAAAGCCTAGCAAATGCCGCTTGCCAGTTGTGAATGGTTTGAACTTTGATGGTGCATATGGTGGCTATATTTACAGTTGGCGTATGAGACAGTAATGGGGTTTTAACCAACAATACACCCTACAGGACACACAAGAATGAAGGATTCTGTCAGATTCACTTAATCAGAAAATAGACATCTCACGATCTAATACCTTGTGATCTAAATATATGATGATCGCCGGAAGCTCGCCTGCCTTTACAAATGATGCAGACTTAGCCACTAGAGGAAAGCACATGATGCTCCTAGGATTAGCGTGAGAGAAAATTATCACTCTCCTAAACAGTTTTTTGCCACTAAAAAATCCTAAATCAAATAAACATAATAATGTGAAAAATGTTAAATACATACAGTGTAGCATGTTTCTTTAACACACTTAAGTGCACCACTAGGCACGCAAGAGTCACAGAACAATGTTGGATCACTCAAACTGTCAAGCACAGAGGAAGGAGGGTGGGTTGAAAGAAAATATGTTTTTCAGGATTTTGCAAACTCACAAGACCTCCATAGAAGCATATGCATCTAGCACAGGAATAACTGTCATTGTCAACCCTGAAATAGTGACATACGTAACTACCCCCAGCTAGCTGTAACTATATCTAAGGTCAGTGACGCAAATTGTATTGCAAGGTCTAATCCTAGACACCTAGTGATCAATCACAAAACTAACCTGTGATGCCTGGTGTCCCGACTATTATTTACCACAGCACGGTGTCACACAGAAAAGGTTACCCTGTTATGACGTGTGTGTGTGCGTGTGCGTGTGCGTGTGCGTGTGCGTGTGCGTGTGGGAGTAAGTGAAATGACCCATGTGAACCCAACAGAACAAGCACTGACTACACAATATAGCACTACACTCCCGTCTTTTATACGCCATTGTAAAAAGCGTCATAAAATGCATCTAAAATTGCATCATTTGACCCGATTATTTCAGCAACTCTATCAACATGAAAAACAGTGTTTTGTACAAAGTATTTTTTATGTATCTTATTGTTTTTTTTAATTATTTTATTGCTGTGTGTGCACTGTACATGAGCGATTCTGTAATCTGTAAATATCTCACCTGTAATCTGTAAATATTTCATCTGTACCAGGACCCAGAAACAACCTGGGTGGTCATAATTAACAGACAGTTTGCTGGGTTGTGTTTCTTGACTGTGGGAATATCAAGACTACGCTGAGCATGAAAGACCTGCCTAGTGAACCAGCCAGCACCTGTTACAGACCTACAGTACCAACCAGGTTGTTTATAACCTGACTGTTCTGTTTTCTTTTCTGTGAACCAAATATCCAATTTCAAAACGTTTTGGGCTTATTAAAAATTCTAATGCAAAAAATCAGGTTCCATCCATCTCAGGTTTGGCCATGAATATTGCCGACTGACACAACCAACATAGTGACATTAGTTGCCATAGATCATCCGTTTCCAAAAAAAATATTCTAAAACAAGACTGAATATTGGCTAATGTGCTTTCTCTGTGGCTGCGCCAACAATTTGGAATCAACTCCCTATTGCGATTAAATCTTCTGAAACTATAGACACCTTTCGTAAAAAGATGAAATCATATTTGTTTGAAATTGCTTTTACACCATAAATTGTTGGCGATTCCATGCTCTAATGACAACTTTTGCCTGTCCCCATGTATGAATAACCAACTGATTGTGTTTGTTGCGCCTCTGAGCTTGAACTTTTTAAGGATATAGGCGCTATAGAAGTTTTAATATGTATACACGCTGGTACACTTTTCCTTTTAGTTGTTTTTTCAATTTTTTCAACATCACACTATTTATAGGGATATTTGTCTAACAGTTATATTTCGTCTCCACTAGAGGAACCCTATAAACCAGAGGTGGCTTCAGGTCACCAGTAGAACATGACAGGTGCGGTCAGTTTCAAAAGGTATGGGCAGTTGGCCAGTGACCAATCCTACAAATTGTTTAACATGATTCAGGGATTCAGGACATTTTAATAAACAGCAGGTTACTAAGCGTTTTCCTGGTGGCACACATTCCATTGTGAGGGTGTCACCACTGAATTAGTTTCAGTGACAAATTTGTTGTCGATCTGCTCCAACAGCTTTGTGGTAAACTTAACAAACGATCTGTAGGTACCTACATTTTTCACTGACGTCAATACAATAGTACGCTTCATGTATAATTTATTCAAATGACTGTTATAAATGTCAACATGAAGGACCCTCTACATCTATATTTAGTCATCTACCTCAATAAACACTTGAGGTATAATTTATTTCAAACCACATTTTCTCTGACGTCATGTTTCGTGTGCAATTTATTTAGATGGCCATTATAAATGCCAACACGATCAGACATGCATTCTACATCTATATTTAACCATTAACCACTGTAATGTGTATAATTTATTTAAACAGTCAAAACCCTTAATTTTAATCTTTACATCAGGTAAAAGGCCAACATCAATTTACGGACTGACATTTAGAGTTCATTCAACTGAGTCTGAATTGAGCCATCACATTGAAGACAAAAAAGGTATTTAAATTTCAATGATGAAATTATCTTGTGTTTTTTATTATTTTGTATGTCATCTTAACAAGAAGCATTTAGATGGTAGATTGTGTGTGATTGAACAGGTCTGTCAGGAAGCGTAAAAACATTGGAGAAGCTTTCAGCCATGCTGCAATTAATGCCCAAAGACTATTCATAAACAAATATCCACCATTGTCTATCTAGCAGGGCTTTATGCAGGACCAAATTATTGCCAGTCACACAGGTTTTTTTTTTTTAAGCCAGTTTACAAACTTTAAAATGTGTCTGATGACCCGAAATGGACTACAAACACACATGTAACACCTTTTACACTAACTTATGAAGTTATAACTGACAACGTCTATGGTTTTGGAACACTTTTTTGGCTCCTTTTTTAACCCATCCACCACCCTTCCACCCATATTTCTACCCATCCACAGCGGTTTTTACCTGTCCAAATGACGGGTGGACGTGTCTCCGTATAAAGCTATGGTCTATATAGTCAGATACTCATTCATACAGCTGAGCGAAATGGACCAATGTAAGATGAACGAAATTGGTCAAGTTTCGACACAGAAACACCAGGTTTCGAACTCAAACATACGTTGGGGCGATTTGGTTGTTGCTACATTGCACAAGGAAAATAAATTGCTACACTGGCGCCACCTAGCAGTGACAAATATGAGTGCAATCTGACGCTAATAAAATGTTGGAGGGAAAACACTGCAAGTCACACACCCCCAACTGTTCAGGTTTGGGATTGAAGGATTGGTAAATAAACCTATTAAATCGATAACTTGCAATTTTTGAGACCAACCCTTAGTGACATTCCTGTCGCCCTACAGGTGTGTCAAGGGAACTGTCCAGGTGGTTTGTCCATCGCAGGTGTGACCTTGTGGTGAGGACAAGCTCTGGCTTAGTACGTGTGATTCTCTCTCACCAGAGTATAGCTCTTGTGTACTGGAGGTCGAATCACAAGTGTTTCCTGTGTCAGCACTCAATTGCCAAATGGCAGGAAATGGTGTTAATGAGTATGTAATAATAGTTTATATTTAACTTGTACAATAATGATGACAGAGGAAATTATAAATTTATATATTGGCAGTGCATTTTTGCACGTTATGGGTATGTTTTCGTGGCAGTATGACGAGTAACATACTTGATCATCTTTGTTCATTTCCTGTATCTACGATAGTTTGAGAACTGATCACAGCCAACACAGTGTTGCCACTCAGAGGCATTTGATGATGAAAGGTGGAAAAACATACACCAACTCGTGTATGCATGCATGCACGCCACGCATGCACGCACTCATGTGCAGACACACATACACACGTACCACACACCACATACACACACACTCATCCACGCATTTGCAGACACACTTGTGCGCATACACACACACACACACACACACACACACACACACAAACACACACACACAAACACACACACACACACACACACCACATACACACACACAAACACACACACACACACACACACACATACCACATACATACACACACACACACACACACACACACACAAACACACACACACACACACACACACACACACACACACACACACACACACAAAGGGAATAAGGATATAGTTTTCTATATCACAATATTTTTGCTGAACTGGAGCAATCCCTAATGTCTGATGCACCTTATACCACTGCCACCTTTGCCCCAATGCCCCTATGTCAGACTAGCCTCCCCCGTGAACCCAACGCTACACTTACAGTAGCCACTGTGTCTAAGTAAACCACGTTACGGTTGGCTGAACTGCAGTAAACAACACAAAGTTAACAACACACCTGGCCAGGTAAACACAGAGAGCACTTAGTGACGAGAACTAAAAATTTCATGGCTCTGGCACAGCACGTGAACAAAATGGTCTACCTCACTTATCCCAATACTACGGTACGGTACGGCACTACCACTCTACCAGTACATTAAAACTGTTGTCTACTGCACCAACCTGGGATAATAACCCAAATGAAATGACTGCTGTCATCATATTTGGTAGTCTGACCAAGTTTCTGGTCGTTCTCGGACTACCAGACTACCACTATTTCGACCCCTGTATTTATAGAGCTAATATTTTTTAACAGTTATATTTCGTCTCCACAGTAAAACGTGATAAGGTGCGGTCAGTTTCAACAGGTCTGGGCAGTTGGCCTGTCACCAATCCTACAAATCGTGTAATATGATTCATGGATTCAAGAAATTTTAATAAACAGCAGGTTATCAGGTGTTTTCCAGGTGGGAAAGACTATCTGTCCTCGCATTTTTTATATAAATTAATATAACGTTCTTAAGGCTAAAGCTAATAATTTTACGTTAGTGATATACTGGCGGCCAAACTGCATTGAATAATATTATTAATAAGCATGGCACGTTCTTAATTATGTGTCCCAAACAGTATTTAACAAAATATTCATAAAATAAGCAACTCTATTAGCCTAATGATGGATGCCAGTTGGCTAACCTGTGTTATTCAGTGCAGTTGTAATATTATTCCTACCAAACAAATAACAAACGATTTAAATTCGGCAAAATGCCTATGGGCCAGGAACTAAACAGACCGAGAGCCAAAACAAAGATTCAATGTGCCAAGAAATCGCACAGGTATTTGGCCTTTGTTCTATGTTATCTGTAACCCTCCCCACCTAGCAACTTTCACATCACTCGGTGCCAAGATAACAACTCACTCTTTATTTACCCACGAGTATAAGGAAGAGTTTATTGACATATCCCTAGGCTCCTTAAGGTGGATGTCCACAGTGTTATCTACTTAAATAAAAGCATAAACGTGTAGTATAATTGCATTGTAAAACATAAAAACTTGACAACAAAGACAAGAGAACCAGACCTTTGACTTCCATCGGTTTAGTATTTCCAGTAAACTTATCATTTAACTTACTTTGAAGCTTAATTGTCGCTGATGAGTACAATGTTTCGACCCGTCATCTACAGGCCTTGTTCGTGTACTGGTGTCGCGTGTGTTGCCTCAGATTTTGGCAGGATAATTTGGCTGTAGAAGGCAGGCAGTACGTGAACAAAGCCCGTAGATGACGGGTCGAAACGTCGTACTCATCTTCGACAATTAAGCTCCAAAGTAAGTTAATTATGCTATAATAAACCAATCTTGGAGTCATGAACAATATATTCAATATTATAATTTCACATTAATCCAGAATTTGACAATTTTTTAATCAGTGCTCTTTCCTGATACAAGGAACCACTTCCATGTACCAAACAGATTCTAAAACATCCCATCAATTAGACACTGTGGTTTGCCATCCAACTGATTCCATTATTGTCAAGCAGACATACAGCATGTACCTGCTTGGTCAGGCATATGTTAAATTACAAACCCCTGATTTTCCCCTTTTTTTGCATTTCAACATATAATACAGGAATAATTTTTTAAATATTCAAATATGCTGATGATTCAGTGAAGCAGGCACTGTGCACATTTCATTCTGTATGTGTCAGTGTTGTTTTCTTGCACATTCCAAAGGACACAATCGCTGTGGTAAATATTGTGACAAACCATGCAAAAGAAATCTTCCAAGATACAAATACAAACTATGTATTGTCAATGTCCAGATATCCTGCATACTAAACAACCTGTTACAGTTTTGACTAGTTTCGAGTTTCGACCATTATGATTATAACAGTAAAATTAAATTCTAACCAGGTAGCTAAACGGTTTAACAATTCAACCCTGGATTACCCTGTACAGTCCCTGACCATAGAAGATAATAATTCCTCAATCCACACAAACACGTGCTACAAATGGATGTAATTGGCATCTTAAAGAATACATGCCCTAAAGCCATAAACTGCACATGGCTTCAATCAAACACTACTGTTTGACTGAAGGCAGAATACCATGCTGAAAGATTCACATTCTGTTGACTCACATGTAACTGTCAGGTGACCTGAGGGGGTCCTTTTGGGGACAGGCAACCCTCGACCCAAGATAAAATAACATTCGTAACCACAAATTAACTATAAAGCCCAGGTAATATCTACAAGGGGAGAAGTCAGTTTAACTTCCTGGTAGATCAATTAAATTCCATTGATCTTAAGACGGTGCTCGTTCATCGGATTGTTACCAATACTTTGGACAGGTTAGCATATTTACGGATCGACATGTACACTGTACAATAGCTCAGCTTTAGGTAGAGAGCCGCCCACCTGTTGTTTAGATGGGTAACACCCATTCTGGGTGGGATAAAATAAGCAACAAAACGGTATTCAAATATGTACGTGTATTGTCAAATTGGCAATTATTATTTATAAATAGGTGTCACATGTGTGTTCATAGTTTATTTCAAGTCATGGTTCACATCTCTACGACTGTCTTCTGTGTGTGTGTGTCAGTTGACATGAATGTGTTTACAAAAACATAGGAAAAAGCTCAAATTCAAATATTTGCTCATGCAAAGAGGCCGTGCACTGCACATTAGCGCAGTGGCTCAGGGGTAGAGCTTCGGACTCTCGACAACAAGAACCCAGGTTCGAAACCTGTGCTGCGGTGTTAAAACCTTGGGCAAGTTTTTTCACTTTACATTGGTTCAATTGACTCAGCTGTATAAATGAGTATCTGGTTATAGACAGTGGTGGATATGTGTACGAGCAACCTTTGAGCATTAATTGTAGCATATGGCTGGACACTTCCCAGAGAAGCCATGATGGTGTTTGATTGAACAGGTTTGCCAGGGAAGTAAAGTGTAAAGCGCTTTGAGCAGTCCTGAGGACTGGATACTGCGCTACATATATGAGAACTTGCCTTTACATATTTTTGGTTTTCAATTTGACTAAAAAAGAAGAGCTAACGTGCATTTGTTGCCATTCATTCGACTACGCTAAAGTGAAAATAATAAACTCCTCAAAATGCACCACTTGACATTAACATTAAAGCAAAGTTAGTATTACAAACTATGACAGGGCAGGTCCCAGACTGCCAAGTAGGGCTACCCCAGGTGGTTGCCTCGTATAACAGCCGTATGAACCAGCATTACCATGGCAACTGTACATGGTCGAACACCATGTTTTCTGACACCCTAAAAATCAATCAAAATAACTAGTTCTGTAAGGAATTTTTTCAGGCAGTCTGGTCAATGACTGTATGAAATATAAAGGAGTGACCAGTGACCACTACAGTGTATTCTGAGTCATAACCACGGCACAAGTATTTATCAGGATAGTGTGTGTTTGTACACCTTAAAATCATTAATCTTTTGTAGAATATATATATATATATATAATATATATATATATATACATATATATGTACATACATACATAATATATATGTATATATATATATATATATGTGTATGTATATATATATATATATACTATGTATATACATCTGAGGATTTAGTTATTTTCTGCGTCCAAACACACATGATAGTCATTCCAGCATATTTAAATATTACTAAGAATGGTGATACATCATATCGTATTGTCATGTACATATTGTACTGTAAGGTGTAAGGATACCATATCATTACAACCTTTGTAGTTCAAGCAATTAAAATCTATTTTGGTCTCAGGTAATAACATGTTCACTCCCACTGGTGGAACCCTGACCCCCTCAAGTCATGTGATCAGTACATTTTGTACACACAATCTGTAGAATGACTAATGTCACGTTAAGTGGTTAGAGACGCGTGTAGGCTGCATTCTGCCAACAAAACCCAACCCCTGCTACAGATGGGATTGTATTTATGCCATGCTTGATTGACTGACTGATTGATTGATTGACTGATTGATTGATTGATTGATTCGTTTATTTAATTTAATATAAAATGTTAAATAATGCACAAATATACACAAAATATAAATACAAAGTACATTAGATATAAGGATGACACAAAAAAGTGCAAGCACTTATTTCCATTATGGTCCCTGTATATACAGATACAGACAACTACCTCAAAGACAGTGACAGAATATGACAAATATAACATACTAAAACAACAATAATAAATCAAGTGGGATAAATAATTGCTGCATGTAAAAGACATTGATACTTACAATGAAAAAGGAGGGAAATAATTAGAAACACCACAGGTCATTTGTAAAACCCTGTGAGTGTCATTTATTACAGGAAATGAAGAAAGCAAAATTAGTAATAAATAAAAATAAAATACATAATAAATTACGATAAAAAAAACAGCTGGCTTCCTGATCATTAAGATAACCGAACAAAAATCATGCCATTATGCTACCTATCACAAACACTATGGTTGTTCAAATTGCTGTTCTTGTATTATTAAAGTAAAGGTAAGTTCTTATGTGGCACAGTGTCCAGTCCTCACGACCTTCACACTTTACTTCCTGGCAGACCTGTTCAATCAAACACCATCCCAGCTTCTCAGTATTACTGAGTTTTCATTCATCAAGTACCGATATGCTGTTTTCTCATTCTGTTAACTGGCAGAACACTGCAAAATGTCAAGGTTGTATTTGTTGCATAAATAAATGAGATTAAGTGTGTATTGAAAATGTGAAGAAAATAATCTTGTTCTGTTATAAATCTAATTATGAGGAGCAAACTGATTGAATCTTGCGTGTATTGCTAATGTGTGTGTTAATCCATTCTATCCTGAAGCTAGTGCAGACAAATTGCAGCCAGCTCCTGATCATTTCAACAAACTCAATCAGTCAGCATAAAAAAATGACAGACATTGATCTAAAATGCCAATAACTTTATTATTTCTCACTTTTCTCAAATAATTTTTTTAATATGATATACCTTTAGAAAGCAGATAAAATCAACTATCTAGTTACATAAAAAAATGTGTGGTGTAAGAACATATATTATATCTCCCTGGTAACACATCTCCCTGGTAACACATCTCCCTGGTAACACGTCTCCCTGGTAACACGTCTCCCTGGTAACACGTCTCCCTGGTAACACGTCTCCTTGGTAACACGTCTCCCTGGTAACACGTCTCCCTGGTAACACGTCTCCCTGGTAACACGTCTCCCTGGAAACACATCTCCCTGGTAACACGCCTCCCTGGTAACACATCTCCCTGGGAACACGCCTCCCTGGTAACACATCTCCCTGGGAACACGCCTCCCTGGTAACACATCTCCCTGGGAACACGTCTCCCTGGGAACACGTCTCCCTGGGAACACGTCTCCCTGAGGCAAATGGAAGAGTGGAAGCCATGATGAATGCCACAGAAGCGAGGGACTCGGTTCCCGTAATGACATGTGGCGCCCCCTAGCAATCATTTGTCAACAGCCTGCGGAAGAATCACGTTTCTGTGAAAACGTAGCCAGCTCCTAGTTTAAGCAACGTAACAAATCACTGTGTCGACTGGGAATGCACTCTACCATCAATGCTCATGATACAAGGAATCTCCTTCCTCACGAGGCAGGAGTGATAGTCCAGTAGTCCACTACACCTACCCCTGGCAGACATTCTATGCAATGTGCAGGAGTTGGCTAAGTCACTGTTACTTTGACAGTGGCCACAGCTACATGCAAACTGCCTGTGTCAGATATCTTTAATACTAGGATGCAATATTTTTTAGGATGCAATTTTTAACTCTTGGACTGTTCACTCACAGACTCACTAAATGTCCCTTAGTAGCAGCCCATGTGACTCCAAAGAGTCCATGTGACTCCTAAAACTCTCCTTATGTTAAAAGATGACAATTCTAATGTCAAAGTGGTTGATATTAACAATCCACCAATGTGTTTGTAGAGACGGCGGCCATCTTGTATCATCTATGGTCGGCAATATGCACACATCTGTTAGTGTGAAAATACTTGTAACCACAGCACATCATGCTACGTTCGAACCTACACATCAAACAAGGATAGTCAAATTTTACACATTTTTATAAACATTTAAGCTTATGTACGATCTGACATTATAAAATTGTGGACAGATCCAGGACTTGGCATTAACAGACAATTTGACCCAGACAACTGTTTACCGTGCTGGGAAAACAATTGTGGTGACTTGGTCCCTATTTAATTATTAACCTGATCCAAAGAAGGTTAACCGGCCAATACCTAACAACACAACTTATGAACTTGACGAAATCACCAACAGGAAATCCCACTACTACTGAAACATGAAAGGAAACGCAACCCCAGGGGTATTACATAAGCACACAGAACCCGCTTCAATCCCATGATGCCTTGCATAGAAGCCTGTCTACGGTCTAACGATTAAAAGGAGATTATTCTGTGAATATTCTATTATTCTATTGCATGCTTGTTCATAACTGCACATCCACAAGGGACGGTAGCAATATTGCTTGGGTTCACTTGGGAGCTGGGGCCAGCCCATTTGGGCCAGCCTGTGTGAATAATGTAGCGTTTGTCTCCGTTAATAGGTCTTCCCCAACTCAATTTCTGTCACTGCCACTGCCACATTTCTGAAGTTTTTTGCTACAATTTCAGAAATTTAAACTACTTAATTGGGTACGTCACATTCACAATTATCCACACAATTGCCATCAAGCTTTGTCTATGCAACCATGTTGGTAACAGTTATATGACATAAACAGCATTACTAATGCTGCATTACAGCAACTAGATTACTGCACTTCAATAAATTTCCCTTTTCTGCCATAACGATAATCTTCTGAAAGCTGAATTTCAACCAAATGTACGACAATTAAACCACACATTAAGTGTCCATTTATGGTTGCTTGATGGGGCTTTTGCTACAAAACTGGTTAAAAAATGATGGATAGGTCAGTTTGTTATGTCTGCAACAACTATGGCTAGCTCAGTCAAAGCTGGAAATTCAAACTGTGCAAGTGGGTGTAATTGTCAGGCCTGATAGACCGAAAGAGACATTTATGAACTGCACGGCTCTCAATGAAAACTCTTAACAAGGCATCCGGCCAGGAGTAAATACGAGACATCGATATTTTTAATACGTAACCAAACTGACATCAGCTGTCGACAAAAACAACAGCAAAAAGCGAAGCCAACTCAGACTGCCTGTGTGAAGCCAGAAGAAAGCGTCTAATCTTGAAATTGTTCCAGGAACGGCAGAATAGTTTACTCTGACACCCTGCAGATAAACCATCTCAATCAACTGGCTGCGTGCCATCCTCGTGCCAAACAAAACAGAAGATATCCTTTTATGACACTCGCAGCCTCTAATGGCCATAGTGGCGTATTGATCATGACGCTTCAAGATGTCAGACAACCTAGAATTCTGCAGACGGATACTACAGTTGGTGACAGATTACTGAGTTCTAAGAATCTGACTTCAAATAGCACAATGTCAGAATGTTTAATAAGTTTTTAAAACGCCACTCAACCACTGTCAAAAGAAGGGCAAAGGATATCAATTGCAAAAAACATCAAATTAAAGGGACGGTGTCAGCTCCTCTGCCCAAAATTGGCCAAGCAGTAATTTGTAATGGGAAGTCTGCTGTCTAGAACGTGGGAAAGTTAAACATCAAAAGGTGTTGTGGTTCTCTCTGTTCACCTCAGTATTAATGCCAGTCAATTTTGTTTTGAAAGTGTATGTTTTGTTTACCATTTTAACATGTCACTGGTAGACTCTGTCCAATTGCAAACATTGTTCAGCGCTTAATACAGCAACTAAACACTATTTGGCAGGCAGTAAATCTTCAACATTCAACGTTGTAGTCATAAGAATGTAATATTAAATGAAAAATTAAAAGCTGTGATTTGGTACCCTTGCTTTAAGAAGTACCTGTGACAGTCATGTATCCTTGGGATTTACGGGTACACCTAGGACATACGTTTAGAAGGAAGTACCCATGCAAACAAGTTCCATTAACAAATACCCATAGTAGGTCACTCAAAGGAGATGTAAGAATCTATCAAAATGCCCCAAATATGCACTACATCTACTAAGCGACCAGAATAAACATCCTGTGAACAACTAACTTAATTTCATTTTTCTTTCAAATTTTTTTACCACTTCAGTTCAATCAATCATCCCCTTGAGAAGAATCGTAAGCAATTACGCTGAATGGGTAATTTTCTGTCACCTCAAAGAAATGTCTTAAATCATGTTTCGGCACACTTTGTTGGTGCTTGCTTTGAGTTGAGTTTTTCTGACTACCTGTAATTGAGTGAAAAGACAGAGAAGTAGTGTCCAAACTCTCTGATGTGTCATTTGCTTGCTGGATGATTAATTAATTTAAACGGGATACTTAGGTTAAGATGTGGTTGTTATTTTATTAAATGTGTACATGTAGTTACACAATATGTTCATGGTGTGTGTGTGTGTGTGTGTGTGTGTGTGTGTGTGTGTGTGTGTGTGTGTGTGTGTGTGTGTGTGCGCGTGCGTGTGCATTTATATGTGTATGTTTATATATGTGTGTGTGTGTGTGTGTGTGTGTGTGTGTGTGTGTGTGTGTGTGTGTGTGTGTGTGTGTGTGTGTGTGTGTGTGTGTGTTTATGTGTGTATGTTTGTGTGTGTGTGTGCATGCACGCGCGTGCGCATGCGTGCGTACGTGCGTGTGTGCATGTGGTGTATGTGGTGTGTGTATGTGGTGTGTGTGTGTGTGTGTGTGTGTGTGTGTGTGTGTGTGTGTGTGTGTGTGTGTGTGTGTTCATATGGTGTACGTGGTGTGTGTACCTGTGGTGTACGTGGTGTGTGTGGTATGTGTATAATAGTATGTAGGTATATGTGTTTTTGTGCATGTTGCAACATTTATATTGTGTTTTTGGCTGTGAGTTCTTTTGGTAGCATATCACAGCTGACACACTTGGGTGGGTATGAAAGGATCGCCATACACCGCCCACAGCAATCTCTCACTAGAACCTCTCACGAACCTCTTCTAATTTTTTACATGACAATATATCATTACAATGAAAAGATGATTTTATCAAATATAAAAAGTCTAAGCCATTTGATATGACGGAAATAGAGCCACCATTATGATGCAACACGTATGCAGTATGTCTCTATATCAGCAAAAACCCAGACGTCACGGTTGAGTGAGCGTCATCCACAATGGGCCTACACTGATTGAACAAGCCATGTTTGACTTTGAACAGTGCAGTGTTGCTTGAACTGTGCAATCTCACACGCGTATAGGAACAGTTTAATTGCTAATCGTGTAGGGGATACATACCTTACTTATGTAACGTTGGTGATTCTATGTTGTTCTACGTTGGTGTTACTTATCGGATACACATACCTGTGTGCAAGTGTGTGTGTGTGTGTGTGTGCGTGCATGCGTGTGTGCGTGCGTGCGTGCGTGCGTGCGTGTGTGTGTGTGTGTGTGCAAGTGTTTGTGTGTGTCACATGTCTGCTGTGTGTGTGCAGGTGTGTGCGTGTGTGCATGTTTGCGTGCTTAAAACCATGTTTCCATAGCAGTTTTACTGTATACAAATTAGGCTGCATACGATACAAATCAAACATATCACTAAATCTTAATAGAGTTCTTTATCTATTAGAGACTTAGAGTGGAAGTTATCTAAACTCTCGCTGTACATTTCTCTAACAAAAACGACTATATGAGAGGCCAGTTGTTATCATTATTTTATTATGAAGCTAATAATGTAATATTAATCACTTGCTGATGTAATGCCTTCACTTATAGTCATAGACCATTCTTTTAAAACCTGTCTTTGTGCTAGTTTCACAAAGTGGACACCAGTTCTAACCAGCAGGATATACCAGAAAAGTCCGGGACCACTAAATAGATAGCAATTTCAAAAGACACTGTCACTGCGTGGTAACATACAATCTACACGGCCGCCCTGCAATCTGGTTGTGTACTTAATGCCATCGTATTGTCAATTATATCACCTCAACTTAACTGATGTCATCTACCAGTGAATCCAGGACAATTCGAGTCATTTACCCAGCAATTGTGATGTCACTGGTTGCCATGGTTACCTGCCAGCTGGAGTGACACATGGTGTATAGAACTGAAATAAAAAAGTAACTTCAAAATCAACTTACCGCTAGAAATTCCTTAAGCCATATCTTCAGCATGTTTTCCGGCTGCAAATAAAAAAATGGTGATAATAAGTATATGTAATATTTTTTTTAAATATAGAATATATACCAGTAGTCTGTATTTCATTAAAAAAAACTGCGATAATAAGTACATGTAATATTTTTATAAAATACAGAATATATACTGGTAGTCTATATTTCATTAAAAAACTGCGATAATAATAAGTACATGTAATATTTTTTTTAAATACAGAATATATACCGGTAGTCTATATTTCATTAAAAAACTGCGATAATAATAAGTACATGTAATATTTTTTTTAAATACAGAATATATACCGGTAGTCAATATTTCATTAAAAAAAAAATGCGATAATAAGTACACGTAATATTTTTTTTAAATACAGAATATATACCGGAAGTCTATATTTCATAAAGAAATTGCGATACTAAGTACATACATATTTTTGTCAAATACAGAATATATATCGGTAGTCTATATTTTCATAAAAAGTTTCCCCATAATTTTACATTTACCTCCTTCATAACATTTAGCAAGATTACCTTCTGAAACGACATGCACAATAAATATGTTCTGTCCACACAGAAAATTTTAAAATTGTGTTCATGATATATAATTGTTTGCAACACCGCGTGCCCTTTCTGCAATTGTCCCAACATATGGATCATATTATTATATCATATAATATCATACACACGAAGTTATGACATTCATGTATGAACCATGCTTCACATTTGAAAGTATACAAGGAAGCCATTATTTTATATCAAGAATCCAATCAGTTTTGCTGGATAGCTGCTTGGGTATTGCACATCCTTAGTAACTGTATTATTTAAATGCACCCTTGGATAGGGGTTCCTACCAGTTTTAGGGCCCATGCAGAATACATTTTTTTGCGAATAAAAAAATGTCTACGTAGACAGTCTGTCTGAAATTGCATGTACACATATATATATTATATATATATATATATATATATATATATATGTACATATATGTACATATATGTATATATATATACATACATACATAGAATGATAGAAATCATAGAATACTATATGCCACTCATTCTAAAATCCATTTCATCCAGAAATACATAACAATCCATGCATACACAAGTGTGCCACTATTTTCAAAGCATAACTCACAACATAATTGAAGTACCGGTAAGTTTAATTTTTGGAGCTCCCTAAATTTTGTACCCGTCCAAAATGAAGTTAACTCTTCCTAATGTCTGATGGATACACTGGATTGGTGTCCAGATATGGACTCATATCATATCAGGAGACAATTTACATAGTGTGGACCCTTAATTGCCTGCACAAGCTGAACTCACTTCTACTGATCCAGAATTAAGGTACCAAAGTTCAAGCAAAATTACTGAAACCAGAGGTGAACTATATATTATTAAGGTGAAGTTTTGGAGATAGGATCTACCCTTCAATGTGGGGTATAAAGGTAGGTGAATGAAACAGAAACAATGTTCACCCCACTTGCTTTGGTCTATTGGTTCACTGTGCCCTGTGTGTGAGCACTGTAATTAAGAAGAGGGCTATCTTCGCGCTCCAGTGACTTTCAATCAACACTAAGTTTACTATGCCATCTGTATGGTACACACAGAATGTCAGTTATGATTTTATCACACTCAATTACTAAGTTCTGCAAAACAATTCCAGATAAATTTATATATAATTATACACATCACATATCTTGAATCAAACAGTTCTGTGAATTCGAAAAATCATTTAACTATACTTACGTGTACAAAATGTGTGTGTAGCCCTATTAATTTAAAGATAACTTAATTTCAGGACACGTCTAACAGAAGTTTTTTTTTTATAGTCATGTGAGATCTGAGAATTGGTTATCAGGACAAATGAGAGTAGCATGCCTTCAAAGATTTCACTTTAAATAAATTACGGCAATTTTCAGTCATGAAATGAACCTCCCCGTAATACAGTTATCATCTGATGAATAAATCTGCAAGGGGCCTGGATTAACCAGATTGTGGCTTCTCTATGGCAGTATAATCAGTGCTGATGGATATACAGCAGTCAGCAAGCACTAACAGAAACACACACAGAAGAACACACCCAGGGGTACTTAGTTAATCTGCTATATTTCAATCAACTCCCTATTGCGATTAAATCTTCTGAAATTATAGACATCTGTCGTAAGAAATTGAAAACATATTTGTTTGAACTTGCTTTTCTACCGTATAATCTCGACAGTTCCATGCTCCAATGATGACTTTTGCCTGTCTCTGTGTAAGACGAGCCAAATGATTTTGCTTGTTGCGCCTCTGAGCTTGAATATTTTTAAGGATTTAGGCACTATAGTAGTTTTACAATTTTTATTATTTTACACATGGTTGCATATAATTATACGTGTGTCAATGTCAATTTAACGTAACATGATTTTATGATAAAAACAGTTTGAATCTACACATTTAAAGTGACAATGTGTCTGTGAATCATATGAAACCACAACAGGAAACACAAGCCGAATATGCCTTTGAGGAAGTCCCTCTGAATATTTCACGTGGAATTGCAATGGGGCTTACTTCACCTGTGGGATTCCCCTAAAGTTTTTTTTTTCAAGTAGGGGATTTCCATGATAACAATCTTGAAAGGATTTAACCAGATGTGGCTGGTTCAATGACCCAGGTATGAGGTAAGTAGACTTCACCAGTGCAGCAGGTTCACTGGCTATCTCAATGCCACAGTAGTCGTGGTGGAGGCCAGAGCCCTAATAACAAGCCACTGGTATAGATTAACAATACTTACATCAGACAAATACCAACCCAGACTCAGGCACCCAGCATGATCAAATCTAACATAACAATTTACACCCACGCATATTGTGGTGTTAATTCTTGCAAAATATTCAAAACACTGCATGTCTGGAAAAAACTTAATTTTAAAATAGTTTATTTAGATACTTTATGAAATATATGCCCCGAACAAAACATAGTTTAAAATATAATTTACTTTGTTACTTTATGAGACACATGCATGCATTCCCAATTGTTTATAACATTTATGATCTATAATTTAATGTACCATAAATAAAAAGAAAGACTTAATCATGATGTATACAATAACAAAAATAATCTTCTTTGAGACACACAAAATTAGATAATCAGAACATGTATTGTAAGTTTGCAACTACAGAAAACCAAGTACAACATGACGCAGTTTTACTTTTAGTTCCGTTATGCCTGCCTTTTAAAAACACACCCTACAGATATCTGACATGGCATGTTACACCTACTCTGTAGTACACTAAAGATAAGTTCTACAGGTAAGTTAATTACACAGTACTCACAGTATCCTATCATTAGATTAGAACGGCTCAGAGCACCTATACTTGTGCTAAATCGTAGACGGGTTCAATCAAAAACCATCTCGACTTCACTGCAATCGCTGCAATTACTTCACAAAGACTATTGTGTACACAAATATCCACCACTGTCTACAATCAGGTTAGCAGGTGCACATTCCGACAGCTGAATACTACTACCAAATGGATAGTAGTGGAGTGCAGAGTGAATGAACTTGCCAGAGAGGTCAAATGGCAACAACAGAACTCAAACAGTCAACCTCAGACTTGATGGGGAAACGTATGCTTCACTCACTGTGCCACTGAGCTCCACAAACCACCTTCAGAAAGTATAATGTTTATAGTCGTCAGGCACTGAGACGTGGATGACTGTGATATCTACTAAGGGACTCAGGAGGGCGGTCATAGCTTTATGCAGAGACCCACCCATTCAAAATATGGGTGGATGGATAAAAAAATGAAGGCACAAAGTCTTCCAAAATCATAGATATTGTCAGTTATGCCTTAGAAGTGAGTGTAAATGGTGTCACATGTGTGTTTGTAGTCCATTTCAGGTTATCAGACACGTTCTAAAGTTTGTAAACTGGCTTAACAGTTAACATACATGTGTCCACCAAAACATGTGTGACTGGCAATAATTTGGTTCTGCATAAAGCCCTGGCGACAACAATGGAACCTAACAATAATTATCAAGCATTCTTCATCGGGAGATAAGAAGACAGCATACGTCAGTGTTATGACACAGACAAAAAAACACTGAGTAATAATTTGACTTCCACGTCTTAGCCAGTCAACACTGCAGTGCCATCAAATGCATAAAACTGACATTGACTTCCATGACACAGTCCATCTATACTGCAGCACCATCAAAACCATCCCCCGTGCTGTAATAACAGAGACCACTGATGTCGACATGGATTGGTTTGTTACCAACAACACAACAGACAGTGATTTCAGATGAGATATGATCAGATATCTGCTAACAATGCCCCAAATACCATGCATATACAACTACAGACCCACAGAGAGTCAACAGCATCAAAGATGATTTGGTGTCTTTTACGGGGACAGCTGGGTAACTCATATATGCCCAGTGGAGAAGCTTTCCTGCATGCAAAGGGCAAGCACCATATACAATTCTACAGGTCTAGACATCCTCCACACATGAGAAGGGCAGTAGCTTCACAATTGTGCTATGTTAACAGTAAAAGTTAGTTCTTTTGGTCATTAAAATGCACCAGTTAATGGTCGCAATATATGCAGGTCTTTACTTGTATCTTAAAACATGCTGTTGTAACATACAACAACAATATTGGCATAGAAAAAATGAGTTGTGAATGGGATTTTGCGACGTCGACAACGTGAATAATTTACACCATTCTAATGCTGCACATTCACCATACAAGACAGTCATTTAGCCACATTGTAGGGACGGTGTGGCCCTGTGTAACTACCCCGGTATATGAAGGAGGGTGTGTGCATGTGTATGTGCGGTTGTGTGTGTGTGTGTGTGTGTGTGTGTGTGTGTGTGTGTGTGTGTGTGTGTGTGTGTGTGTGACTGTGTGTGATTCTGGGTGTGTGTGTGTGTGTGTGTGTGTGTGTGTGTGTCTGGTGTATGTAATCTGTATGTGTGTGTGTGTGTGTGCGTGTGCGTGTGTGTGTGTGTGTGTCTGTGTGTGTGTATGGCTGTATGCACACGCGCGCATGTGTTTGTGTGCATGTGGTGTCACTGGTGTGTATGTATGTGTGTGTTTGTGTGTGTGAGAGAGTGTGTGTGTGTGTGTGCGCGCACGCGTGCATGCATGTGTGTCACAGTGATTGTGTGTGTGTAGTACTGTGGTGTATGTATGTGTGTGTGTGGTGTGTGTGTGGTGTTTGCACGCGCATGTGTGTGTGTTTGTAGTACTGTGTACTAACTAGTGCTGGTTCGATACCAAAAATATCGAAGTATCGCGATACTTGCGAAAGTTCGATACCGATATTTAGTGGTATCGCGATACTTCGATATTTTTGGTATCGAACGCCCACTATTCGATACCTTCGATACCTTCGATACCTTCGATACCTTCGATACCTTCGATACCTTCGATACCTTCGATACCTTCGATACCTCCGATACTCGACATCGAGTCTATTCGACGAAGTCGATGCGAAGGCGCAAACATCGTTGTTGATGACGACGTTGTTTACGGGAGCTATCACTACAGCGCTTCGCAGCCTAAATTGACTTAGGCGTGGTTGTTTAAAAAATAATATAACATAAAATGTGAATTGTTTTCTAAAACTTTATTGTAGAATTAGTCTCTATAATAACTGTTTTCTGTGTGCTATCTTAGCGTAGGTCAGACTTCGCTTAGCCTCGTTACCCAAACCAAGGTTCGTATGTGACGATCTCGTTTGGTGGCAGTACCATGCCATCTTTCTCCCTACTTTATTTACGGTTACGCGTACAAAAACACACATCCTATATTTTTTGTATAGAGTGCCGAGTGTTTATTGCACGCACTAGTATTTATGAAACTAGTTTAATAATAATATTAATATAAATATTTATTCGAGCGCGATGCGGAGGTTATGTTTACCCGGGTTCCGTTTGGTGGCGCCACCATTTGCCGTACACGATGCCCACAGCCAAGGCGAACGACAACAAGTCGCAACGTTCATCGGCATCGCTAATAATTTGGCAGTTTTCCAACAAAGAGTGTCTGCTGTGCTAGAGGCGTCTCAAAGATAGCGTGGGAAATACATCGAATTTGACGAAACATGTCACCATTCAAGAAGCTATCAAAACGTGATGATCAACTTTCATCGTATGGCGTCGTCGACGTTGACGTTGTTGACAACGTCGCATTGGCATTGCCATTGGCATTGACTCGAGAACGTATTCTATCGAAATATTCGACAGTGAGCGAGCAATGGACATCTAGTTACATTCGAAGCGAATCGCCATCGGTTGCCGAATCTACTAAGTAACTGCGGCAAACATCGCCAAGAAGTGACATACACGACGTGACTGATTAACGATGACGATGTGCTTACTGCATCTACTGTCACTCTCACTGTGACACTGCCAGTCACTGGCACTGGCCAAACAGATTCACCATTGGCAGAGCCAGAGGTAGAGGAAGAAACTGACCGGTTCTTGAAAACAGTTGCAAACACATTATGGGGCTTGTTATGTGTACTTGATAACGTGGTAATTTGAGTTTTATATAAACAAAATTGGTGTGAACTGGGAAGTGCAATTGAAATTTTTATTAATATTTTTTTCTATTATTAATTAGTGTTATTTTATTGTAATCGTCTATACAGTTTTGATGTTAAATCACAATTATCTTTACGATTCAATTAATTATAAAACAGTTATAACAGTGAGTGTGCAGCTGTGCTGGCAGTGGCACTATTATAAGTGATAGGTGTATTTATATTTAATATAACAATAACATATTATTTGTATGTTATGTTTCAGCTGTATTTGTTGATGGTCACTTTAGGAGACACAGTGAATTGAAATTAAGCTACTATATTATAGTGTATTTACAAACAGCTGGGGTGAAGTACTGTTATTAATTTAAAATAATTCAGTGCAATTGATGAATTTATTTGTCACTAGGTATTTTATTGCAGTTGTCTTTATTGTTTTAATTTTATATTACAGTTACCTTTTAGTTTTACAACAGTAATCAATTATATTGAAACTGTTGTTTGTTTACTTACATAAAATGAAAATTGCATTTTAATCATTGTTTGCATGACTATAAAAGTATTACATATCTCCCTACTTGTAAGGGAAAAATTCTGTGTGTTTCTGTGGCATTAGTCTAAGTGGATAGTAGTGTAATTTTGAGTATCGAATAAAAGTCTGGTATCGATTGATATCGAAGAATTCTGGTATCGAACCAGCAATATATCGATCGGTATCGAAGAATTCTGGTATCGAACCAGCACTACTTCTGTTGCATACTGTTTCTACTGGGAACTGTGTTCTCTGTGAATATTAGACTTGCAACGTAAGTATCGAGTATCGAGTATCGAACAAAATTCAGGTATCGATCAGTATCGAACAAAACCTGGTATCGAACCAGCACTAGTACTAACAAGCTGCACCTACATGGCTAATCAATGTCACACTACCAACCAACCAACCAGTGGCACAGAGCCAGCTTTGCCAGGATCCGTTAATCATTTGCTGAAAGAACTGTACAAGTCATGTTTGGTAGATAAAAACTAGATATTAACAAAGTATGTCATAGAGCACTGCTTAAGGTGTTTATAATATGACGTGTTTGTAAAGACATGCACGTCATTTCCCATTCAGCTTATGGTTGTGGTCGGGGCTTAAGTTTAAAGCTGGCAATCTTGTCTGAAAACTGAGTGATGCACTAGGCCAAAGAATGCTGGAAATAAAATCATGTAAGAAAGTCGTAGGACATAAACCAGCAGAATTTTTTATTTAAATGATATATAGATGTATACATGGTGCTTTCTTTTTTAAACTAATTAATTAAGGAAAATTGGTTGAATTGTTTTAAATAAAAAAACACAAATAATATGTATATAATTTGATAACAAAATCTCACTTTGGTGCTGTGATCAGTGTAAATATGCAATAGTGTGGCTGAGTTTCTTTATTTTTCGAGAACTTATCTTGCATAATTATCAGTAAAAACAAAACTATAACTTTATTTCCTGTGACTTTACCTTCACTAAACTTTATTTCCTGTGACTTTACCTTCACTAAACTTTATTTCCTGTGACTTTACCTTCACTAAACTTTATTTCCTGTGACTTTACCTTCACTATAACATTATTTCCTGTGACTTTACCTTCACTATAACATTATTTCCTGTGACTTTACCTTCACTATAACATTATTTCCTGTGACTTTACCTTCACTAAACTTTATTTCCTGTGACTTTACCTTCACTAAACTTTATTTCCTGTGACTTTACCTTCACTAAACTTTATTTCCTGTGACTTTAGCTTCACTAAACTTTATTTCCTGTGACTTTACTTCAACCTGCCATGCTAACTTACACCCTGGTACTTTAACTTAACAACACCCAGTTGAAGGTTCATTGACCCGACCAGCTGTCTCGTAAACTAGGGTACAACTTGTAGTCTCACTAGAGGCACCTGACTGGGTGTAGACAGGTGAGTTCTCATAACGTACAGTATCCACTCCTCCGATCCCTCGTGATTGCCCCCTAACTTCACTTCCTGGCAGAGCTGTTCAACGAATGCTATCTCAGCTTCTTTAGGAAGCTTCTAGCCACGCTGCAATTCATACGCAAACTATTCTTACACAAGTATCCCCCATTGTCTATAGCCAAGTACTCATTCATATATCTGATATATAACTGGTTAAACTGGAGCAATGTAGAGTGAACAAACTTTCCCAGGGTTTGTCATCGCAGCACAGGATTGTACATTAATGTAACCCAGGTGCTCTACTGACACCAGTACATGTATAGTTGATTCCAGCCATTCCACACTGATCAGTAATTCCAATTCGAATTAATCTATTCTCACACACAAAATCGTACAGCAATAATAAATAGGTCATTAGAACATGGTTATCAAATGTTTTTGTGCTAGTATAAGTCGATAGACAGCCTTGAATTCCAGTTTACGTCACAACCAATCACTATGATGAGACGTGTATGTATATATCATTCACCTCATGACGTCAATTCACATTTACAGTACTTCAAAGAGATGACTATCTCCAGGTTTACAACTGTCAGCCTTAGGTATATTACATTAGCTCAGTTCAAACCACATCCCTTGCAGACTGATTAATTGAAGATTATGGTATGCATTGTTAAATTTGCATACCTGCACAGACGTCAGGTACAGTACTGTAAATACATATATAACCAACATCGTAATTGTTTATAGCAAAATTCTTATTTTGTTTGCAGTATTTTAGACCTCACTTATAGAATTGGTCCACAGCCCCATGTGTTTTTGCAGGAAACTATTCTTATCAGCATTAAATTATCATGTAAGATTATTATGATGTCTTTATGATAACATATAGTGTTTGTAAGGTACATATCTCTGTAATTATATGTCAACTATTTTGAAACAGTCATGTTTGTTAGCCCACTTACACTGCTGACTTTTGAAAGTTGTACAAAAGCCTAAACAGCTTCAACTATGTACCGGTAGTTGGCGAGTTCCATTTTAATTTAAGTTTAGAATCCAGGGTACAAATACATGTTTCTTTCTCTGCGTGTGTGAAACCCCTTGCTCTGTGTGTGTGAAACCCCTTGCTCTGTATATGGGGGCTTCATCGTTTGTTTGGAATTTGGTCTTATTCATGTCCTCTGAGGTCAGCATTGAATACCTTATGCAGCTCCAGAAACTTAACCATCTTTGGTTCCATAGTGTAGTCATTAATATGTCGTAACATCTATATGTTGGTAGTGTGTAACATACACTGGTTTAGAGACTGAGCACTTACAACAGTTTGGTTGTGATGCTGTGTTCCCAAGTATTGTGGCACTTAAACTTGTATCCTTGCCATTCCTTGAGCAAATAAATAGTGAAATTGGCATCGTGACTTCACCTGCCACAGGTACGCTACAAACCCAGACCCACTATAAAAACGTTTAATTGGTAAACTGTTTAATTTATGGCTCGAATGACCACATCTGGTATTTTTAAGTGCAGACGTAAAAGCATGATCATGGACAACACGCACATTGGCGGTGATCACCTGCATACCAGCACAGAAAGGTAGACTTCTATCCAGGGGTCGACAATAGCGCTGGCCCGATGCGTGTTTTGAGGGTGTCGGGCCAGTTCGGGCCACCAGTTTTCATATTTTACTGGCCCGACGGGCCACTGGTTTCAACAATGGAATTATTCACCATCGTTTTAGATAGTTTCCATCAATTGTCTCTCATTATGTAATTAGGTGGCGTTACTAAGGTCTAAACATCGCGTATTTTCTAACACATCTTCAAAATTTAAATGGATTTCACAATTGATAGGGACTCATTTGTTATGGCAAAAAATAATTTTAGAGGTATGTAATTAATATAAAAGTGAACTTTATTGATAGAATACATACAAAAGAAAACGGCAAAAACACGTTTTTGATTATTTGTCATTTCAGCTGCCGTGTCTATTTTAGTGTCCTAAATATAAACAAATATATTTTATTGTACAATGTACCTGTTTTTATCACAATAAATGTATATTCCTGCAATAAAAAGTTCGGGCCAGTAACTTTTTTGGGGGACCAGTAACTTTTAAAGTCCACTGGCCCCCCGGGCCAGTGAATACAAAACGTTATTGTCGACCCCTGCTTCTATCTTAATATCACAGTCACTTTACCATTTTTTAAGTATGTCGAAATAGTTTAATTTGCATGCTTTGTTCTAATAAAGGTAAATCACTAAGAGCCAAAAATGATAAGTTTTATACAGCCTCTCATTTACTCAATTTTCTATCTCCTCCATTGCTTATTTGGTACTGACAATGTCTGCTATTGAAATAGTTTTTTCACAATTATGCGTGGAGGTATATGCTGTATATCGTTGTCAAAGGTGATTCCTGAGCATTTCAATAGCGGTATTCATGTGACTTTTTTAGATTTGTGCAGTTTTTGTATTTATAACTGGCTGCTTTGGTGTTGATCGCAATAATGGCAGACAACGTTAGTTATGTTGACGATGCCTATTTATAAAGTAATATTTAGCTTACTTTGATGGACTATTTTTATAGCATTATACCAATTGTTCTTTTGCCAGTGGCAATCATAATAGTGTTGATAATTATAATCTTTAATAAACAATACTGGAAGAAGCAAACTGCAGCTAACAGTGAGAGTGTATATGAACAATATGGCAACAAATTAGGAATTACATAAATCTCAGATTAACAAATATCAAAGATTAAATTAAAATATAACCCTGTTATTTGACTAGTAATCAACTTTCAAGATATATGTACCATTTGGTTTCTAATTTCTATTTACATATTTGCTCCTGAAATGTTGATGTGAAATGATGCAGTTTATTTTCATGTTAGTCACTGTGAATGCAGTGATCACAGCCTCTGTGGGCTGTAGTACTGACATGATCAAGACACAATATTGTTATATGGTAAATACACCTATGAATCAACGAGTCATTGGATTAAAGGGACACTGTATGGGATTGAACCTTCCACGCGAAACGGCAAAATTTGGCCGACCCGCGAGAGGCAGCACCGTCAGTACCTAAAAATATCTTGTTGACGTTGACGATGTTGCGCAGCCGAGCGGTGGACAAAACTGCGACAACTGACAAGACAAACGTGCCGCATGATAACTGTTATTGCTATTTTTAACTCATGGCTTTTAAAAGTGATCCTGGAGAGTGCAGTTGTGGAAACATATGTAATAGATTGGAAAAGAGAGGCGCGTATCCGTGTTTGATTCAAATTCAACAAGATATTTTTAGGTACTGATGGTGCTGCCTCCTCGCGGGTCGGCCACATTTTTGCTGTTTCGCGTGGAAGGTTCAATCCCATACAGTGCCCCTTTAACACACTCTTCAGCGTCAAACCTTGGCAAGAATACAGTTATAATAATTGGTAAAACCGTCTCAATTCTACATTTGAGTGTCACACGTATTGGCATTTGTGTACTCTATAAGTGCCCTACATGACGGTCAGTGAATACCAGGTAGGAGAAATGTTAGCAGTGCACCAAATGACATAAATCATCTGTCATATCACTCATATGTCACTACCAGTACCACTGACAGCTAAGCCCAACTGAAAATGTCAAACTCCGGCCATGCCAAAGGCTTAAAAATAAAACACATCTAGACTATATTATATCCTATGCCTATACTATGAAGGTATGCTATGCCTATGGTTGTGCTTTGTTGAGTTCGTCTGTCAGCGTGTGTATGAAAATGCACACATGATCCATGGCCAGGCTATGCCTATTTTTGCCTATAGACGGATCGTCAACAACAACATGACCAATTGAATTCATGGCAACTGTGGGTTAATTCCGTGGCTTTAAGTCTTTAACTGTCAGAATATCACAAGACATTATTCCACGGACATGACCCATGACACGGAGATGGTTACTGTCGACAACGGGGGAAATAAGACGTAAGCCGTAAGCTCATATGATCGAGATAGACCGAGCCAGGCCTAGCCCTAGGCAAGGGCCTCGCCTAGGCGGCCGTAGCAGTAGCCGTGCCACTGCCGAACGTCGGATGCCAAGATTAGCCTGCTACGGATGGAAATGATCATCGTGTGGTAACCTAAATCCATAGATCGTCCATTTATCACCCAGCTCGGGAAACTAGCCGTATGCAGAACAATTTCTCGATGAAATAGGTACACTACTGGCGGCTTCTGCTCTGCCTCGGCACCGTGAAATGTCACGGATTCTGCAGACATCGCGCAAACACATTCACTATACTTACGTCCTCGAATATCGAGCCTACGTTCGCGGTGACCAGCAGCATTTTTGTGTAATTCTTTTCCGCCATGGCGCCGACAACGTCGTCACAGCGCTATCGATTGCTCCAAAACGCACAGCACGCTGTCATAATAATACACAAAGTACAAAAATTCCCCGTGTTTACGTCACTACGGTTATCGCACTATCCGTGGCTTCGCTTCGCCGACTATACGTTCACCCTCGGAAGTGATTGACGTCACTAGACTGGGCCGGCGGGTGTCGTGCGCAATTATAGCCCATGCGAGAATTGACGGGCGACGTATGTGCCAAATAAATGTCTTATTTGTCGTTCTTCTGTCGGTACCCGAGCGTGATGCAGACACTATAAATAACTCAAGTCGCGTCTGGTGTCGTCAGAGACTAAAGGTGAACATACATTGGTGTGAAAAATAAAACCCACTGTCGACCTTTCACAGGTGCGCGTAGTCAAATATAATAATCCCATTAATAATGTGGACATTAATTATACTGGGGTCTATTATAATACAACATTGTAAGTTGTGTGCATATAAGCAATATTATTGTTATAACGTATTTATTTTCATGAATTGCTTAAACAATGACACTACATGTTTTAATGCAACTGGATAATTATTATTAAAAAAAAAATTTGCTGCGATTTTAACTGTTCACAACTAAAATCCATTTGTGCACATAATTTATATTAACGCATAGCTAAATTAATTTTTTTTTGGAACTCGCGTTTTAATTTATTTGATTGCTTGACTGCACGAGCAAGTCATTATTAGTTCTGCAATTAGGCCACATGGTGGAGCTACCTAACCAACCCTTGTTCGCGGTGTCCCGCTGTGCGCCACCACTGTCCGTAAATTGTTTATGAAAACATCAGCGAGGTGGCGCGTAACGAAAATATACAATTGCACCCCATGTTTTGACCCCCTTAATTTTGTCTTAGGGGGAAATGGTAAATACAGTTACATGTATTATATGTTATCTAAATATAATCATAATTGCAGAAATGTAGCTCCGTCATATCAGCGAAAAAATTACTTTTAATGAGCGTCCACGACATATCTCAAATTTCGTCATATGGGGCAAAGTCCATCCCAGGTGCACTTTGCCCCATAGTCATTGTTATACGCATTCGACGAATAGTTTATTTTGTGTGTGTGTGTGTGTGTGTGTGCGCGCGCGCGCGTGCGTGTGGTGTGTGTGTATGTGTGTGCATGACACTGTGTGTGTGTGTGTGTGCGTGCGTGCGTGCGTGCGTGCGTGCGTGCGTGCGTGTGTGTGTGGTGACGCGGTGTGTGGTGACGCGATGTGTGTGTGTGCTCTTTGTCCCTCTCTATTCTACGTCGGGAATCTATGACGTGCTCGTATAGCTCAGAAGCCACATAACCCAGGTAACACAGCTGAATAGATGACAGCCCTGTCCGTTCGAGTATGTCCTTGTTTGTCACTTTGTCCATCCAGGTTATCCTCATGATCGAACGCAAATGTCGCATCATGAAGGCATGCAGCTTTTTCACGTGTCATCTGTACACTGCATAGGCCTCGACTCCATATAGGAGGGTGGACATCACGATTGCACGGTGTGTCTTGCCTTTTACCCCCATGGACACATGGTGGTTGTTCCTGAGTCTCTGGCGTATCCGGCCGAAAGATGCACTAGCCTTGGCCATCCTCCTCTGTATTTCATCGTCAATGCATGCATTACTTGATATAGTGCTTCCGATGTAGGTGAATTCCAGAACAGAGTTCAGCTTGTTTCCATCAACCATGACATCCTCCTCTCGGTTTCTTGTAGAGTTGGGATGGTACAGCACGTACGTCGGTCTTCCTGATGGTAATATTCAGGCCAAACTTCTTTGACGCATCGGAGAAAGCATCCACTATATTCTGCATCTCTTCAGCAGAGTGTGCAACCAGTGCACTGTCATCTGCGAATAGCAGCTCTCTCATCAGTATCTGAGTAGTTTTGGTCTTCGCTCTGAAGTGTGCGACGTTGAATAGGTCAGCGCTCTGTCTCGACTGTGTATAGGCGCCATCTCATATGTCACGGAAAGCATCGTCAAGCATTGCTGAGAGGAAGATGGAGAAGAGCGAGGGGGTAGTACACAACCTTGCTTGACCCCATTTGTAACACTGAACGATTCCGAGAGATCATAGCTGTGAACTTCTCTGGGCATCCGTATTTCCTTAGTAGCGGCCATAGCCCGATCCTCCAAACTGTATCGAACGCCTTACTGAAGTCGACAAATACCATGTACAGTGGTCGGTCCTGCTCAATGCACTTTTCTTGTAGCTGTCGGAGACAACATATCATATCCACGGTGCTCCGGTTACCTATGAAGCCACAATATGTCTCCGGAACTACCTCTGGTGTTACGTGGGTAGATAGTATGTTGAGGGGGATCCTGGCGAAGATCTTGCCTGCTATGGAAAGAAGAGAGATCCCACTATTGTTTCCACAGTCTGTTCGATCACCTGTCTTGTAGATGGCTACAATGCTGGCATCTTTACATGTTTGTGGTACAGAACCTACTTCCCAGGCATTGGTGATTAGTTGGTGCAGTTTGCTGAACATATTGTCTGCTCTGTGCTTTCATATTTCAACACGAATTCCATCTCCCCCAGGTGCTTTGTCATCTTTCAGGCCGGCGATTGCTCTAGCCATCTCAGGCATTGTTGGCATATCATCGAGGCTTGTCTTGGTAATGCGCTGCGGGATGTTGTCCAGAGCTTCATGATCTATGTCGCCAGGGACGTTGAGTAGCTTCTGGAAGTGTTCACTCCATCTTGCCACAACTCTCTTGCTATCAGAGAAGGTCTCCATTTAATCGGTTGATTTCATGTGAACAGGTCCATTTTTCTTGGGTCCCCACACTTCATTCAATCCACTGTAGAAGCCCTTCATGTCGTTTCTGTCAGCAGCTCTCTGCAGCTCCACTGCCTTCCTTTCCCACCAGTCTGACTTCAGTGCAAGGGTGCTTTTTTGTAGCAGTCTGCAGGCATCTTTGTATACTGCAGATCTAGTGCTCCTGGTTTGCAACATTCTCTGAAGGGCTTGGTTTCTTCTGTTGATAAGAGTCTGTAGGTCCTGGTCGTTGGGGTCAAACCACTCCTGGTGTTTTCTCTCTTGGTTGTGTTTTATACGACCTGCTGCAGAGCTGCCCATTCATCGCCTGGTGTTGAGCTTTCCTTCTCCTACTATTGGGCGAGAACACTGTCCATATCCTGCTCAAAACTCTCCTTGTGTTTGATGGTACTTTGTTTTGCTGTGTTGAGCTTGGTCGGCTTACTTGTCCCTTGCCTGTTGTGTTTTTGTCGTATTCCGAAAGCCACTTCTGACCTCAGCATCTGGTGATCGGTCCAACAGTTAGCTCCACGCATAGCTCGGGTACTGTGGATGTCCATCTTATCCCGACACCTCGTGATGATGAAGTCGATCATATGCCAGTGTCTGGAACGAGGATGCATCCAAGTGGTCTTCTGCTTGACGTTCGTCACTATCAGTTCGAACTCAGAGCATTGAGCCAGTAGAAGCTTGCCATTGGAATGGCATTTCCCAATCCCATGTTTGCTCATGACCAAGGGCCACTTTTCATTGTCTCTTCCTATCCTCGCATTGAAGTCTCCTAGCAGCAGTAGCTTATATGTATGAGGGATGCCACGGAGCACACTTGCCAGCTGGTGGTAGAAGGCCTTCTTCAATTCATCTGGCTTTGTTATTGTTGGAGCATCAACGCTGATAATTGTAGTAAAGTTGTTCTTGCTCAGAGGTAGTCACATCGTCACGATTCTGTCGCTTACTGGCCGTGGCATTTCTGTCAGCTTTGTGACGAAATCCTTTTTTAATAGCAAAGCCCACTCCGGCCTCCGTTCTTTCTCCTTCGGGTTTGTCACTCCAGAAGAAAGAGTATTCCAAGTCGTTGAGACTACACACACGGAAGATGGCGTCCTCGCTAAATAAACTAAACAGTTTCATGCAGCAGTGCTAATTCTGTTCAGAGGAGCATCAGCTAACTTACAGACGAGTGAGAGACACACACGTTCAAAGGGATTTGTTAGGCCGAGTACAGCCTAATTTCTCCTACAAGTTATCTACTTTTCCTTTGCAAGTTTTCTTGTCGGCTTCTGCTCTGACTCAGTGGATAGATCTTTTCTTAGACAGTGCGGATTTATTAAATGCAATGCAAAATAAATCCACTCTGGTGCTTATGGTGTGTATAATGTTTATCATAAGCAAGAACGTTTATTGACTTTATGCCCAAATATACAGTTCGAATATAATACCAGCCAACATAAAACACAAATGGAAATGAGTACAGGGGTACTGTGAGGTAGGGCCTAGCTATCATAGTTGCTACAGGCTATGTATTCACATATGCAACGTCAGGCCAATAAGTGCAAAAAATTGAACTAAACTGGTCAGTAACTCCTAATAAAACGTAACAGTCGCTCTCATATAGGACCTATCAGGTACTAAAATAGTTGTTAATTTTAAATATCGAAAAAGTGCATGTACGCGAACTAAATAATAAAAAACTCAGTTAAAATAGTCTATCGTGTCGATCAAAAGCGTCTTCGACGATTTCGCCATTGTGGGACACACGGCATGGCTATAAATGTCCCACGACCGCCAATATGGCACCTCGGATAATGACGGATCTATCAAGTCGGGATTAAAGATCGACTCGCGCGCCATGCAGAGTAGAATAATTTCACGGCAACATACCTTTACCTCCTTATTTACCTATACCCAGCAATCTAAGGTCCTTATGTTAATTGTCTCTGAACGACTGATTGTACGTGCTGTGCACCAACGCCGCGGTGTACAAAACGTTTCAATGCAGCTTACGCCTTAGCGGCTGCACTGCAATTTGCAAAGCACGGACGAGCTAACGCTGAACAGAGATCACGGCTGGAGCGCTTGACTCGAGTTAGTCGCGTCCTAGGCAACTCATACAGCGGAACGCCGGTGTTGTTATGCGCGATAAAGCGCCGTATTACACGGTGTTAGCGGGCGACGTTCTTGGATTGACTGGACTGGGTGGCCCGTGGCGCTAGGCAACGACGCCAACGATCGGACGTCCCGACGACCATGTCCGTGGACAGACACCGAGCGATGGGCCCCGGGGCCTTCGAAAGGGTTTTGCGGGGAGCGCTGGATAAGTTACCGCCGGAGAAGTCCAATGTCGTCCGAGTGTTCATAAGCTCTGGCTTTACGGGTAAGGTTTTTCGACGGCGTTGACTGTTGTGTGTAATTATACAATGTCACATTGCGGATTTGCAAGCCGGTGCATTGTAGGTAGGTCTTACGTTATATTTGGCTTGTGGAGTTGTGTCAATCGACTCAATGTAATATCGACTGCAGGTCTAGGGGGCCTGGGGCGTTTTTTTTTGCATCAGGAGAGGCTGTTGGTGATGGTTTTTAAAGGTCACGGACTTGTGCATATGTGGAGGTTCGAAAGCGAGGGAGTCTAATTGCAGGTCTGGTCTCGAGGGGTTCCTAATAGAGGTCTAGCTGGTCTCGAGGGGGTGCAGTTGAAAGTCTGGTCTCAAAGGGGTGCAGTTGATGGTTTCGTCTCGAGGGGGTGCAGTTGAAGGTCTGCATGTCTCAAGGGGTTTCCAATGGAGGTCTGGTCTTGATGGGGTCCATTTGGAGGTTCGACCTCTAGGGGGTCTAATTGCAGGTCTGGTCTCGAGGGGTTGCAGTTCGAGTTCTAGTATCAAAGGGGTGCAGTTGTAGTTCTGGTCTTGAGGGGGGATGTCTGGTCTCGGGGGGGGGGGTGCAGTTGGAGGTTTGGTCTTGATGAGAGGGGGGGGGGGCAGTTAGAAGTTTGGTCTCAAGGGGTGCAGTTGGAGGTTGAAGGTCTAGTTTTGAAGGGGTGCATTTGGATGCCTAGTTTTGAGGGGGTGGAATTGAAGGTCTAGTTTTGAGGTGTGCAGTTGAAGGTCTACTTTTGAATGGGTGCAGTTGAAGGTCTTGTTTTAGGGGTGCAGTCGAAGGTATACTTTTGATGGGGTGCAGTTGAAAGTCTAGTTTTGAGGGGCTGCAGCTAACAAACTGGTCTCTTGGGGGGGGGGGGGTGCAGTTGGTAGGTTATAGTGAGCCTCACTATGGGTATTAAATCTCTTAGACTGTGATATTTCCATGTGATTTATCCCTGGTCATCTCTGTCAAATACAAACCCCGACAATAATTAAACAGCAACACTGCACACAAACATATGGTAATCACATGAATTATTCTAGGGTCCAAACATTAAATATTTTGCCTTATAATTCCTCAAAATGTTATCATATAAACAATAGTGCAAAATAACTACAATGTCAAAGTAACTAGAAAATCTAAAAACGACACATGTTACAAAATTGACATTAGATAAACGTTTGAAGTCTACTTGCATTGCTCAAACTTGCACACCATGGACGCGACTCTTGACGGTATAAATCTATTGACAAGTAGGTTAGCTGAACACAGAGTACGTAGTACTATAAACAGAGCAAGCCACAAGTGCCTGTTAAAGTATTTGTATTGAATTCTTTTGTATGACAATATACCGCTGTACTTGGGACAGAATAAACTACAGTATGATATGTATTGACAGCTCTGTCAGCTGACATACGACGTGAACTGTATTGAGCTGTAGTTTGAATGACTGCACTAGCCTATTGTGACCCACTGTATCACTCACAATGAGTGTAATGATTTTCTAACGACAACGTTGATGTGCTTCAGTGCTAGGTAATTACTCGACCATTATGAAATCAGAACCACCTGTATAATGGGCTCAGGATCGAGTGCGTTCCTTTGTGATTTGAGCTGTGGAATGAAGGATTTATTGGGTTAGTACGACTCCACAACTGAAGCACATGTGCTTGTTTGCAGTTAGCAATATATTATAGTTAATTATTTGTAGAGTGTTTTGCATACTTTTTGCAAGTTTTGAACAGCACTTCAGTTCAGATCAGGTGAAATATGTACATTCATTTAAATGGCCTAGGAATTTATTGAATTATTTTATCTGCACCAAATTTTATTCATATAAGATGTCTATTATGATTTAGGTCTTTTTTGCTGTTTGAATTGATAATCTTACTTTGATCTCACTCTCACTGTGTTCTTTATTGTAGACTTTCAGCATGAACGCAATGTTTTAGCGAGTGAAGCTGTTCCTCAACTCAGAACTTACTGCCATACAAAAGGATTGGACTTGCAGGTAAATTCTAATTGCATGTCTAAAGATTCACTTCCATCAGCTCTTGTTTTTAGTCTAATAACATAACAGAGCTTTATGCAGGAACAAAATTTGCCAGTCTCAGGTGGATGTGAGGATATGAACTCATACACTTACAAGCCAGTTGAGATGTGCTTTTTGACCTGAAATAAACTACAAACACACATGTGATACCCACTCTCAAGGCATAATGGACAATATCTATTTGGAAGAATTTTTTGGTTTTTGCTTCTTCATTATATATACAATATTATGCAAACTATTTTAATAAAAATATAAACTCATATATATATATATAATTTATATATATATATATAATTTATATATATATATATATATATATAATATATATATTATATAATATACATGCATATATAAATATGTATATATATATAAATTATATATATTTATATATGTATGTATATTATATAATATATATATATATATAAATTATATATATATAAGTTTATATTTTTATTAAAATAGTTTGCATAATATTTGTAGAGAATGTTTATTAAGAGAATTTAAAAAACCTCTATTTGCATTGTACATGCCATAAATTGTCACAAACAATTGGAAAATGTGTCTAGCACTATGTCAAATACAATACACTGTTATTAACCATAACCTGTGCTGCACTTGTCAGGTGGTGGACCTGCAGTGGGGCGCCCACCCTGAGGACGTGACGGAGCCGGGGGCCAGGGAGACAAGTCTGGGGGAGATACAGAAGTGTTGTCGGTCATCACTTGGGTCCTGCATCGTGGTCAGTCCTGGTCAATTTGTCATGTATCCACATCATCATCATGGCCATGCAAACTAGCCCTGACCGAGCCCCTAAGAGACGTGCAGAATTTTTTCCAAGTTGAACTAGTTTATAGGCTTTGCCAGTCACAACTGTATCATCTGTGAGAACAAACTATCAATCAGCAATGTTGTAGCTAACATGCAAGCCAGCATTAAACGATATATAAACATGGAATTTGGTGTTATATAAAGTATGGACCTACCAGATATTTATAAATATAATTTTTTATTAAAGAATGTTACTAGAACAAAATGAGCAGTGACGTTTCTTGATAAAGTACACAATATGTATATAACCAACAGAAATGTTGAACATGCATTGTTATTCATCTCTTGTGAACTACATCTGTTGACAATTATTGCACTGTAAGCAGGGTTTTTAGACAACTTCTTGATGGCTGAGTGACTAATTGTCAACCTTTGGTAGCACCAGTGACAGGCAGACAAAGGGTGGTGACAGCCAGGGTTTCTGTGATTGGGGACAGACATGTCACCTGTCTGCTATGTGCAAAACAAATCATGTCAGTGGCTTATATCAAGCAACCTGATTGGTCAATAATGAAACAGTAATAATAGCTTCATTATGCACTATAATCCAAACTAAAATTCTTCTCCGTAATGCTTGCAGTCAACTAAAATAATAAAATATAAACCATAGTAATTAATATAATAATAAAAGTGTAATAATAATGACTGAAACTTGCTATTATAAGACCAAGCAGAAGTGAATTAACTAGACAAGCTAAGTTACACATGTGTAAATTATGAAACATCAATATACCATTGGTAGTTAAATATATAAATACAGATTTTTTAATAGTCTCAGACAAGTAATTTGATTGGTCAATCAACATTTTGCACAGGGATTGATAACAAGTTATTTTGACTTGGTAAAAACGCTTATTTGAAGCAATGACAACAAAATGGAGACTTCATTTATTCATGTGCAGTACCTCATCGGGGACAAATACGGCGACTCTCCGATTGTGACGAGTATCGAGGCGGAAGAGTTTGAGCTTCTCCGCCAGACGGCGCTAGTAGTCTCTAAGGATGTGACACTGCTTGACACTTGGTACGCCCGGGACGAAAATGCAGTACCAGCGGCATACGTACTGCAGCCGGTGGAGAGCAAATTCCCGTACTACAACGCACGGACGGAGGAGAAGAGAGCCAAGAGGGAACAGGTGTGTATGTAGGTCAAAGGTCATTGAGTTCGGTTTTTAAATGGGCCAGGTCAGGCAGCATGAAGCAAAATGTACAATTGCGCCACGTTAAGTGAGGATTTCTTGTAATTAAAGTGCGCATAATCAAAGTAAATAAAAGGTTATTATGACACAGTAAAAAAATGCGTTTCTAATTGGCAAGATGTTATAGTAAAAGTTATCTTATGAAATGTAACACAGTTATGTAATAAGAGTGTTTTGACATTGTCTCTTTATGATTGAGACAATATTGTTGGTAATAATCAGCAATTGTGTATAGTTCTGTCAATCAATGTTTATATCTAATTTTTTTGTTCACATTTGAAGTGGGGTGCATTCTTACAGTGATTAACGTTCAAATTATCTTTAGTGCCTTTTTATTTAAACTTAAGCAATTTCATTTAGCCAACACCGCCATAGTTCATTCTTCTGCATGAATCGGTATACCTAGCTCTGTCCAACGATGGACATATGTTAATATTGGCTTCATGCAATTTTTGGATCTTAGCTGAATACTGCCCTGATGAATGAAGGTGTCACTGGAAATAATAGCTCTTTTATGGCTGCAATAATAATACTAAATAATAATAATTTTATTTATAAAGGGCCGTATATCCAGAATATACTCAGAGGTGTATAAAATAAAACGTTGATAAGACATGAATATATAAAATGTACGTAATAAACACAGCCTACACTGCAATGACAATAAGTTGAATGATAATAATAGATAAATAAACAAAGCTTGTAAAAATCATAATATATGAAGTACACTTATCATCAACAAATTAATAGATAACATAAAATAATAAATGAATAAAAAAATGATTAATAAGTTACTAATTAATAATAAAGTAAGATAATAAAATAGTTTTAAAAATCATTATTACAGTTAAAATAAATTCATTGTATTTACACACTACAAGTAGTCTTCAAATGTAAAGTCATTTGAGTTGACTTAATAACAATAATAATTTTTGTTGTAAAGCACCATATATCCAAAAAGATTTCTGCTCAGAGGCGCATGAAATACATTGTAACACATACATTTTTTTAAATATTCATAATCTGTTTAAACTTGCACGTAAAGACAAAATGTTAAATGTTAATAAATACATAATGAAATAAAGCTTCTAAAAGTCCTAGTTCATAAGCTAAACCTATCAGCAATAAATATATAAAATAATAAATACATAATAAAATATATTAATAACTTAATAATAAAGTCAGTTTAAAAAACTATAATTACTGTTAAAATAAATTCATTATGAAATACCCTACAAGTAGTTTACAAATGCTATTAAAAATTAAAAAGATGTGTTTTTAAGTTGGACTTAAAAAGTTCAAGTGTGTCTAAGAACTAACGACTGGACACTGCTATATGAGGACTGACCTTCACCTTCACCTTCACTTGACCCTATAGGACAGGAGAGATTGGTTTGCCGTGAGGGATCTTCTTCAAATCACCCTACGAGCTGCTGCGAGTCATGCCTTGAAATGTGGCCTGATCAGTAAGACACAGTCCCAGCAATACTTCCAGTCAGGTAAGTAGTGTTGTCAAGTGTTCAAACCAAAATGATACCAAAACGCACGTATATTAGTTATGAAATGCGTATACAAGAATGTGAGATCAGATTGAGGCGTTTAAAATGTTGAATGGTTATGAAAATATTGATAGAAATATTTTTTTCACGGTCAAGGAAGAGAGGACTAGAGGACATGGAGTTACATTAGCAAAGAAGCTGCCAGATTTAATGATATGACACAGTTGTCATGGCAACGCCCACCATGCCACCATGCCACCCAATTCTGATATCCATGATAGAATAAATATGCATTAATGCATGTTCCACTCAATAGGTGGCACTACTATTTTTGGAGACAGTGAAACTGTGGTCTTACTTCAGTGGAGTTTCCATGTTGACAAACTGGTGATATATTAAAAATGCTGTAACTGTTAGCTCTTTAGACCCAAACCATCTGAAACCAACAGATCTGCAGTGATGCCCAGCTGTCTCAAACCAAATCAAATGAGTGCAAAGGGTTAATAGGAGTGTAAAGGGTTAACTAATAAACGGCTGCCTTATGACAGCGCTGGAGATGGATGTGACGGCAGGACTTGAAGTTCACTCAAACATCCATAGGTGTCTCTGCTTCAAGAGGAAAATCACCAACATCGACATCTCTGAAAAATTTGCAGGTATGGCAACTGTTAAGACGTAAATGAAAATTTTGAATTGACTTCTGCCGGTCCAAACATGTACTGGTACACACATATATAGGAGCTATTCTTTACATAATAATTAATGCACACCAAAATGTGACACCCATTATCAAAACACTAGTAACAACATTATTAAATTTGCTCCTCAAATTTTTATTTTATTTGAAAACATTTTTACCTGTCCAAAAATGGAATTTATCTCAATTTAGGTGGACAGGTCTTGACATAATGCTTTTCTCCCCCCCCCCCCCACACACACATACACAACACACACAGCACACACACTACACAGAACACACACAACACACACACCACACACACACTCATATACACACAACACTCATACAAACACACACACGCACACGCACACGCACACGCACACGCACACGCACACGCACAACACAACACCACACACACACAACACAACACACACAACACACAGTCATACACACACAACACACACACACGCACACACAGTCATACACACAACACTCACACACCTACACCTACACACACACACACACACACACACACACACACACACACACACACACACAACACATACATAACACACACACAACACACACACAACACACACAACACACACATGCACACACACACACATACATACACACACACACACACACACACATACATACACACTCACACACACACAACACTCATACACACATCACACACACACACCACCACCACACACACCATACACCACCGCGTGCACACACACACACGCACGCACACACACATAACACACACACAACACACACACAACACACACAACACAGAACACACACAACACAGAACACACACAACACATACACGCACACACAGTCATACACACACAACAGTCATACACACACACAACACAGAACACACACACACACACACACACACACACACACACACACACACACACACACACACACACACACACACACACACACACACACACACACACACACACACACCTTCATTACCAGTAGACATTGCTTCCTGGCTTCCAGGTGACTACATTGACCTGGATTGTGGTCAGCGAGACTTGGATGCGAATGACCAACTACGGACACTCGTGGACACTACCATTCCCGCGACACTCAGCAAGTCAAACATTCTTCAGTACACCATCGACTGGCAGCCCGGTGGCCTTGACCCTGTGAACTGCGTGCAACATGACCAGTATCTCCGCTCGCTGACGGAAACGTTCGTACGATGTGTGCGCACACACGTGAAACGTTTGCTGCGATCTTCGGCTGTCCCAGACTGCCACTTGAGGGACGAACTGTATCACGACATCCTTCATCACGCTCATGTATGCAACAAGATGACCCAGTTATTTTTCGGTCGGGAAAAACTTTTGACTGAGATAAAGTCAAAACTACAGAAAGTCTACCACGAAGACGTTGCGCTCGTGCACGAAAACAAGACTCCACTTCCAGAAGACGAAAAGGGGAAGAAGGAAAACAAGGATTCGGCACAGGAGGATGTGAAGACAAAGAGGGAGAGCAAGTATCTGGTTCTGCAAGACGGGAAGTTCCGGAGGGAAAAAGTGGATTCGGAAACAGAAGACGGGAAGGGCAGCAAAGAAAGCAGAAATTTGGCTGTGGAAAACGGTGTGTCCAAAAGTGAAGATGACATTAAGAATGATGTGATTGTTCCATTGGATGACGGTGAAGTGTCCATTACAGACAACATCTCGATCACAGGAATTGACACCAAGGAGGGTGTGAGTAACGACGAGGTGAGAGAGCGCCATCTAGTGGTGAGTAGCCTGAAAAGCTACACCAAACCGATCGTTCTCTTTGGCAAACCGGGCAGCGGAAAATCCGCCATCCTCTCCATGGTTGCCCGACAGGCGACAAAATGGCTGCGGTACGAGCCAATCAGAGTGCTGCGTTTCCTTGGCACTTCGGCTCACACGACATGCATACGTGACGTTCTCGAGAACTTGTGCAAGCAGATCTGGGAAGTGTTTGAGATAACGGAGCGACCGTGTCTACAAGACTTCAGCTACCTTGTCCTCTACGTGCAGGCTCTTCTACGGAATATCAAAACGGACGAAGAAAACCCGATCTTGATCATCCTCGATGGGCTAGACTCCCTCGCGTCTGATGATTACGCACACATCATGAACTGGGTTCCGGTGAGACTTCCTGAGCATGTCCACCTCGTCGTTTCGGTGACGCCACGGCAACATGGTTGCCTTGACAACCTGCAGAAGGTTCTACCGGACAACGTTTGCTACGTCGAAGTGCCGAAACTGTTGCCAGACACAACCAACAGCCTGTTGAAGATATTTCTCAAGGAGACCGGTAGAAAGGTGACCGAATCACAGAGGATGGCGATCGTGGAGATGTCACTGACTTATGCACAGCCGCTCTACCTGAAGATGGTGGTTGATCTGTCAAGGTCGTGGAGGTCGTATGAGCCAGTCGAGGATCATGTGATCGGGGACACGGTTGGCGAGATCGTGCGAGTCCTGTTTTCTAGACTGGAGAAAGAGCACGGAAGGGTGCTGGTCAGCAAGGCACTAGGTAGGTGTAAGGGGTTAATAAAATACCCATAATGACATTGGGGAGGGTGCTGGTAAGGATTTTTAGAAGCTTTATTTAATTATCTATTTATTATCATTTAACATTGCGTCTTTACGTGCAAGTCTAAACTGATTATGAATATTTTTAATATGCATGTGTCACAATGTATTTTATGCGCGTCTGAGCGGAAAGAAAAGTTATTAAAATTATTATAAATAATTTTTTTGTCTGTATGTCTGTATTTCACATTTGCCCTTCAGGTTTCCTGGCCATAGCAAGAGTTGGCGTGACGGAGTCACAGATGGAAACTCTGCTCAGTTGCGACAACGCCGCTCTTCAGAATGCGTACTCATATCACCTGCCACCAGATGACACTCTGATCAGCATTCCGCCGTTGCTATGGCGACGTCTGCGCCAGGCACTGGATCCGGTTCTAACGGAGCGACAGATCGACTGTCGGACGGCCATCACGTGGCGAAGCAGTCAGTTCGCAGAAATCGCCGCCAAGTCGTACGCTTCAGAATCGGCCGACCAGGTGGCGCTGCATTCAGCAATGGCCGACTACTACCTCGGTTGTTCGACTGATATGGTGAAACCATTCGAGTTAGTGATCAAGAGGCAAAGGGTTAGCTACCCGGATGCAAGACGTAAAGCCCAGCCACAGCCCATTGTGTTTGCAGGTAAGGGTTAATGTTTGAGTCATATGTTGCAGGTAAGGGTTAACGTTTGAGGCAGATATTGCAGGTAACGGTTAATGTTTTTGAGGCAAATATTGCAAGTAGAAGTTAATGTGTGATTCAGATATTTCAGGTAAGTGTTAATATTTGAGTCAAATATTGCAGTAAGGGTTAATGTATGAATCAGATATAGCAACTTAGTGTTAATATTTGAGTTAGATATTGCAGTTATGAGTTAATGTGTGAGTCAGATATTGCAGCTAAGTGTTAATATTTGAGGCAGATATTGCAGTTATGGGTTAATGTGAGAGTCAGATATTGCAGCTGAGTGTTAACATTTAAGACAGATAATGCAGGTAAGGGTTACTGTTTCAGTCAGATATTGTTGATATTCGTTCATAAAACTGTCAGTTGTTTTTGCGCTGAAGGTGAACAACTCAACCTTCGCAAGCTCCGCCATCTTGCCTATCACCTGACAGAGAGCCATCGCTACGGCGATTTCATCCTGGCACTTTGTCGCAATTTGGAATGGCTCTACTATCGCTGCAAAGCATTCTCGGTCTGCGTTGCCATTGCCGACTTCAAGATGGCCGCCGATGCTATCACGACTGACCTTGAGATGCCCGAGAAGAAAGGTCATCTTCACAAGACTCCGATCGTCGCAACCAAAGGTCATGTCAGGGACCCCATACGTAGGAATAATGAAGTTGTGGAAAACGGCGCCCCGGCAAACGCAAATGAAAGCAAAAATGTGGAATTTGGGAAAAAGACGGAGAGGGTGAACGGGATGCCGGAAATGGGCTCACGGATGGGAAGGGTTTGGAGTAAGGTCAGTAGTCACACAAGCAGGTCGGTCAACGATGATGAACTGGACACGCTGGACAGAGACAGCTTACTGCGTGTCGCCCACACACAGGTGTGGCAGGTGTACGACATGTTGAGTCGGGCCAGTGACGCCGTGACTCGTGACGTCAACAACCTCCCACTGCAGGTATATGACATGTCATGATGACACCATTTCTTTCTTCTGAATTTGTCCTGTCCTTTTGTTCTATGCTATTCTGCGCCTAATAGACTCACTTGGACTGTTTAACTCCAACTTAAAAACACATCTTTTTAAGGCCGCATTTGTAAATTACTTGTAGGGTAATTTATAATGAATTTATTTTAACTGTAATTATACTTTTTTCTTTGTTTACTTACTTTATTATTAAGTTATTAATATATTTTATTATTTATTTATTATTTTATTTTATCTATTTATTGCTGATAAGTTTAGCTTATGAACTAGGATTTTTAGAAGCTTTATTTAATGATCTATTTATTATCATAACTTCACAAATGTTTGTAGTAGAGTCATAATTTGTGAAACACAGTAAAGTACTATATCTCTTGTTTCCAAATATGTGACAAAAAGGTATGTCAACATACTTTCTATTTATCACTCGTTTGGTCAGCAGGGGTCACAAATGTTCCCCTGATTTTTAGTCATTTCTAAAATACAGATTTGTATGTTTTGTGTTGTCCAGATTCTGGGTCAGTTGGCCGGTAGACGTGACCTTCCCACTGGACTGCGGATGCTGTTTCAGCAGGCCGAGGCGTGGGTGGAGGCGGTCAACATTCCCCTCATTGTCCCCGTGTCCAAGTGTCTTCCGACGTCCAGTCCAGATCTCATATCGTCCACCAATCTCAGTCTGTACCCGTCGACTCAAGGTAATTTGGTCGACAGACTGGGGAAGAAGTTTGTTGCATCTTAGTTCGGTTGAGGTGGCGTTGGGTGATGCATCAAGGAAGCAGGGGCCCTGATATGGTGGACATGCTGTATTGTTGTTCATGTACATGTTGCACGCGCACACACACACACACGCACGCACTCATGGACGCATGCACGCACGCACTCATGCACACACGCACTCACACACATGCAAACATGTATGTATGCAAATGGCACATGTGCATGTACACACATACACACACACACACGCATGCACACACACACACACATACACACACACACACACACACGTACACACACACGCACACACACGCACACGCATGCACACACAGACACATGCAGACACACACAGACACACACACACACAGATACATACGTATAACACACATATGCACACGCACATGCACACACACACACACACACACACACACACACACACACACACATATACATACATACATACACACACATGCACACGGCACACGCACACGCACACGCACACACACACACACTCCACACAATATATAAATATTTACATGTCATGCTCATTTATATGTTGACATAGCAAACTATGTAGAGATTTAATATTGCATGGCTTGTGGTGTGTATATAGGCAGGATCTGAGAAATGACATAGATAGCATGTTGTATATAAATAAAATTACTAGGACAGTTACAACAGATGCCATCATTAATTTAAAATGTATATTGTTAAAAAGGCACAGTTTGATCTGTCAGCAGTATTTATGTGGTACGACTAATTCCCATAGATGGCACTGCCAGACAACACACTCAATCCACCAGATGGAGCCACCCAGAGCAAACAGTGCAACCTGTAATTTCATCCATAGCAGTTCTGTATCTGTATCTGTAACTGTAACTGGAAAAATGTTCTAGGGACACACTACACCAAAGAATTATTTTGAAATGAGTATAGTGATTTACTTGAGACAGCGTTTGGGGGCAGAGAATTCGATCCATTCTTTAATTGTTGTTGGAAAGAAAAAGCTGTTTCCAGATATGTTTGCAGAGTATCTAATTGGCAAGAACTGACTGTCATGTTTACGTGAGGATCTAGTGTTGTGTTGGATATACTGATCTAGCGGGATATCAAGGAGGTTATGTTCCATCTTGTATATTATGCTTTAGAAGTCTTTTAATGTTTCTTCTTGTTTGGAGGGTGTCCCATTGGAGGTCTTTGAGACATTGGGTTATTGTTCCTGGCTCTCTAGAATAGTTTTGTGTTCACAGTTAACACATACCCTGTTCAGTTGCTCAGCTCATATGCATGCCATCCATGGCATATCTGATGTCTGGTGGTACCACTGTCATAGGCAATAACTTCCACCTCATTTTACCATCATCCTAAGAGGTGCTGCAGGTTGTATCAGTCTCAGTACCCCTGTCACCCTGTGGCACATCACCCCATGAAACTGAAGGTTCATCTCAGCCAATCATATTGTCTCCCACAAGTTCTGACATTCTTGTTTTTCAGCCATAGCTTTTTTGAATGGTGAATTAATTGTGATGGAATTCTGAGAAGTCTAGACAGTTGAGCACTATACAGTGAGACGGGAGTCGGTGCAGTTCTTCAGTGCAATACCAGATGCTCACTTACACACAATACATGGGAGGTCTGGTCATGTGGTAGAGCCCCGGACTGTCAATCGAGGGTGGTGGTTCAATCCCATCTACCGCCGTTTTCGAAACTTGGGCAATTTCGTTTACCCCACATTTGCCTGTGTCTTTCGGAAGAGACACTAAAAGCCGGTGGTCCCTTCTATCTGGTGTTTATGCCAGGGGAAGTAAAAGATTCCAGACGGGGGTAAATGTGTAAACTGTAGCGGACTCACAAATTCTCATTGGACTTTAAATGCCTTGCAAAGGGCCCTGTCCAGTGTCTGAGAGAAGAAGAAGATCTGACAGGGTTATAAATATAGTTGATGTAAGACCACAATAAGGTGTTCATCCGCCATTACCCGACCAAAGAGTACCCTATAAAAACAGCATTATGCAGGTTGTCTGAATTTCTGTGAGCATGTATGTATAGTGTGGAGTGAGTAGAAATGATGTTTTTTTTGTGCAGCATGGCATCAGAGCTGTCAAATTATGACAGCTGCCAGTTGGTGCATTTCTGCCTATTATTACAGTTGTCATTTTGCTTGGTGATGTAATCGGGGATAATCCGTGGGTGGTTCAAGCAGAAATGGAGGGTGTCAGGTTTGAAAGAAGTTTGTGGGAGCCTGAGGTATTAAAAGTTCACAACTTTTTCACTGAACCTCTGTCTATGGAGGGTAAATATGCTGTGAAATTGTCAATGACAGAGCTCATCAAAATTAGTAGGAAATGAAGGAAACGTTATAATGGTCGCCTATGGAAAATGCAAATGTGGTCTGACTCCAGTTAACATGTAGTCACCGTTGGTATGTCACATGGTATGGTCTGTCTGGCAGACACAGCCGGTGACGACAACAAACTTTGGCTCAGTTTGGACGGTAAGAAGCTGTTTGCGGCGGAGAGACGGAGCAACGGAGACCTGCTGAAGGAGATGGACGTGGAGAACAACTGCTCCGTGACCATGGTACAACGGCTCACCCACACGCACGTCAACAAACTACAGCTCTACTGCAAGGACAGGTCTGATCCATTGTCATGTATGGCTATATATCTGAGACAGAGATATATATATATATTATATATTATATATTATATATATTATATAATATATATATATATATATATACACACATATATATAATATATATACATATATATATATATATATATATATATATATATATATATATATATATATATATATATGTATGTAGGCCTAAGTAAATATGAGTGTTTGACCAAAAAATTACAATTAAATATATGATCAATAAAATGTATCGATCATATATGTAATGGTTCATTTTGGTCGAACACTCATATTTAATTTAAATATACATATATATTATATTTATATATATATATATATATATATATATAAATTTCAGTGCACCAATAGAATTTCTATTAGAAAATATAGTGAAACCATTTACTGTGAGACACAAAATGTCGTGGCCCGTGGAGTATTGCAAGAATGTTTTATGAAGAATGTCTCAAACTAACACAGGATAGGTCATGTCAGAATCACAATCCTCCAGCCTTGATTGTCAGCAAACATGACAATGACTTCTCAGTTGTACATGAAAAGATTGTTTAAAGCTTCACACAGAGCATAAGGAAACATCAAAGGAAGGCTAACATTGCTCAGCCTCTGAATCTGGTCTGGGTGATAACACAATCCTACATGTGTTTACATCCATCCAGTTGGTACTTCAAACAATGTTTGTGAGTCAATGTTTTGTTTCTCCATACACACAGTTGAATGTCCACAGTGTGATAGATTTATTGATAAACTATGCATAAATGTTGCATGTCCTGGAGCATCCATGTCTAGTCAGAGCCGGCAAATATTTAATAAATGATTAGATAAAGGAAGCATACATTGACCCGACATGTATTCTGGTTTAATAAAAAGCACAATGCTAGCATTTGATTGAAATGAAAACATCAGCAGGGGCAAAACGTAATCAGTTTTTGTCCTGTTATGTTTGGCCAGCCAGATAAAATTAATGATCCAAAACAACCTTATTCCTAAAGCACCTTGTGCTATTAAGTTATTTTTAAACCTCTCTTCACACTGTTTAAAGTGGCACTTTTGACAATAATAATAATAGCTATTTTATTTAGTATAGTGTCACCATTGTTCATGGCACTTCACAATATATTAAAATATAAGTACATAAAATACGTAAAATACAAAAATACATGAAAATACATAAAATGCATAAAACGCATAAAACGCATAAAATGCATAAAATGCATAAAACGCATTAAACGCACAAAACGCACAAAACGCATAAAACGTATCAAATGCATACATAAAATACGTGAAATACGTAAAATACGTAAAATATATAAAGCACATAAAATACAAAAAAATACATAAAATATATAAAATACTTAAATAATGCATAAAAATACATAAAAATGATAATTGGATGGAATCTTCTGCCAGGTACATGTTGCTGGAGGCTCACACTGACAAGGATGGAGTGAGTTCTCCGCTCCAGAGCATCATCATAGATCAAGAGACGTGTGAGTCGCTGCCAGTGGCCGTAGACTGGAGGGTCATTGCAGTGGACGACAACGGGAAGTACGCCCTAGTGGTCAACCCCGCCGCTCATCCCCTGAAGGGTAGGCACAGGGTAGACTGCTTATTGTGTCTGCGTAAAATACCTGTTGATAGGCTCTAAAAATAGTCATCTTTACCCATGATCACTTGCACGGAGGAGGGTGAAGTCAGTCATCTTGAACCATCCTATCACTTATATATAATTAGTGCTTCTTCTCTTCCTTTCTCTCTTTGTGTCTCTCTCTCACTCACATCTCTCTCTCTCTCTATACCTCTCATTACATCTCTCTCTCTCTACCTCTCGTTACATCTCCCTCTCTCCCTCTACCTCTCACTACATTTCTCTCTGTCTCTGTCTCTCCCTCTCTATCTCTCTCTCCCTTTCTCCCTCTACCTCTCATTACATCTCTCTCTCTCTCTCTTTACCTCTCATAACAACTTTCTCTCTCCCTCTACCTCTCACTACATCTCGCTCTCTCCCTCTCTCTCTCCATCTACCTCTCATTACATGTATCTCTCTTTACCTCTCACTACATCTCTCTTTCTCTCTTTCTCTCTTTCTCTCTCTCTCTCTCCGTCCGTCCGTCCGTCCGTCCGTCCGTCCGTCCGTCCGTCCGTCCGTCCGTCCGTCCGTCCGTCCGTCCGTCCGTCCGTCCGTCCGTCCGTCCCTCCGTCCCTCCGTCCCTCCCTCCCTCCCTCCCTCCCTCCCTCCCTCCCTCCCTCCCTCCGTCCCTCCGTCCCTCCGTCCCTCCCTCCCTCCCTGAAACTTTAAAAAACAAATGCTTTAAAAATTATTTATGTTTATTTTATGTTGCTTTTATATTCCATCCTACACATTCAAGTCTAAACATTGAGCTCGAAACTTTATTTTACCTCCTTAGACATAACATGCCTGGAGTAGTTTAATTTTAATATCCCTCGCCACAATTTAGTGTGTGATTTACGGCAAAGTATATTTCATTATCAATTCATCTCCATCTGGAACATTGTCTGTGTTTAGAAAGTGTTTAAAGACATATATTTTTATTAGACATTTTAATTAATTCAAATTGTTGTGAAATGACGGACACTGCTTTAGAATTTCTTTTTAGTGTTATACACGTTTTAATCAGTGTTTATGTTTTAGATTAATGTATAGATAATTGGCATACACAGATTTAGTAAATGTTTTAATTTTATATTAAGTTATATAATTTACAGAGGTATAGTACCACAAATACATCTTTAATACAGTGCTTAATTAATTTTAAATTAATTTTGATGATTTATATAATATACATACAAAGGTTTGCTAGTGTACATCTTAAACCAAAATGTGACTTAATTTATATTAATTTATATAATTTACATTTAAATTTATTAATACATTTATTATACAGTGCATTGATCCGCCATGTGGGAATTAGCGCTATAGGAAAACAGTTTTATTATTATTATTATCAATTCAGAATTTTCTCTATTTTCCCCAGAACTGAAGAAGCCAACCCTCGTCACAGTCGCCTGTCTCCAGTATCTGGGCACGCAGAAACGGCGACCATTGCGCGTGACAGCCCTCAAGGTGACGCCACGAGTCGTCGGCGGAATGTTCTCGCCAGACGGGCGCCACCTGGTGATCTGTTGCTCCGACTGCAAGCAGCACGTGTTCATGACCGAGATATCCCGGGTCTCACAAACGTGGGGCAGCGACCCCGAAACGGAAGTGACATACGACGACGCCCACTCGATGGCAATGAACATGCACATGTTGACACGGAAACGCTTTATGTCACCGGGGCTTAGCCGTGGGCTGGACGACAGGGTGCTGTTCATTCGGGATCTGGGGGTGGGGAAGACACTCCATGAGATGCGGGGGCACCATTACCGAATCGGAATCGTCGTTCTAAACGCACGTCGGCTTCTTGTGGCGTCCGCGACAACCGACGACGCTGTAATCGACGGCGTCACGGAGAAACACGTCCATATTTGGAAGGTGGAAACGGGGCACTTGGTGGCGCGGTGTTGCGGAACGGAGGCGTACAGCCGGGTAGCGTTTTGCGACGGTCACGACGGGTATCTGCTGACATGTACGGCGAAGTCGGCTGTCATCAAAATGTGGCATTATGAGGTGTCGCACAAGACGTGTATCGACGCGGTTGAGGTGTATAATTTCATCGGACACACCGGTGTTATTGTGTATCTTGTGTTCGCCAGTGACAACAAGGTGTTGCTGACCGGGTCACGTGACAACACAGTGAAGCTGTGGAACTTTGAGGACGTGGTTGAACGGTGCGGGGAGGCCATCCACTCCTCCCATAAGCCCCTCCCCCTGGTGGGGTGGGAGGACAGGGAAGATGAGGCCCCAGTCAGGCCTTCCGAAGGAGCCATTGTGACGACATGTGCTGTTCTTACCAAGTAAGTAATGATTAACCTCGATTTTTTTATTAGATAATAGACGATGCGACCAAAGACTAAAATTTATGTACCAAACTATTAAAGGATCTGTCCCAGCCCTCGATCCCCACTGAAACATTCTTCCAGCCTCAAAAACAAACAAAAGACACATTCAGCCTAAGCATTTCCCAGACCATGTATCCTCAAATTCTGTCCCAAAAATAACAACCAACAACACCAGATGCTTCATAGTACCTGAACAATTTAAGAATTATTTTTTGTAAAAACAATAGTTGACTGGGACCGACTGAAAGAGTAGCAGGTTCAGGCTGAAACCATAACTGATTTCAGCCGCCTGATATGCGGCTCAAACACTCAATAACATACATGCTCACCCCCCATCGTATATAATAGCCAATATTGGCTCCTTTACGATGTATCCCATTAAGATTCAGATTGCCAGTTATACCTAGATGTAGTAGTGCAATGGCTCAGAGGTAGAACTTCGGACTCTCGACTAAAGGAGCCTGGGTTCAAATCCTGTGTTGCAGTGTAACATTTTTTCATCCAACATTGCTCCATTTCACTATGCTGTATGAATGAGTACCCGGCTAGATAGTGGTGAACATTAGTCTTCATGCATTAATTGCAGCATGGCTGGATGCTTCCCAGAGAAGCCGAGACGGTGTTCGATTGAACAGGTCTGTCAGGGAATGAAATGTAAAGCGTTTTGAGCTGTATGGACACTGCACTTCATAGGAACTTACCTTTACTTTTTACAGCGGCATTAATTATAATATATTGTAATATCAGAACTGTCTAATCACTACATTCAGTAACTTACTATATTACAAAATCATAAATAAAGCTAAGTAGGAAAACCAAAATTTGCTGTTGAAACCAATGATTAGCAGCATTCATTACAACAATAATAATAATAATTCCGTTGCTTAATATAGCGCTTTTTAGCTAACTAAATATCAATATAAGCGCTTCACATTAATACGATGTGTTCACTAACCTAAAATATAAATTAACAATAGTATATTCTTTGACTTCATGCTGTAAAAAATAATCACTGCATGCACTGATTAAGCCCATAATAATATATTAATAAATAAAAACTATTACTAATAATATTGTATCAAATTAAATAAGTAATTTTTATTTCCAACACCAACATAAAAGTACATCCCAATATTCCAAAATACAACATATTAAACAAATCTTGAATGCCAATGGTGGCCAGTGAACTGAAGAGAAGTGAAACAGTTATGTTTGGTTTAGTCCTATCAAGTATAAACTTGTAACTACAGTATTGCTAAGCGTAACAATTTAATATGACATGTTACTGTTATCTTTTTTGGTATACGATAACAAAATATGAAAAAATATTTAAAATATAATTTCCCTTAAACTACGATGACATGGCGCCATCTCGCAGCCGATACGGTGACAGAATGTTCTCAGTAGCTGGTCCACGACTGTGGAACTCTCTCCCTGCCGAGATGAAGAAAACCTGTTGCCTCGTTACTTTTAAAAGCCTATTGAAAACCCACCTATTCTGGGCTGTGTATGAAGTGTAGATACGTTTCAGTTTATCTAATTTGTATTTTTTTATGTATTTATTATCTTGTACATGTTTTACATTAATTTTACAAAATGTCATACTCATTATTTTAATATCAATATACTAATTATTTTAATAATTATTTTTAGCTAACTTATTTATTTTATTATTTATTACTATTAATTTTTATACATATTTTATGTATTTTATTTACCTTAGCAAACTTAATATTATAATTCTATGACAATTGTATACATACACATATGCAGCGCCTCCAAATGGATATTTCTAGATTTGTGGTGCTTTATAAATCTACTTCTTCTTATTATTATATGATAAGAAAATGTCAGTTAATATTAATAAAGCTTTATTGCCATTTTCAACATGCATTACATGTTAAATTGGAATGTAGTCTGGCATTGACTCACATAGTGCTATATAATAAAATATGGCAAATAAATATATAATATACAGTACCATAATATGTTCTTTAACATGATAAAAATATATTATTTTCATCTAATAAATAAATAACATATCTCAGATATATCTTAAACTAATAGAATCTATTTAAAAATAATTATATATATATATATATATATATATATATATATATATATATATAATGTCCTTTAATATTATAAATTATCTTCTAAAAATACTATTTCAAGTTAGCAAACAAATAAATATCATAAGAGGTATAAAATGACATTTGAAATTATATTGACATTTGAATTATATGTAAAATTGAATTATATTGACTGTTATCTTTGTTCATATACGCTACAAAAATGACAAAATATTTAAAAGATGATTTCCCTTAGACTACGATGACATGGCATTGTTTCCGACAGAGACGGCCAGAACATTGTGGTGGGAACACAGCAGGGCTGGCTCATATTCTACTCAGTCCACACAATGTCAGTGGTCAAATACAGCCGCAGTGGACTGGACAGTGTCCACTCACTCCTGGCCACAGGCAACGGTCAAGTAGTGTCCACTGCACTGGACAGCGTCCGAATCTGGAAGCCACGGACAGGTAGGGACGGAGATGTGAAAAAAGTAGGCACATCTATTTTATTGTGTTTTTTCATAAACATTGCTGTCATGGGAACTCATTATTACTGGTTTGTTGTAAGAACTTGATCATTATTACTGCATGGTTTGTTGTAAGAACTCGTTATTACTGGTTTGTTATAAGAACAAATTATTTCTGTTGGTTATGAGAACTAATTTGTACCGTTTTTATATGAACTCATTATTATTAGTTTGTGATTATGAATTCATTATTACTTGCTTGCCATAGGGCCTAATAATTTATCGTTTATTTACAATTATTTTAAAGCTGTTTATCGACAGGTGTGCTGGTGAGAGAGCTGGAAGGCTCGGCAGGTATGGGGCTACCAAGTGGTGCGGCAGACAGTCGAAATGTTCTTGCAGTCGCCTTTGGCAACCCCCACCACTGCGCCATTCTGTGGAACATGAACACAGGTGTGTGGTCAATATGTGAGATGGTTGTAATGTCAACAGGCCCGGTAGTGGACAACTGAATATACTCCACCCACTTCTTACACGACCATTACGACCTTCTCCCCTCTGGAAGGAGGTACAGAATGCTAACAGTAAAAACCCAGCGAGCCTTTAAATCCTTCATTCCGTCCTCCATCAAGTATCTGAATCGGCCACAATAAAATTAATCGTTGAGCTATCACAGTCTCTACCGCTCCCAATGCAATATTGTTTTATCATCTTAATTTATTTATTTATTAATTAATTTAATTAATTTATATTAATTAATTTATTGTTTTAGCATATTTATTTCAATATATATTATATATATATATAAGTATATATATATATATATTATATATATTACATATTTACATGCTAGATTACTATGTGACTTAAATATTGTGTTTTTATGCAACCTCCAATGTGCAAAATGTATGTAGTCAACAGTGAACACAAAAGTGGACAAATTCTACTCTTTGTATACATTTTTAGCTCCAAAAACGTGGTTATTTCTTGATAGAGTAAACCAGTGGCAGTTCACTGATGTGTAATGTGTATTTCCAACAGAAAGAACTGGGACACTGTCTGTATATATCCACTGTAGTGATATTTTAAAACAATTTGTACCAGGGTCTCAGGTCTGAAACAAAAGCCTGTAATGACACTAAAGACGGACATGTTGACTTTGCAGGGGACAAACTGCACCGGTTACACAAGACGTTTGGCTTCACTCGGGTTGAAATGTCACGTGACGCAAAACTTGTAAGTTGAAATTTTATAAACTGGCCTGCCTCTGACCAGTATATTTCGTTAATGTCTTGTCAGTATGTCAAATTAATACCATAATGTATACATAATTACAGATGCATCTGTTCACCCTTAATTTAGTTGAAAGCAAATTGAAACTCATCAATTACGTAACTACTTGATGCTAACTTTTCTGTAGATTGATTGACTTACTTTAGGTGTTGATGTTGATATTTATCTTAAATATACAATGTGCTATGTAAAATATTCTAAAATAAGCAAAACCCTTAAATATACAATGTGCTATGTAAAATATTCTAAAATAAGCAAAACCCTTAAATATACAATGTGCTATGTAAAATATTCTAAAATAAGCAAAGCCCCTCCATAGACAAAACCCTTCATACTTTTTAGAGCTTCAGTACATGACTGCTAGAGGTGGTCATGAGAGTGGTCACCTAAACTGTGACTTCTATAATACTGCAGTAATAATAATTTAATAATAATTTTATTATAAAGCGCTGTACATCAGAGTTGTATAAAATACAACATTAGTAAAGACTGAATATATAAAATGTACATAACATATTAAGCTTACACGATAAACAAAATGTAAATTATAATAATAAATAAATAGTAAATATCTAATGCTTCTAAAAAATCATAATGTATTACCTACACTCATCAACAATAAGATAATTGATAAAATAGATTAATAATCTACAAAAATTTTCCTCATTGAAGTTACAATGTGTCTTCTGGTGGTCCTAAAATGAACCTGTTCAAGAAATTGTTTATATCGTCTGCCATTTTAATTTTGAATTCTAAATGTTAATGTACTGTATACTTCTTTTATTCCATACACTTATTGTACTGATTTATCTAATCTTATTTATTTACCAATTTTGGTAAATATTATTAATGTTATCACATTGTGTCTTATCAAAGAACCTTTTAAAGAATATTACTTGCTCATTTATTTATTATTTAGAGTACTTATTTATATACTTAATTTATTTACTTTACCAATTTTAGTGCTGATTAGTATTATTACAATTTTAATGTGTTTTTATTAACTGTATATATTATGCCTAACCAATCTTATTGCTGTGTAACTAAAGAACAATTTCTGTTTTAATGTGATGTTTTAAATGGACAATAAAGTCTTTTGAATTTTTTTAATTGAAAAATTACGTTTTTTTTTTGCGCAGTTGGTGACCGACTTCTGCGACCAGCCAGCAGTGTTCAGCATCGCCACCGGGCGGACACTGCCAGTCGACACCGACAGCGTCATAGCGACACACAGATGTACGTGTCTGCGTATCAGTCCAGACGACCGCCTGGTGGTGACCTGTAGCACCGACAGCAGCGTCAAGGTCACAAACCTGCAGACGCGTGTCGCAAGCTACAGTCTGCCGCACCACTCTCCTGTGAAAGAGGCGGTTTTCACCACCGACAGTGCGACACTGCTGACAGCGGGGTTCAAGAACATCCTAATATGGTCAATGGGGTCGGGTCAGTTGGTGTCGGTGCTTCTGCGTCACCAAGACGTCATCAACCGACTCGTTCTGTGCGTCGATGACAAGTTTCTTGTCAGCTGCGGCGACGATCGACAGATCGTCGTCTGGGACATGTCGACGACGACGTCGATGTGCAGCATGAGTACCGACGGCGCCGTGTCCGACGTGCTTGTGGCGCCACGGCTCGACACAGTGCTGTTCGTGCCGACACACGTCGAGTACGTCGCCGCGATGAAGCCCAACCGCATGCTGCGTGACATCGTCAATGGAATTGTGCCCAAAGTGCCCAAGAAGATTCAACATGCCCAAGCGTTTGCCCTCACCTTCTCCAGTCAGAAGGTGCAGTGTCACACGACGCAGGCTTGTGTCATCTTGTAGGGGTTGTGGGAGCCTGTAGGGGGTGTGGGAGCCTGTAGGGGGTGTGGGAGTCTGTAGGTGGTGTGGGAGCCTGTAGGTGGTGTGGGAGCCTGTAGGGGGTGTGGGAGCCTGTAGGTGGTGTGGGAGCCTGTAGGGGGTGTGGGAGCCTGTAGGGGGTGTTGGAGCCTGTAGGGAGTGTGAGTACCTGTAGGGGGTGCGGGAGCCTGTATCGGGTGTGGGAGCCTGTAGGGGGTGTGGGAGCCTGTAGGGGGTGTGGGAGGGGATTAGTGTATTGTGGGTGTGATGTTGGGCCAGGGGAGAAATTGTATGGGAAATGATATGTTATTGGGCAAAGTGGAGGGGGAGTTGTATGGGAGGGAGCAGTATTGGGCAAGGTAGTGGGGAGAAAGTGAATAGAGGGTGTGGAATTGGGCAAGATGGTAGGGAGAAAGTGCATTGGGCAAGATGGGGAAACATTTTATAGAGGGTGCAGTATTGGCCAAGGTAGTGGGAGAAAAGTGATTAGACGGTGCAGGTTTGGGCAAGGTTACAAATTATATTGGAGTAATACTGGAAAAATTGTGAATCATAGTGTTGGGCAAGAGGGAGGTTATTTGTGACAGATTGATCAAGGAAATGGGGAGTGTTTGTGGGAGAGGGGGTTATGTGGGCTGAGACCAAATGTGAAGTGTGTGGAACGTAGTTTGTATTTGGGAGGGAGTTTTCAGTAAGCAAGTGTTTGAACAAGTACTATTTCGACCGGTTTGTTTGATAAAACAACGTTTTATGCTATACACTTAGGAATTATTGTTAAATTAATAATTTATCCATCAGTAGTGTGATATTATAATTGTACTTTATACTCAGCTGTAGCAAACATTAGTTACAACTGTACTCTGACTACATTAACATAGTTTGCATTGTTACAGGCAAATGATATGATGTACAGTAATAATACAGTTACAATCAGGTAGTAAATCAGTATCAGTGTATACGTATTATATTATTACCAAGTGTATTGTATTAACCATGTAGTAACAGTATCGTATTTCAATATTACTCTTAGGAGATGTATCATATTAATCATGTGGTAAATCACAGTAATTAATAACAATTTACAAAAGACTTATCTGCACTGCAAACTATGTTACGCATTATTATAACGAATTAGTCTTGTGCACAAAGAATCAAGAGTTGTATATGATACAGCAAATTGTGTGATGTGATAAATAAAGGTTGATTGTGCTATGTCAACATCTTATAAAATGTGGTGTTCTCTTTTGTGCAGCCATGCGTGAAATCGAGATATACCTGTGGTTGTGTGTGTTCCTCATTTATTAATGTCAACTTTGATCCACTTTAAGTATTTCTTTTTCTAGGTTCCTAGTTATTTTCAGCAGTAGGCTACATTCTATTAACCGTTTAACCTCTCTATATATTATGGTTACAATGTTATTACCTAGTTCAAATAGTCAACCATTTTCAGAATATTATCTCCATGCTGACCTTTCTACGCTGAAACTGAGGATGTTCACTGCCAGGGTGCTTGTTACCTTTAGTGCTTCTTTTAAGTCCCAAAATTGACATAGTTCCCAATGTTTAGGGCCAGATTTTTACACCAAATATCATGTCTACCCCACCAGGGTATTGAACCGAGAGCAGCAGTGTTCTAGGCAGATGTGCAAACCACTACCCTCGCATGCACCCCTGAACTATGGATAACCGATTTACAAACTGGTGATGTATTTGAGAAGTATGGAGGTGTTTATTTGGTTACTTTCTTTGTCATTGGACAGATAGTTTGTCAGTTACTCCCCAGGTGTTGTTACTGTGCAGCCATGTTGACATCAATGTTAATATGTTCCAGGAAAAATTAAATGATTATGGCAACAAGTTTAAGTTCAAAATACTTTCACGGTGACAGGTGCCGCCTTGGGTTTGATGTAAGACCACAATAAGGTGTTCGTCCACCATTACCCGACCAAAGAGTAACAGCATTTTGCAGGTTGTCTAAATTTCTGTAGTGTGGAGTGAGTAGAAATTATGTTTTTGTGCAGCATGGCATCAGAACTGTCAAATTATGACAGCTGTCAGTCGGTGTGTTTTTGCATATTAATACAGTTGTCATTTTGCTTGGTGATGTAATCATGGGCAATTCATGTGTGTTTCAAGCAGAAATTAAGGGGTGTCAGGTTGGAAAGAAGTTTGTGGGAGCCTGAGGTGTGAGAATTTCACAAAACTTCTGTCTATTGAGAGTAAATATGCTGTGAAATTGTCAATAACAAATCTCATAAAGATTAGTAGGAAATGAAGGAAACATTATAATGGTCACCTATGGAAAATGCAAATGTGGTCTGACTCCATTTGAATGCATATGTTTGTGTGTGAGAGCTAGTGTTGTATTAATACTATAACAAATATTATTTTGTAACAAATTAACTTACTTTGGAGCATAGCATTTTTTATATATTCCATATATAAATATCATGTTGATGGTACATGCCAAACTGCATTTAATAAGTAAGCCTTAACCGCAACCAAAAAACAATATTATTTTCTAACTTGAATGCTGTTGTAACAAAATGTTCAAATTATACACCATGTCAGCCTTGTTCATAAAGCGACTCTGAAGACGTACTCACTGGGTTTGGCTGAAGGGATTCTGTGAGTTTCCTGCTAATGATTACCACACTGCCTTGAATGGAAGACTTCGGGTAACACAACAGTCAAGGTCGCTTGAATTACCCACCTCTCAAAAGTGTAGGTGTTAGCTCATAGGTTTAATTTATTTTTTCATTTAATATTTCATTCTAATGACAACATGCATTTCGAAGGTTTACTGCCCGCCAATTTGTGTTTAGTTGGTTTATAAAGCTCGGAACAATGTTTGCAATTTGAAAGATTCCGCAATTTCTGCAACATGTTCAAATGGTAAACAAAATATCCAGTCTTAAAACAAAATTGACTGGCAGTAATGCGGAGGCAATACCCTTTGATGTTTAACTTTCCCACGTTCGAGACAGCAGACTTGACACTTCCCATTAGTGCTCGGACAATTGTGTCCAGAGGAACCGACACCCCTTTTGACATTTCCAAAAATGTTTGGTCAAAAATTGTATTTGATCATTATGTGTAACTTGAATGTTTTGTGTTGTATTCAGAATGGCGTGGTCGACTTTGAAACAATAACCAAATTATATTTAAAAGTTAGGGTCATTGAAACACATTTGGAAGGTCAGAATGTTTCATTAGAAAGGTTCTTTAACTTCTTATGATAAACAAATGATTTCTATTTTCTGTGAAGCGTGTTACAAATGCAGGGTCTCAAGGCAAAACAATACCACAATATCCAGTTATTTTACACACATGCACTTCTGTATTTTGCTTCAAAAACACGATCGAAAACTTGATTGCAATATTATACAAAATTGATAACTAAGCCAAAATTATTTCTGTCAATTATAGATGTTTTTTGTCATCTGTATTGGCATTAATTGTTTGTCCATGAAACCTTTCAAATGCATGTTGGCACTGGTTTGTGGGCAGTTTGCCCTGCCGTGGCTGAGAGAAATGGGGGTGGGGGTGTGGCATGAAGCGCAAGGTTGGTCGTCTAACCAAACGAGGTGGGCCCAAAACATAGTGGGACTTAAATGGTTTGGGAGGTGGTAGACGATAGACTTAAAATAGCTGTGTGAACACAACTTAAAATTGGTCGTGGCATGGATTTGAAATGGTTGGAGGCAGGTCCTTAAATAGGTTGGAAATATGACTGGGCCCCCAAACAGGTGGGAGTTCACTCAATGACCCCTGCCACACCCCCTCTGGAAGGCGGGTTAGTGAGTTAGTGGACGCGTGAAGCAGCAGCACCATTTTCCATATTTATTTCCAAGAAAATCGATTACACAAAGTAGTTGATTAGAATGTGTTAAAAATGAAAGGTATAAATAACTAGCTGCAGCCGAAACCTGCAAATCCAAATAAATACACATCTGTACCTGCACGACGGACGTACCGATACCAACATTATCATCATCATTGTATTGCTCCAATACCGTTCTCCATTCCGGGCGATAAAATACCCAGGAAGACCACCACACAGACAAAAACACTCTATGCTTAAATATGACTTTGTACTTTATTTTAAAAACATAGAAACTCTGGATCGCCATCAAATCTGTATCCAACAATATAACTAAGAAAACTCCCCATATACAAAACAGAATAGGTATGAAACATGCACACCGTTACAACTATTGAAAGTACACAGCAAAGGTAGATAAAATTAAGCAGTGCGCTCACTATGACTTAAAACTTGACGACACAGGTCGATGTGAAGACGGCTACGTGTAGACGATCTGACAGATCTGTATTCGCCATGTGCAGGCGTCCGACTGAAATGCAACTTCACGTTGCGTGTTATCAGTACCACGTGGGCGAATGACTGATTAGAACTGTGATAAATGCACCTGTTAACAGGAGCTGTGTAGTGATTCAATCACTTTGTGTGCCAAGCCGTACAACCAAGCAGAAACCAGCTGAATTCTCCCTACCCCACATGGCGAGCCCTCGGGCTGCGTACACATGTAATGTAACAGCGAAACACCCACATCTCCCTATTATTAGCATAATTTAAACAAAAATAATAATAATAATGTAATAATCATAATAAAACCTTAAACAAAGAAAAATACACATTCTCAATAAACACATGAAAATAAAAGTTCCACATTTCCGGAAACCTCTCAGATATAAAAAGTATCATAACCATTTTATGTAACACTGTGCATTAACAACATATCTGGATAGTCTTCGAACAGCTCACCAAGAAGTAATGACTGACTACAGCATGTCTACGAGTACTAAAAATGCTAACAAATTACAATTTTTGACCTGCAAAAACAGATGTCAGTACACTCACGCGGGGCCAGAAATGTCCCGTTGATTAGAAAACCTTGTGAAAAAACGTTTGCGTTTGGAGTGACAAAACTGACTTGGTGACGACGTGGGACCGCGTTTGTGCGGAACTCACGCAATATCAGCATGCCATCGTACTGAAATCGATCGAGGTGTACAAAAGTAGTATCACATTTTGACTGCCGGCGAATCTTTGGTATATATATATATATCTATATATAATTATATTGGAAAACATGTGAACGAGATCTCCCTGCGAAATGAAAGACACCACACGCTGCCCGGACCCTGCTTCACAAGCAATCGCGTCAATGTGTCGCGTCGCGTCGCGTCGCGTCACCACCATACAGTAAGCTCAGCCTCAAGAAACAACACTGTCATGAGCGTCGATCAACCGACACAGAAGCAGGCAGAACTGCCATCGTTTTCAAATATTACTTCTGTTCTACGATACCTAACTACTTCGAATCGACGCACGCACGACAGTCCACACAGCCAAAGGAACAACAGCACACATTGTCAATGGTACGACAGCCGATCAACAACGATAAAGCGCCAAGATGTCACTGCCGACGGCGACACAAAGTTGTCACCGACATCTCGACCCACTGCATACAAACTAAGTTGCCCTCTGTACAATCAACAACGAACACATCTTTGTAAAATTATAAAGTATCAAAATCAGGATAGTTTGACAGCATATCAAAACGTGTAAGTACATTCAGCTCGGCAGACATTGTGTTGAGAAAACAAAACGGATGGTGGAGAGGAACCTTGCCACGTGCAGCCTGGTGTTGCCATTCTTAGAATGCCACTTTGAGCAAATTTGCCACCCGGTAGGTAAAAACTGTAGGCATGAGAGAATCCACAACAAATTGTGTATCAGAACGATAAAAATTTCTAACTTAAATGCAGGCCAAATGATGCACTTTGGTAGTAGAAAAGACTGCTCACACAGACACAGAAAGGAAATGTTTACTGATCAAAAATGTCTGCACCACTACAGGTTTTAAGATGTACACACAGTAGGATGAAGATGGCTTCCCTTCAGAACACACTGTACGTTCCACAAGAGGTGAAGTTAGACAAACACCTGATGGTAAATCACAGTTAACCCCTTCACTGGGGTACATTGTGTCTGCACTGGTTGTGTGCACCAACAAAGCTGGAGGGACCAGTGGTTCCCATTAGCAGCAATGCTCACAGCTAAGATTCAGCAATCCAAACGAACAGTGCAGGAAGAGTGGCACACACAATTGCCTGGTGGAATCCTATGATTCTGTTCAACAGTGAAGACAGAAAAGACAAGGATCTGGGGACCAGTTCACTAATATCATGAGCTCATAGGGAAAATCCATCTTAAATTGAATGTGTTGTAAAATTTAAGGAGTGTTTTCAACTTTATATCACAGATGACCCAATTTCTGTGGCAAACCGGTGAAGGTTTCAATGTGGTGCATCCTAGTGTTAGCAGAAGATAATTTATTATTAATGAGTGAATGCAATTATAAAAAGTAAAATCCAGCTTTTGAGTTCATCAGCTGAATTTATGAGCTCATAAAAATGTCAGTGAAATGGTCCTGTGTTGCCTTAGTTGTTAATGAATGCCTCATCATCACGGGCTTCAGTCTGGGCTACAGTGTGAAACAGAAGTGCAACATCTATCCATCCCATCATGTAAACACAGCACGACATGTCCACATTTAGGCCTTGCTAACAAATACTAATATAAATCAACCATATCGTGTTACCAGTTCGAGTAAGCACCAACACATTCACGTATACAAATTGGTATGTATCGCATGCTACACACACACAACAATTACAACTGTAGACCACAATATTTGGCAACTAACCGAGTGGAGATAAATTCACCATGGCCGTGTAACTAAGAAAACCCTCTCGAGAAGAACCGCACTCGAAAACTATTCGGAGACCGAAAGTAAATCCAGCACTGCGATGGCAGTCATGACAACAGTTACTATTGCTCAAATTAACGAAACATCAATGCAAAACGTTACGAAATAATACTGTCTTTTTCATATCACTATAACAGCAGTCAGTATATGATGCTTATAAAACCTCGCGCAACGTGACCGATACATGTTTACCTGTGCGTCATCAGTGTGCACCTGGAGAGTCGACGTTGACCTCCGACCCGCCGCATGCTTTGAAAATACATTAGCAAAACACTAGGTATTAAAAATAACTACACGTGCTTCTGCAGATTATCATATAAACAGTATCGTAGGTATTAATAAATAATAATAATAAAACTCCGACTGCCACCAGCGTGACAGGCGAACAGGCAGGTCTGTGCCAGCGGAAATGTGGGGGGCTGGTGTAAATGCAATATATTGATCTTTTTAGGGGTCATTTCAAAATGCAGATGTCCAAAATGGAGCACACCTGCTGAGTGATGCAGTTCGATGAAGCGTGAAGGTGAAGTCGTGTGATCAAACTACCCTACTGATGTTTACATGACGCCTGTGGTACCTGGGGTGGTCTGTGTACGAATTTCATCTGGCACCAGGCATGGGTGATAATATGTACCTGCACTGGGAGCTATTTCAGGAGCACTATCCGAAGGACAACACTGCCAGTAGAGAGATTAAAACGATGCTGGGTCTAAATTTACCTAACACCAAAGGAGGATTTCTCAGAACTGCTCTTTGATCTCTGATATTTTGTGGAGCAGATCTCTATTTAATTTATACAGACACGTCTACCAAGTGTCTACACAAAGTGTGGGAAATCTTTGGACTGGTGGGGGAGGGGTAAACAGATGTTTAGGATTGTTTACACCAAGTTATTCAAAAAGGAGGTTGTCAAAACCAACACCATGAAGCTAGAGGGCGACGAATCGTGGGAAAATGTTGCATAACTGTTTCTGGTCGTACCCCAAACATTGCCACTATCACGTCCATAATACTGACCGACTTGTGCACAGGTGAACCACACAACAGCTCCCCTGATGTGGAAAGGATGCAACATCCGACCAAATACACTTGTACTTTCCAAGCACTGTGGCAATGAGAAAAGGAATAATTTATGCACACAAGAACAATCCAGATACCTCCAAAGTGGCCACCTTACACCGACAACAGTTCAGTGGGTCACAGTCGCTCAGACGACACCAGTGCGACAACAACGTCGACAAATGACAGCGGATGTGATGTGAATTGTGACACTAAGAAGAAGCCTGGGTCGACATGACAATGGACCTGTCAACTGAAGCAACACACCAGGCCAGGCCAGGAAGGAATAGCACCATAGAAATTATACAAAAACTGGACAGCGTGGTGACGGTCAATGTTTGCAGGACGTGTAGGGTGTGTGGCATTAGGGTGAAATCATTGCCTTTCTGGGTTCCGTGGCGCAGTCAAAGGGTGACATGAAATTGCATGTAAAATTTACCGACAAGTGAAGGATTTGTAGGTTTCAATGTCTTTTGGATGTGAACATTAAGCTATTTTTGTGAACTACGCGGTTATCAGAATCACCGAATCAGCTTGTGAAGTGTTAGGCAAACATCTATTTAGTATTGTGATTAGCAGAAGTTTGAAGTGTTTTCTTTTTGTTCTATCATAAATGCTACTCCGCCGTATACATAATTGGTTTACCCAGGGTGACTGCACAGGTTTACCTCTAATTTTACATGCGATTTCATGTTGCACTGTTGATTTGACCAAAGAACTTCAAAAAGGGTATTACCTTCATCCCCAATCACACCAGACCTACACACTGCCTTCGTGACTATGTAATGCCCATTGGGTGGTTAAATGCTGTATAAATACGATACATCTTTGACCTTGGACAGGACACCAAAGAACCCGATGAAGGTGAATAAAATATTTGCTCAACTGCACAATCAACCAATGCTCAAACGTCATATAAAAACATAAAACTACTGAGAGGAGTTATATATCATATACACCCTTGCAGCTGTCAATTCAAGATACCATTAGGCAAAATGGAAGAAATACCCAAAACTTCTTAGCATTTAAAAGGGCTACTGCAGTATATAGTTTACATGACAGTACAATAATACATGAAAATACATGCATACACCAGTAGCGCACACCCATGTGATTAGTAACATTAGTTACTGTGGGAAACGTAAATTATAATTTCATGTCGAAATTTGCTCAAAATGTTTCCAATAATGAGAAAGGAAATGTTAAAACCATGATGTTGAGTTATGTAAATGATCATTTAACTATGAACAACTAAACCGGATAAAGATAATGCATGAATTGCACAGAGGGAAGTGTTGTTTCAGGTGGATGTTACAAACTGATGCATTACATGTCTAGAACCAGGGCTTACATCATTAACTGTTGGATGATAACAGACCATCTAATCTAAATAAATTTGTTGTAACTCAAGTATTTAGTACGAGATTGAATCTAAACTCGCATTTTGTGACAAGTGTGAAATATTACGTGTTAATACAACAAGTAACTTAACTTTTTTTACTGTGAAAAAGATTTTCTCTCTCTCCAAATCTGCATGTTCTTTTATGATGGCACATAGGTGTATTCCATGGTATTTTTATCACGGGAAATGACTCTCATAAGCCACTCTCAAGGTGTCAAGATATTCGCTTTCTGAAGGTCTGATTCTCGGTCTCCAAAAGTAACAGGAAATGTCTGGTGTTCCCATGATAGCAGTCTGATATCATTATGTGTGAAGTGGGTGAACGAAGCCAGCCATAGGCTGCCATACCAATGACTAATCTATAACAGTTCTATAAACACTGAACACTGCATGGCAAAGTTATAAACATTAAACAACGGCAAAGAATCTTGAGCAAAAACGTAATCAAATCCAAACTCTTATGTTCTAAAATACTTTCTACAAAATTGCACAAACAAAAACGTGTACTGTAATACGAAAGACGGAAGTAAAATATAAGAAACATCTTGTCCAATCGATCCGTGTGGCATATAAAATCGGCTTACTAAAAGGTATGGAATGAACGTTACAAATCAGTTAAAAAAACTAACAAACTATGCCAGCTGCAATGGCATGATTTAAATATGCAAATAACGCACCCCCTACAAACAGTGGAAGGTACCACAGGTGAAACCAACGGGTTTCTTTCCGGGAAAATCGAAACAACCACCAACAACAGACCCGCAGAATTAGAAGGCCAAAATGAAGGCATTGTTTCACGTGTGACGCTCGATAATAATAATAGCACAAGACACTGGAATCTGGCGTCAACTACACCCAGATGTTGGACACTACTAGGCGTGTGGTTACTTTGTTCCAATCTTTCGCTGCTCTGTTGACGTTTTATCCAACACAGGCAGCAAGGAATAAATATCTCCAAACCAATGTTATCATCGGACGTACTCAAAAACATGAAATCGGTGCCCTTTAGCTGTGCCGTGACGGCCGCTATTGAAAACAGGCGAATCAATCTAGATACAGTTGCACAAACAGACATCATCAAAGTCAACAATCAAGTAGTGATAGTAGTAGTAGTAGTATTATATTAACTTACCCAGAAATTCATTAATTTACTATCATCGTAGAAAAATGACAGATTTGCCTATCTACACAATATCACAATGACGGTAGAAAACCGACGGCAACGACTTGGAACGGCCGACAGGAGACTAAACACAGCAAACGTAGACACACACACACATCCAAGTTTAAATAGACCACCACAACTATTCGTCCCTGTCTGAATACACACACATGGCTCAGACATGCTCAGCCAAGTAGAATGAACCCTTGGTTGGCAGAGGTGCAATGCAACGGAAGGCATTCCAGACACATTCTCTCGACTTATCATGGTTGACGATTGTGGTGACGATGCTAATGCAATTGAAAACAGTCACTTTGCAGTCATATCAGCATGACTAGACAAAACTCATCGATCGGTACAAAAACTGAATTTTATTAAAAAAGGGCCTCAATGGATGTGAGCAAATTGAATGACATTTCTCTGCGGTAAAAAACACCAATATTCCTTTCCATACGAGGACTGGTTATTGTATTGAAAGAACAAGACAAGAAGTGGATGGGAGGATGAATGCAGACAACTATACCAGCTACACATCCAGAAGATGGGAAAGGAGTGACGTGTTCAAGCACTGCGATATTGTAAACACTGGACATTTATTCCACCACACTGTGTGTGTCACGTGACTAGTACCAGGTAGAACAGTGAAGAATTTGCGAGAAACATTCCAGCGCCGTTACACGTAACAAAGCCGTTTTATACCACTAAGAGCTAGACTGTTATCACTGAAAAACCTTGAGAAACGTACTATTATGCCGACGTATCACAACTACCCAATAACACGTTTTCGAAATTTGTCTAAATACACCTACATGGATTACACAGTTGAAACTTTCCGGTTCTCGCCGCCGCTGCCAAACCTACAGGGTTTCCACCCAGCAGCCCGCCCGCCCGATCACAAGCAGAAAACCCGCACAAAGCACCATTTGCAATCTCGCCAAACCCGCGAGAGTGCACGCGCACCCAGCGCATGTCAACAACAACAACAACAAAAACATCAACAAGCTACGGCTAGGAATAAATAGTGGTAGACACCGACAATATATATATAAATATACACACGGGTACGCACACAGCCAGACACACGACACGCACACAACACACAGCGATGGACGACCCATCGTTTATTCCTCGGGTTTCGGCTGGACATGAGAGCAGAGGCGGATGCTAAACAACAGTTTTCATCATAATACAACCACTGCCTGGAGTCTAGAGCGGAGCCTAGAGCAGAGTCGCTCTTACTGCAAGAGCTAACTATAAAGAATCAACAGAAGTGAGCAGGAGATGGCCATGTGTTAATTACCACTGGTCAAGACCACTAATTAGACATGCCCCAAAGCTGCAACCAGAATTCACACGGGAGGCACGGAGGAAAGGCTGAAGCCAATAAGCCAGTCGTGTCGCATAACCACAATCTTTATAGAAAGGTTCTACATCGACGGCTTCCTTTAGCGCAGAAAATGACACTGATTAGTGATGTACATAAATCTGATTCCCAAGATGGACGCAATCAACATCGCCGATGCAGATGTATGACTCGACAGAACTCCAGCTAAGCACACTTTTAAAATCCCGCCTACCCACGACGGAACTCTGTATACATGAACAGGACAACATGTGGCTGAGTGTCGATGGGAAGGTATTCACACCCCTGCCTTCCCAGTAACACAGCGAGCACAATTCAGCGGTGAATCGAGGAAGATCACACCAACAATGCGATGCTACAAGTTATCCAATCGTTTCTCGCAGAATTTCTGAATGTGTAAATCATTTCGGAAAATAGCCCCACATTTTGCATGTCTTTCAGACAGTATAAATAACTTAGGAAAATAACCACATCCAATGCTATTTGGATTGGGAATGCATGAATCACCTACGCACTATGGGGGTGTATCGAATGAAAAACCAACACCTGAGGGGCAAAATTACAACATCAAGGACAGGACTTTACAAGTATGTGCCCCGTTTCGTGCTTTGTGCTTTGCAGTAACAGTTTTGACAGTTCGTGCAAGGGGATTCTCCGAGTGTTGCTTTCCGTGTTTTACTCTGTGAAATTTCTACTAGTTCTATGTATTTCATCAAAGCTCACAACATGTACAGAAGCACACGTATCTGTGTTGCTCAAGCAACCACTGGACATGTCCGTACTGGACACACTTGCACCGACTGACCGATCAATGCACACAAATCACGAGACACACTTTGAGAGCAACACACACACTGCCACCAGTCGACTGGCGCCATGTCCTCGATGGCGCCATTGTAACTGTATAACACGCGCACAGCTCGTGACAACAATTTCCTATAATTTAAGAGACAATTACAATATCCTCATAACAATTACTCAGCAAGCTGCGCACGCAGCGTCTCGCACTGCACTGCACCGCGGTGCCCGCATGCGTGAGGCAAACAATTCGTGAACAGCGTAGAAAATAAATAAGCCATCCGATGATCACGAGAGGCGGAACAATAGAAAACTACGACAGAACAGTAGTAGTAGTAGAAACCCGCACACTTCTAACAATGAGGTATTGGCGCTAGAAGGATCAGGATATACAGGTATTATCATCACAGCAGCATAGACTGGCTACATAGTCACATGATCTCACCACACCAGACAGACTAGTGCGTCACCGAGCGAAACGCAACGGTAGCGGTGACGCGTCGGATCGTGGCGCCATCTAGCACCAGCGGAAGGGAACGGTGCGCGGTCGGTCGGCGCCTTCCTTCACGAGCGGCTTGTGGAACTCGCGGCCGGGGCTCGAGTGGATCTGGGCCCAGCAGTGCTCGCAGTAGTACTGCAGGCACGTGACGTTGGCGCAGAAGAACGGGGCGAATTTGCCGGCACAGCGACTGCCACCGCACTCGTCACACATCTGGTCATCCAGGACGTACGGCTTCACCTCCACCTGGCGGGGATCAGTCACACCATCAATCTATGTTACATTTCTTAATGAAAACATGACTTCATAAATCAACGAACGGACGGACATGCAGGTCGGCGGACGCAGGAAAGGGGGGACATAGGAACAGAGGACGGAGGAAAGGGGGGACATAGGAACGGGGGAACGGAGGAAAGGGGGGATGCCGGAACGGGGGATGCATGAAAAGCGGGACGTAGGAACGGGGGATGCATGAAAAGCGGGACGTAGGAACGGGGGGATGCAGGAATGGGGGGACGTAGGAATGGACGGAAGGACGGACAGACGCAGGAACAAGGGGACAGGACGGACGGACGGACGGACGGACGGACAAACTAATCAGCCAACCAACCATTTGTTATTTTTCTGCTTTCTTACAAATACTGATGTGTGAGTATAATTATGATCACACTAAAATTAATCTAGTCTAGTATTCAATTATGATTATGTTTGCTTGTAACCATTACTATCTTAATAACAATAATGGTTTACCTACTTCCTAAACATGCTTTGCAGCTTTCCTTTCAAATAAAATTAAACACCACATTTTGTCGACATGGTTTTAACAAACTATTACATCTGAACGTAAAAAATACTATGTTTTCACTGCATAACAGATGACAAGAAACAAGAAATATCCTTTATTCACAATAAACCTTATAAAATGTTTTTTTACCAATGGTAATGAGTTTAAAACATGGATTTATCAAATAAACTAAAACAGCCCTGTTAAAATGTTAAGTCAATGTTTAGTGAAAATACTATTACAATCTACCATGGTGAAATACGAATTACAGCCACCAGACTTCATCCGCTAAACACCAATCTATCGGCATGATTAATTTCTAGTTCCCTCATCAGTGACCGGTGCACAGATTTGAGTTGGTGAGGTCAGGCAGGAGAAACTGCAGAACATTACCCAATCCCTGTAGTATGATTACAATCGGAAATAGGTTGATTCTAAGAAAGCCGGCTGCTCAGGTCTCCTCTACACTCAGTACACTTAATTAATTATTAGCAACCATCCGTGAGCTGCCAGACATGCAACTCACCGGGCTCGTGTCTCTAGCCAGGTCACAACAGTGGCCAAGAGTAATTAGAACATTAGAAACTCGTTCAACAAGTGCACAGATACTGATCAACCAGAAATGACAGCAGACACCCGAATGCTGTGAAACTGGTCAACAAATGTTGGTACCCTTAAGCTGATCACTGCTCTCATTTCACAACTCAGAAAGTTGATCTTATTCTGCGGAATGCGATAATGCTGACATGGGCTAATATGATGACTTTGGAGTATTATAAATGCATCTCTCCTGAAGTGCTGAGTGCTCTTCTGATGTTTGTTTTCATTCATTTCCTTGGCCATTGATCTTTGATGTACCTATTGACCGGTGTTACATTTCAGACAACACAGAGACAGTTATCTTGTTATGTTTTTTATATGTTCTGCTTTTGAAGTGTTTTCTCCTACCATACGATATGATACGTAGTTTGTTGCTTATATACAAATATCCACCATTGTCTACAGCCGGTTACTCACTCATACATGTGACTGAACCTGAGCAAACTGGAGTGAATGAACACACCCAAGGTTTGAAGCAGCAATGAGAGGTTTTGAACCTGCAACTACTTGACTGAGAGTGTGGTACTCTCAGGGGTCGAAATAGTAGTAGTAGTCCGGTAGTCCAAGGACTACCAGAAACTTAGTCGGACTACCAAAGATGATGCCAGCAGTAGTCCGATGGATTGCCACAAAATTTGGGAATATTTTTCAGATTTTTTGTTTGTCATGTTATTTTGCTTAAATCTGGACCTACCACATATATCTGAGGACTACCAGATTTCCCAACTAAGTAGTCCTGCTGACTACCAGAAATTTTGTAGTTATTTCTACCCCTCACTTTACCACTGTGCCAATGCACCCTACACCAAATAAGCATCACAGATAAATGTAAAACTTACACGTTTGTCGATGTCGCCGTGCTGCAGCTGCACAAACCTCGCACTGATCGCTGCGATGTAGCTCTGCTGGTTTGAGAAGGCGACACGCCCCGCACCTTTGGGGTACTTCAGCTCGGGGTCAGTGTCGATGCCGGCATAACACACGCCCCCGTACAGACGGTCCATGATCATCGCAAGCTCCACTGGAGATAACACCACCAGGCAGACGTTCAAGTAGTTGTCACATGTTAAAATAAAAAGTGATGCAGATAGACAGCAATTACAAGATGATCTAAATAAGTTGACCGAATGGTGTTTAATTATGGGAAGAGTAAGTGCCTCCACACAGGACATGGGGATGAAGATGCACAATATACAATGGGTGATACTGTACTAAATACTACCGTAAAGGAAAAGGACTTAGAGTTAACTATTAGTGCTGATATGAAAGTATCAGAAAAGTGTGCAATTGCAGCAGCGAAGGGACACCACATGTTTGGATTAATTAGGCGAAATATAGTGTACAGGGAAAAAGAACTAATAATACCACTGTACAAAACAATAGTTAGGCCTCATTTAGAATATTGCATACAGACATGGAGGCCATATCGCAAGAAGGATATTGATATATTAGAAAGAGTACAAAGAGCAACCAAAATGATACAAAAACTCAGGAATATTAGTTATGAAATGCATCTAAACGAATGTGGATTAACAACACTAGAAACCAGGAGACTGCGAGGAGATCAGATAGAAGTTTTTTAAATATTGAATGGGTATGAAAATATTGAGAGAAATATTTTGTTCTCGGTTAAGAAAGAGATAAGGACTAGAGGACATGGAATTACATTAGCAAAGAAGCAGTGTAGATTAAATATTAGAAAATTTTCATTTTCACAAAGAACAGTAAATGAATGGAACAGATTATTGGCTGATTGTGTAGGTGCTAGTAGTGTTAATACGTTTAAAAATAAAATTGACATGTACCTAAGAAGGTCGGGGTACATTTAGATAAATAGGTTGGACTCTCGATAAGCCATCTTGAGTTTATTCTCTAGGTGGCAATCTTGTTAAATCTTGTTATGTTGCATAGGAGACATCCGATTGGTTAAACTGATCTCAACTGTTCTCCATTCTGATTGTCGGTTTGATTGGTTGTCACGTATCGTGGGAATCAAATTGTATGTGGTACCATAGTGATACATTATAATGCAAATTTTGATGCCAGTAGCAATTCATACAAACTGCACTGCCACACCAAGGGAGGGTTGAAAGTGTATTATGTTATTTTCTTAAATTTGTGATGAGACAATGCATTAGATGTATAACATTTTTAGGATGTGTCATATGCTCATAAGGCTGAATAAGCTGAGGGAAGAGAGTAGGGTGAGTTCAACTTAACAAGAAGGTGCCATGTGAAGAGGGTACTTAGTAGAGACGGAGGCTGGCACACAGAGAAACAGCAAGGAGATGAATAGATGTAATGATGTACTTGTGAAACGGTGAGTTGAATTAGTCGCACAGGACGACTGATTCAGTGCAGCTAGTGATGGGAATAGTGTCCTTCATCATCAGTTTGGTCAAATTGACTGATTGTGAATTTGTTTTTTGGGTGATCATTCCAAGAAAAAATTATCGATGGCTCTAGTGTGACTCACTGCATGTAAACAAACTACACATTTCCTGAAAATGTGCAAACTTGTTTGTAACAATGACCATATAAAAGTTACCAAATGCCCTTATGCTTATATATTTAATGTGTCTTTCCAAACACGCCATAAACATAGCAGTTTTGCGTGTCTTTTTTCTAATTCAGCAATCATACATATCTCAACCTGAACAAAATGTTATATTATCACAATGGTTAATGAAATAATGGATTGGCGGCCAGAACCAATCAATCATCAATAAAGACAATTAACTGGAACAACACTAAGTGTATACAAAATGAGTGGGTTCCACCCTTATATAAAGCAAACTATGAGAACATGCCTTGCGTAAAAACAGCTAGGTTGTTACCCTACGTACATGCTCGCAGAGGTCGTGGTACACCCCCAACAAATATGGTTTTCCTTGGATCAAGAGGTTGAGAGCCATCCATCACAAAGTCAGAGTCGCTTAAGTTCCAAGGCCTGATCTGAACCTGAAAGTATATCATTTAATATTATTATTCGGAAGAATTTACGAAGTGCCACATTTCTGAGTGAAAAACCTGCTCAAATGCTTTGATAACAATTGATAAAAACAACCAAATATAAGAGCTAAAGAAAAAGGTTAAATAAATAATAAATCCTACAGGTGCAACAATACATCAAACTAACGATGTGATGATTGTATACTAGCAAAATGGTTAATCAAAATGTTAATAGTTATTATCAATAGTACAACGAATTAAAAGTAGCAATGACAGTTGACAAACAGATCAAAAGGTTCACTTGTGAAAACAGATACAATATTCATACATGTGGCTAACTTTCCTTTTAAAATTACTCAATAATTTCAACAGTAATCTATTATATTTGTGACGTCTGAGTGACACACTGTTCTCCAAGCTTACAGAAGCTTGTTTTCTTTAGGAAGACAGCTATTGTAAAACGTATTTAGCAGCTAGATAACAGATAGAGATAGAGCGTGTAATAGACATAACAGAATGAGTGTAACAGGTCGATATTGACCAGTGGGAGACACATGGAGACTCCCACACACTAGAGAATCTGTCAAAATGTGTTGTACAAATCTCCACCTTACTGGTAATTAACGGTTACTTTAACTATACCTAACCCTAAGCTAAGTTCAACTAATCCTAAACTTACGCTAAACCGTAATCTTAAACCGATACTGCTAACAAATGACCCCTCAACACAATACCAATATTACGGTACCACCGTAATCATGGAGCTACATGTAACCGCTGCTGACGATGATGAAACCAAATTGCTGGCGAGTTTTGCTTTGCGCGAGTTTGTTTTGTGAAGTTTATTTATTTAAGTAATTTTAGTGAATTTATTTTGTAACCTTGTATGTGTATATGAATATGAGATATGTGAGGAGTAGTTTGGCGGTTGTATGTTGTCGTTTTCATAGTTTAGTCAGACAGTAAGGGGGCCCCAAATGTAAAATCACCCGGTCCTGATTTTGTAGCAGAGCACATAAAGGAAAATATTTGAGGGATATTCGTTTATAGAACTGCACATTTTTTCGAATTTCGAATTGAATAGCGGCAAGAAGTGCAAATATTCAAAATTTCTAATACGAATTGAATTCTGTGCCTTCCTTAATAAGTACCTGGCTATAGACACCTGGTAGAGAACTGAGTCTCCATCGTACATGGGTTGTAGCAAGGCTTATAGCTTCCCAGAGAATTCCAGATATCAACCGAATGAACAGATCTGCCAGGGAGTAACGTGTAAGGCTTTGAACAACCCAACAGTCTGGTTACCAGGCTAGATATATTAAGTTACCTTTTATCTTTTTATTTTTGATTGTGGAAATGGCAAATCACATACAAAGTACTGTGGTGGTTGCGTGAATTGAACCAAAGCTAAATACATGTTTTTGTAGGAATGTGCCTTCCCTGGAAGTACACTTACAGGTTTGTCTTTCATTGTCGGACTGGAGACGCACCAGTAGAACTTCTCATCGTCCACAATGCAGGCGTCAATGAGCGCTTGCACCGACATCTCATCTTGGAACAACAGGAAGCAGTAACCTGCAAACACAAGCGCCTTGTCACATCTTGTCACGCCTTGTCACACTCACTCATGTCACTGCAATGACAGAGCACTATTAGTAATATTGTTACGTTTTATACAGTTTTAAAAACATATTTATCTGCTGGTCATCTTAGTTATTTGATGAAGATTAATGTGTCAGTCAAAATGTCATGATATATATAATATATATATATATCGTAAACCGACTGTGAACAAGTAATAGTATTACTACTTTTGAACTATCCAGTCCAAGCACTTGACTCACTGACACCACATCTGTTGTCTCATATGTCACTAGTTTGACATATACAATCACACGCTTCAAGATTGAGGCCAAGATCTTGTGACAGTGGCTTTTATAGATTTTGGAGGGTATCATTAAAAGGCAGCCAAGTTGGCCATGAACCATTGTTTAATTTTCAAGGCCTGCATGGCGATCAGCTGCATGTGCATTTTGACAAGGTTCTGTGTAGTAGTTCAGCTCAGTATCAATGTAGTTTTGTACACATAACAGTTAAATTCCATGGAAGACATCTGTAACATTTATGTTCTCAGGATGTTGCTAAATACATGCAAATGCAGAAGAGGACTTTCCAAAATATTTGTAAATTGTGTATGTTATAATACAAATCTGAAAGGTTTTGTTACGTCAGCACAGGTTAAGCAAATGCCCCAATTGATCAGTGGTCCTTTAAATAATCACAGAAAACAGGTATGTAATGTTCTGAACAAAATATTAACCCCTAGCAGTACGAACCCTTAACCAACAGTGTTTTCAATATAGTTAAAATAAGTGTCAGTCTCTTCTGAGGTATCAACACATCAACCTTTCAAAGGTTCTTCATAGTTATCAAACGGTTTAAAGCAAGAGCACTGTACGTCAACCGAAGACAGAAAAAGTTAACCACAGACTGTCAAAAACTTGTGAGATTACATGTAAAAAAGACATACCATTCAGGCATGGAGAGGCACAGTTAGTAAGGACATGTATCAAATACCAGCGCAGGCTGCTGCTCCTGTTTTTCTGTTGTAAGTGCATGAAGGTTACAGCTACTGCTGCAGGGAATGTTATATCTGCCAGTTAGGTGCAGAGTCAATGCAAACAAGATTACTGTGAAGAGGCTGTTCAGAAACGAACACAGAAACAGATGTAAGATGCTGCCAGTGGGGAACATTTTCCTTCGTCCTGACTGTACAAATGATGTCAACAAAATTAAAACCTCAAAAACATCATAATACATGTATATGTAACCTTACGACACTGTGGGAAACACTGGCATTTTAAAGAGAATGTTCAATATTTACGCCCATTAACCTACTGATTTATGGAAGGAATACTGCCATTCACTTGGTCAGCTTATTTGTCTGTTATCAGGATGTTGCTAAATATTTGTCTGCATTTGCAGCCATTTGGCCATTATGCCTTAACTGTTTCAGAATAAAATCCATATTTACGTGTTATTGTCCTCAGATATCTCTCCATGACTTACTATTGTTGAAAATATGTTATTTCACTATGATATGAAATATACAAGTTTTACTAAATCCGTAGAGATTACCACACAGCTATAGAACACAGATCAATCATTCTTCACCTTTAAAGGTGACATATTACGTTTTTCTTAGAATGATTGATTAGTCTATCAAGTTAAGAGTTTTACAACATCTGAAAATAACTTCAGCAATTACACAACAATAGTAGAGATTAAAACTTGTCTTTTAAAGTTACATGAATTATGACATATAAAATAAAGGAACTGATGGTATTTTAATTACACAAAAACACTTGTTAAACAATGTACAATTGAGTAAACTGCCATTAACTTGTTGCCAGTACATATTACTTGACACTTCATAGATGGAAAATGTCCACAAATTAGTCATTATAACTGAATATGGTAATTACACAGTTCATACAAATAAAGAAATAACATATTTCAGAGCCCAAAACAACAAAATTTTCCAGTTCAGGACTCTATATATATATCTAAGAAACAAATACAAATTATATGTATCGTAAACTCTCTTGCATATGATCAGTGAAAGGAAGATATGCACCATAAACAAGATGGATTATATAAAGGCACACTAACACACATCTTTAAATAAACACTCTGCTCTTGTGATATCATTATTTAAATTTTATGTAAAAAAGGAAGTAAAGCAGCAAGAAATGGGATCAATAATTAAACACTTGAACAGTTTCCTCACGTAGTACTTGGCTTATCTTCTTCTTCACTCCACACAACATTCCCAGGCTACTTTACTTTGTATACAATCACAAATTTGCATTCTTTCTTCAGTTTTTACACACATTCTTCCACATTGGTTTTCCTCAGCAACAATTTCAACACATTCATCTGTGATGCTTTTTGTCTCTTCCTGGTAGCATCCACAATATTTCTCACATAATTCATAATGGTAACCAAAGCTATGCTTTCTTGCACTGCCCGGCCATTTTATGAATAACATCAGCGCTATCATATCACTCCCATTCGTCTAGATGTCATCGCAAAATTAAGATAAATAGCATTCTTATGCTCACAAAGACGAAATGGTTTCAGCATGTAGCCAGAAGATGATAATGCGATGCCTAGCGCTAACAGTGACAGGAATTCCTGGCAGTTGCTGTGTGAATGGACTAAGGCCCAAGTCACTGCCTGGTAATGTGGTTCACTGCTGCTATCATTTCCTGTCAGAACACAATGGAAACATGGCTGTGTGTCAGCAGCAACTCCTGCGGGGATATATCGGAAGGCCATTAGGGAGACAGGGGCAGGAGAGTCAGACAATGGGATGGGGCAGCTAGTGAGCTCCGGCCATTATGTCCACTGTCAGTGTGAGATCCTAGCCTCCCTTAACCGACTGTTGGTTGGTTGGCTGCGGAACTATGCCAAGAAGACAGTCTGGTTACTTAGTCGTGATCTATACAATGCTGCCACCTCACAGACACTGCCGTAATTTATATTTCTATATAAATAACTGCAAATTTGTATTTCTATATATTTTGTGTTAATAAGTTTAATTTTGAATAGTTTTTTATAATACAGCATTATTTGTTAAAAAAGTATCCTTATTTAATTTGTGTGTTACTCGTGTGGGGCTAAACAATGCTGCCACCTCACAGATAAAGGCTAATCCTGCCGTAATTCTTATTTTATAAACAACTGTAAATTTGAATTGTTACTTATTTTAGTGTTAATGTAAGTTCAATTTTGAATACTTTTCATAGGATATCATTATCTTGTAAAAGTATATCGTTATTTTAATTTTCATTTCATAGTTGGCCTGAGAGCCAATCAGCATCTCTACCCTAATCTGGGGTAAGGCCGCCCTGGTGGGTCGAAAATGCAAAACGTCTCTTTCCCCAGGCGGAGGTAAGGGGCTTAAAAGTGCTGCCACTTCACGGAGCCTGGGTAACCGAGGCTAGTAAGATCCCTGCTGTCATGTGACATACACTGTCACACATGACTATGCGGCATACACATGACTGTTTGTCTTCCTGCCTATGATCATGTCTCTGCTATGGTAACCCACCACTACCAGGTTCAACAACGTCTGACCAAGTACAGCTGACCTATCCATCATGTGACCTACTGCCTAGCAACAAGGTCAATCAAGCAATAAAATATGGATGTTGCACATGTGTAACATTTTCCATCAAATTAATATATATTGTTGAAATTTGGGCCAAAATTGTTCATATTGACAAGAACATACTGCAGCGGTAATTAAGAACTGTATGTGGTAAAAGATTGATATAGCACTTGTCATGTCACCCGTGTAATACTCAGACATTACTATGTAAGCAAGTAAGCATTGTTGGTGACAGCAAAGTTTACTGGGATGTTACATGCATAATTTTGATTGTGACATAGGCAAACAATGGTTTACCTATCTGTCAATTCCAGGTTCAGTTCAATTTGGTTGTAATGATCAATACGATTGAAGAGCAGGTGTCAATTATTAACTACAAATATTACATTTTTGAAAGAATAATTGATACGTCTCAAGCCCTTATCACTCCAAAAGCCCACATCAAAAAACATACTTTAAATACAAGTCCAACTACTTGACCCAAACTTAAATGTTTTTTTTTGTGATTACATTAACACAGAGCATCTAAAGCTGCTAACTGTAGCATCTAACGCAGAGATAGTGTACTCTAAGAATTGTCTTTATCTTCAGCTATGTATGTAGGAACAGTAGGATATCAAAGTGGAATCACATAGAGGACAGATGGTGCAGACGGACTTACCCTTGGGGGGGAAGTAGGACTTGCTCTCAGCCTTGTGAGGCCAGTCGACAACCAGTGGCCCGAAGCGCCGGAATGCAGCAGTGATCTCCTCTGTAACAGACACCATCAAATATAGTCTCGCTTAACCAACTGTCGGTCGACTGCAGAACTACACCGAGAAGACAGTCTGGTGAGTGTCCCGGCTTTTGAATGTTTATCCGCGTGATAGATACAATGCTGCCACATCACGGACACTGGTTTATCCTGCCGTAATTTCTATTTTTATAAACAACTCCAAATTTGTATTTCTATTTATTTTGTGTTAATAATCTGGTGTAAGGCTGTCCTGGCGGGTAACAAATACAGAACGTTACTTTACCCAGGCAGAGTCAAGGGGCTTAAAAGTGCTGCCACCTCACGGAGCCTGGATAACTGAGGCTACATCAAATAGTCAGAGAAAAATCACTAATGGGATGTTTTGTTTACATTTTTAACATCTACACTAGCAATATTAGAACTACAGACACTGTTTCAGACTTATTAAATCTTTAACGTGATTGTTTATCTAGTATTAAAAACATAAACAAATTGGAAATATTAACCTCAGTTTAAACTTCTTTGATCAATTTAAATAAAACAGGCTACTTAAACTTGAATGTTATCTTTTGTGATCTATGGTTTATGCATGTTTCTATGTTAATAGTAACATATTTTATTAATAATTTTTTTATAATTTCTTTTTTCTTGTTGTTATTTTAATTTAACCATGTTTTTAATATATAAATATAGATTTTTTTTTATTGAATTGTACATCATAACTGTATTCTGCTTGATGGCCCCCCGCTGTAAACATGCTGTGGTCATAGTGGTTAAATAAAGCTTTTATTGTACTCAACCCAGACTAGCTGCTCTTTGTACCTTGCACTAAGATGGAAAGGTTCTTGGCTGCACATCACAATAGTAGAATAACAACCCACTATCAAACACTTATCAGAATACCTGGTATTGACAGTTTGAACAAAACACATCTTGTTATCATCTGACAAGGAGATACCTTTGAGGACAGCAGTCTACAGGTCATTTGACCTCCATATCACCTGTATGTAACCTGACTGTGCTGTAATAATCTACCATATGTGCATAAATCACAGGCTAGTGCTAGAACAAACACCATACATATCCACATTTAAAACATTAAATATTGCTACATATAATTTTTACAGGATTTCCTGCTATCAATGCTATCTACATAATGGCACAAACTGTAATAATTATCATTTCTAATATAAACCAACATGCGCACACAGGTATACATTTTAGAGGAGTGTTCTATTATATACAACACAGCACGTTCGTCAATTAGGAGTTATACGGTAATTTATACTGAGTATATTGTACAAGGTCAATGTCGTTTAAACGCAGGACATATGAAAGGACAGAGTACACAGCAGGCAGTGTCTAGGTCCTCTACAGTCACAACACAACACTCATAATGTACACGCATTAAACAGTAAATGATCGCTTTAACCACATTATACTACATGCCACAGTGAATAACGGTGATTGTGACAATGTAGTTTATGACCGCAGGCTCATAACCCTAAAATGTTGAACAGCATAACACAGGCCTGTACACAATACACAGTGCTCAGGTTTTGAGGACAGTCTATACAATGTGGGGCAGAGGGGCACAAACAGGGCAGGGTTGCTCACAAGTAGAGCGTTGCATAACGATTGGAGTGGGCAGGCACTATAGGCAACAGCCATGCCACAAGGTTCATGTAACAGCAGGTCAAACTACATCCCTGTAAACATCATGAAATCAATAACGCAATGGCCAGTGTCGATTAGCTGAGTATCACAATTACCTGTATATCTCAGATATTCCCACATTAGAACATGCTGTGCATGGTGATCTGTTACAAGGGTTCCTGTTGAAATGACAACAGGTTCTGTGTACCTGTCCAGACTGTTTATGTGCCCCGATCATGTCATCTTTTTGGTACACCTAATGTCACCAACAGGTACGTTTATTGTAGCATTGGATTGATATCACCAACAGGAGTCACCTATATTGTAGCACCTAATGTCACTAACAAGAATCTGCTGAACTGTTGCACCTAATGTCACAAATGTATTAACTTTCGTCACCAATGTGTCACTTTAGATTTATTGTAACAATTAATGTCATCAGTAGTACTCAGTTTCAGTAGTGTATCTAAAGTCAACAACATGTTTCCTTTATTGTAGTACCTAATGTCACCAACACCTAATGTCACCTTTACAATTAATAGTGCTCCTGACATCACCAAGTCACCTCCATTATTGCACCTAATGCCTCAAACAAGATTCACCTTTATGTTAGCATAGGTCTAATGTCAATGTCAATGACACGTACTGCCGACACCAGGAATTACATTAATTGCAACATCCAATGCCAACAAGTACACTGTCAGGGGTCAACTTTACTACAGAGCAAACACAGTTACCATAGCAGTAGTAGTTGACACATGGTGACAAGGGACAATCAAATATAATGGATATACTTCTCAAGTCATTGCCAACAACTTATACACCACCAACATGAAGCACATGTAGTGGTCAGGTACACACCCACACCTACCGGTAGATAAATTATCCAGTATTAAGTTACTAATGTCCACCATATGTCGGGTATGATATTGTTTCAATTTAGGGCATGTTTTATTCAACTGTTTGGTGTAGCAGCATGTCAAATGTAGACCTGACAGTGCTATGCTTGGGTGCACACTGACAAGGTTATTACCAAATTTGGTGGGCGTTATTACAACATTCAGCCAAGGCCAGGTTGCATACACATGGCGTTGACAACAGGAAGGTAGCAGGACATTATGGAAATGTCATTAAAGGCACATTTACGTGGCAGCTTGCCAAGTCAGGCTGTAGCTACAACACATGTTATATGTGCTGGTGACCACCTGCAGTGGTGTCTTTAGTTCCCAGGCAGGAAACAATTACACACTGGTCATATTAAATTACCAGCAAAACAGACCCAGCCATCCAGACACTATCAAACAGTAGTTATAATTTCTTAATAATTGGACAAGTTATAAATCAACAGTTCACAGACCCTGAGTGAAGCTGGAATATTAGTTACACACACCCAAACAAAACCAACCAACTCAGGGCAACTGTAATGTAACCAACTCAATCCCATTGACCATTTTGATTTCTGCTGTTGCCACTTATGAAAGCAGTCTGTAATAAATGTCAGGTAGTAATCTAAGATAATATTTTACAACCACTATATAGCATGCTTTGGGGTATGTCTCACCATTTTCATTAACCATTTTATGGAAATGTACTCCAATCATAGTACATTCCCTTTGTTTGGCTTCACATACATCTATGTTTTATATCTGCTCGTTCCAAACTTAAGAAAATACTTGTGCTACATGCAACAGTGTGGATTAAACCCCAGTAGCCATGTTTAATGTTTTCTTGTTTCCCCACATCACTTATATCTGATGCTGAACTGAAAGTGGGCAGAGGCAACTAGAAGACAGATGCAACATTAATTACAGCTGGTGACACACCCAGCTGTCTTAGTAGCTTATGAGCAACACAGGAATGTAGGCACTGAAGAATCTACTGTTGCCATCCATATAATATATGCAATACAAACACTGGCTGCTACTATATGTGCAATGCAGACACATGGGTACAGTACGCAATTGCCGATTTATTCAATCCAGACAGCTGAGAATGGGATGAAGCAGTAGCAGCAATCCAGAAATGTATTAATGTTTATTTACATATTGCTCACCATGCTAGAATAGATATACTGAATGCCCACTGCCCACTAAAGTGCATTTAATAAACTGTGCTCACAATTTCAAAGTTGAGCCTGCAGAATGTTCAACACCTTCACAACACAATTCACAACACTCAGATACCAAACAGTGGACAGAGGTATGATCATAGTGCCCATCAAAGCTGATGTTCAAAAAAGCCAGTGGTATCACAAGAGGGTACAGTGAAAAACTCCAAACCCAGAGAGCAACTGACTACAGCCACCACTTCTTCTCGACCAGAGTGGTTAAAATGTGGAACTCCCTGACAGATGACATAGTTCAGGCTAGGACAGTAAACGAACTGAAGTCACGCCTCCGAAGAGACTGGAGAGGTCACCCAGACCTGTATAATGATAATTTTTCAAATTAACCAGCCTTGACAAACCGGATAAAAACATATCAAAAAAAAACCTCAATAGAGAACTGCAACATCAGAAAAAAATCTTGAGACAGCCTCAATGCTCAGTTTTGGGCAACTACTGACCGGTCTTGAGGTAAGATTTTGAGGTAAGTAACTGTCTAAACATTACATATACCCTCCTAATGTATACCTTTCAAGTGTGTGGTCTTCACACACAAGTAGAGTGAAATGCAAATACAAGTGTTTCAGCAAACTTCCTGCTAATGATTGGGCTAAACTGGGCGATTCTTTGTCACAAACAGCCAACTTCATATTAAGATAATTCTGTCCTTTAAATGCCTAGGTCATACACCATCTCAACTTCTATGGAAAACATTCAGCCATGGTGCAAATTTTACAGCGGCTATGAAAGCTATCTGTCCACAATATTATAATTTTAATCATACTTTAGAAACATTTTACTTGCCATATAATGCTGTTACCAAACGTCCGATTGGTTCTGTGCTATCTAGACTATCACAAAAACAACCAATGAACTATGCCTGAATGCAATTGATCTGTTACCAAACTTAGGCCAAGCAGCAACTAGAACAAATGGCAGAGTGCCAGGACAGCAAGGCTGCTTAATGATAATTGAGTATCATCTGATAGCACAAGGTAAATGTCACATTCACTTTATGAATGTTAATTTGATTTGGAGGACAACATTCAGTGAGCAAATTGGTGTATGTGATCACGAATGCATAAAGTACATGCCACCTAGTAATATAAAATACAGTGGTCAAGTCGGTGTTGTCTGACGAGTCGTGACTGCTGAACTAGAGCACTGAACTAGAGCGCTGTACTAGATTGCTGAACTAGAGCACTGTACTAGATTGCTGAACTAGAGCACTGAACTAGAGCGCTGAACTAGAGCGCTGTACTAGATTGCTGAACTAGAGCACTGAACTAGAGCACTGTACTAGAGCACTGTACTAGATTACTGAACTAGAGCACTGAACTAGAGCACTGTACTAGAGCGCTGTACTAGATTGCTGAACTAGAGCACTGAACTAGAGCACTGAATTATCAATCAAGACGATGTTGATTTAATTATATTTAATGACTACTATTTCGAAACTTATGGCAAATCGTTCACATCACATTTTGGTAGAGACATTAAACACCATTCTGTACATGCCGAAAAATGTAAGGTTTCTGTTTTTAAATCATTGCAATACAACATAATAAATAGCAGACTGGTACCAACTTCTGCAAATACTTGAGGAGGCCCACCCCGCATTTCACATTCAAAACCATCCTGCATAATTCAGGCAACACAAACATCTTACAGTCTAACCAAGAACACTCAAACCAAACCACTCCCACATAACACTATAACATTACTGGAAAATTACCGACAGCATCAATCAATTAATGAAATACATCACACAAACAAACGTCAGACAAATAATGCACCATAAAAACTCAAACGAATCGCGAAACGTGCCGGTCAGTAGGCTGTGAATTACATGCTTGCTTAATTAGCATTCCAAAGCATCCCTTGATTCCATCTTGCCTGCATTGTACTGTCTTTCCTGTCTTGCATTATTCAGACCATTAGTTGTGCGGTAAAGGCACTGGAGACATGGAAATCAGCCGGGCTGGACATTCAACACCATTCTACCTGAACTGACGATGTAATTAATCACTCCACAGAAGCAGCAGCAGATATTGAATTCTCTCCTAATCCCATGTACTTCAGGTTACCTGGTAGCCTAACTGATTTGTTGGCCTTGACCTCTGAACCAGCTGTCAGCCTCTATCTGAGATGATGCATAGCAATGGCAACAACACAACCCTCACACATGGAAAGGGTTCAGTTGCATTGGTCTAGCTTGATCAAGTTTTATAAAACAATAACATTATATGATAACATGTAGCTAATTGATAGCAAATACAGTTTAATAAATAATTTGTTTTTATACAACATAATTCACCTACTTTTTGCCAGAAAGTAAGACACAGAATGATTTCTAAATGTTATACATATCATGACCTGTTGTGTACCTCTTACATAGTAGTATCTAATGTAAAGAAAAACATCATGTCAATGCAACAGGTAATGATTGCATTGGTATTAACTGATATTAAACTCAGACAAACTGGGCATTCTTTGACATCACTGATTGGTGATAAGCCCGGCCATTACAATTATGGAATTTATGGTTCATTTTATTTTTAATGGTTTTCTCTCTAATGCCCACGGGATCACCCAGCAAATGGAAGTCCCTGTTATGAATGCAGTCGTCTGCCAATTGTGCTGATGGAGGCAGGTAGGTGAGTGTGGTATGGACATGAATGTTGGTGCTGTGATATGTCAGTGCACGGCAGAGGTGGAGAGGCATGGCAGACCGGAACAGCACACAATTATGTATTGATCAACGTGTAATTTCAGAAGCTTATTGGGGTGGATTCAGGAGAGCCAGACTGGGATGGTGTGATCAATAGTTGTGCACTATTCCTAGAAATAGTCACAGGGAACACAGTTTGGCACTGCTTTGCTCCCTACATTTAATTATCTCGGTCTTCAAACAAGGTCGATTCTGACTAATTTCATTCATCAGACACCTCGGTTGAGGAACGGAGACATTGTGAACAATTTAAATCAGCACCAGCATGAACAGTTGTAATGCTCTGTAATCATTATTACACATAGTTTGGCTAAATCTCGAGATAGTGTAAAGTGGCAGTGCACAATCTAAATGACACTACATGGGCTGTGAATCTGCCAGAGGAAGCGCTATCAGGGGCAGCCATCACCAGGAAATAGCATCTTCCACTTCGCTAGGTGGGTATTAATAGCCAAGCTGTGAATTATTAAGGTCGAGCGTTGTGTTTACGCTGGAATTCTGGGATACAGCCTGGATTATCCCTGCCCCACTCGTACAGCAATGACGACATTTCCTTGAGAAGATCTCGGCGAGGCAACTGCTGCCACCAACGCCGACTCCTACACCACTCGCTCCACAGCGCCCACAACTATCGATCCATGCACTGCTTTAGCACAACTATAAGTGCAGCGGCAACTGCTTAGAGGCCAAACTTAATCAGGCGGGTATGTTGAGGCCAGAGCACTGCTATTATGCCATAGTCTATGGTGAGGCTAGAAAATATGCTGGCTATAAACTCAAGTAATGTGACAATACTGGGTACTCCTAATTTGATTTTGCATGTCCAATAAAATATTAATTTAGTGCTTGGCTTTGCTGCAACCAGTAGCGAGGCTTACCATACACATATTGACCCAAATGTATTTCAATTACGTTGTGTGAAATCAATTAATATTTCTTAATGTCACACTCAGCGTTTGTAATATATGCAGCACCATTGTAATTATACATTATTTCATGTCAGCAATTACAGACCTATCGTTACAGTACTCACAGAATTAATATCAATGCAATTTCTGAACTAAAATGATCATTGTTTACCTTATGTTTTATGATACTGTTTTCTGATTTCTGTATAATTTTGATTGTGAACTGATGCATTTGTATTTTTTATGGAATGTATAGTCTGCTTAGATACTGATCTAATTTGGTCTATGTAAAGTTTACTCAGCTTTCAATGGTGATCAGTGATTTCTAAATTTGGAATTGTTCTGACAGATGAGGATGGGGGTTGTTGTTTAGTATGTAGCAACTGCTGTGTTCCTGGGGTAATGTTACCCTGACCATCACCCTGGGCACTTGAACCCCTGACATCTGTTCAGAACCTTGATGAAGTACTGTGATTTTGATATATTTTACTGTATCAAAATCACATGAGAATTATGTAGGGCACGCAACTTTGCAAATGAGATGCCCCTAATGGGCTTAATGCTCCAGACACATTGATATAACTAGCCAAAAGACATGGATAAATAAGGATAGCCTGATAGTCTCATTCATGGATAACGTCAATTTATTTAAAAATCATTATGATGATACTCTTTGGGTTGACTTATCTGCAAAAAAAGAAATGGAATGCAATCTTATAGTTCACAGATCGTTCAAATAGATCGCTCAAAGGATTCCGTGCATCACCCATGGCAACAAAGAGAATGTCTTGCATGCAAACTGAAGGATTACGGCGCAGCTACGAAAATATTAATGTGTAATGATACAGTGAACCCACGCGTCATTGGTAACTGAGAAATAAAGGTCTACCACAAGACATGAAAGTGACATTTGTCGTTAGATTTGTAACCACAGTTCTCCCACACTCTCACCCACACAACAGATGAGGCCAGTCTGAAAGGTACTCACAGTTTATGTTCATTCCAATTCCGACTTTAGGATGGTCTCTTGACTCTTATGTTTGCAAAGTCTTTACTAGCAATGGTTTACTCCTTCCCCCAATAACATGATTTTTATAATTAAAAACTTTTATTTGTTGCACTAACATACCAAAACACCATTTGGATGGTCCCACTGCATCATTTAAAAAAAAAAATTCAATCCAATTACATACACATTGCTTACTATATTTTGTGAACTTTTGCAACTTATCAAGGTTGGTTTTCTCATGACACAATATGTGATCTACAGTGTAGCTGAACTGCAGTACTTACATGCTACATTCAAACGTATTTTCCAAAGTGTTATTATGTTGCATGTTTTCAGATCAAATATTCAAAACTGTTTTGAATCTACTAGTAACCATAACTCAAAATCATAATGCTAAAGGGCACCCATACTTTATATAAGGTGCATTTTTAAATTATATTATGTGCTCTAGGAATAATTTATCTTTTAGGTTTCAGTTAGTAAAATGTTATGATAATGCTCAATGTGTTCCCAGTATAACACATGACACAGCACAAATAAACAGTTTACTTAAAACATAAGTATCTTGATATGCATGATAATGATGATATTGTGGTTTAGTGTAGCATTACAACCATATAAGTTTGCACTTGGAACCAGTAGCAATCTTCAGTATGATAATCCACCAGTATTTGCCCGAAGGCCACAATGGCTATGAAGCATGCCATGGCACTAGGCTAGTACACTTGAGCTACCTTGAGAATAAGCCAGTGCGATAATTCCTTCAATTCCACTGCCTGTGTAAGCCAAATGCCTCAACCGGTCACATTCGAAAGACATCCGCTGGGCAAAAGCACGACCCTGTTGATTTTCACACAGGGCAGGTCCGAGATAATTAATTTCAACAGCAGTGCTTGACTGATGTTCTTCAGAACATGGCCGTAGTACAGGAAGTAATTATGAGCTGTGTCCCATGACCCAAACGTAATGCAATATTTCAGCAATACATCATTTTAAGTATGTGTCCAAATCACTCTTTATCATAATAACAAACAAGTATATCACAATGAATAAATGCTTCTACAGTTTTCATGAAAATTCCCTTTAGATCTGCTCGTTTGACCAGCCTGACTACCAACTTCAGGTATCAATTGTGTGAATGTTGTTGATTAGACTCCATAAAACTGCTCAAGCCTACTATATAAACTATCATCTACCTGCAATCTACCATCAAATCAAGAAATATGATAAACAGGTTGTCTGTTGCACAAAAATCCAAAAAGAACAGTTTTGATTCAACAATGACACAACTTCTAAAATGAATATCTTATTAAAGAAGTGAGATGAGCAACGAGTGAACTTTTGCATGTCTGTTCCTATTTATCACAACAGGCTGACCTCCTGACCTATAAAACTACTTGATCAAGTTACACACAGCTTGCTGAGTTAGCTATGTAATATATATATATATACACATATATATATACATATATATACACACACACACACACACACACACACACACGTGTATTTAGGTCACATTTAAGGTAGCATCATAGGAAATACTGGGGTACAATTTTCTGAGCATCCAAGATTTTGAGTGTACTAAGGGATCCGCCACATCTGCCGTGCGGTGCGAGCCATGACGCAATGTGCATCGCAGTAAATCAATATGTATGCGGGGAGAGGCAAATTATGGATCTGGCGTGTCAGGAGCAGAACACACACAACAATCTGTCGGTCCGTCTCTTCGCTTTCCTCCTATTATCTCCTCCCTGCCCAGCAATATGATGTTCTGCACAAATGTAATTAGCCGCCTAATGAGTTTTGCTACAGCAGTTGTAGCTTGGTGCAGCACAAGGAAGAGAAACAAAAGGCATGCCAGAGCAGTGAAGCATGAGGAAAATTCCTTCAGGCTACCTGATATTGCAACCTGGGGACCGTGTCACAAACAGTCGCCGAGGCGTTCTGTTAAACTGAAAATTGCGTTGGCTGTTCTGTTACCCAGAACCACACAGGGCTAGGACCTACTAACTGTTAGTAAGTCCTGAATGGATTGTACTCCGTCCAAATTTGCCATCATGAGTATGGAAACCACCCACTGCCTCAACAATCATACACACAATCAGTTTCAACTTTCAAAGTTCAAAGGTTATGACCTAGGATTGTCATCTAAACTAACCAAGTTCTATGTGATTTGTGAGAAATTATTGCAACTAGTAGATACGCGGAAATATGTACAGGTATATAGAATGTTTACTAAAATATGTTTACACGTAGGAGGATAAATTATATTGTACTTAAGTGACCCGACCTACTGCGTATATGCTCATATAAGTCAAAATGTAATTTCATGTGGCTGCCAACTGGGCTGTTTATAAAGTGAAAGTTTTGTTTACAATGTAAATGCAATATGATAGGCAGGATACCTTTATCATCTTCGTTCTGGTGTTAACTCTTTACTCGGTAGACAGTCTTCTTATTTTACACTCTGCTCTGGGTAGATAATTTGAAGATGGCAGCCAACAGTGAATTACGTTGCATGTTACTTGGATTATAATTTGACAAATACGCTTCCATGTGTATGGGAGGATTCTAATGTCAAAAGAATTGATTGGACTGTAAGAAATCTTGGAGGACGTTTCCGATACATTCTTGATAATTTGGTGATTGTATGTTTAGATCTGATCGAAACGGTTGGACTCTATTGAGAAAGAAAGAGATCCCTGTGAAGCACTGCTGTGTCAATTTGGGGCATTGACCCAATGACCTACATAACTATTCACCTACACATTACATAATGATTAGTTATGAACCCTGGAACATGTGTCTGAAAAATACACAACTACAATTTAGCCTGAGATGCAGAACACTGATATTAGGTAACCTTACTGCAGTCAGCACTAAGACTAGCTAAAGCTAATTAAATGTAGACACAGCCACATTAAAAATAGAGTGCATTACACAGAACATATCTTGTGTAATTTGTCAGGCTACCTAAGAGAGTGGAGGTATTGCACCAGTCAGACTGCAGGAATACTGACCACGTTTAAGACAGATTTTTTAGAGAGAGGAACAGTACATAACAAAGGCACACAAGGCTAAAAATTAGAGGGAAAACAGTTATTTTAGGAACCCTATCAGTTAAGCTACAGTGAGGCAACAAAATAACATTCCAACTGCATGACATTTTGAGGGAAAATGTCTTCCTGTGAGCAGGAATAATTTGGGAACTAACCTTCATCGATGTCTGGTGGAAGCCCGCCAACAAACACCTTGCGTGAATAATGCTCAATTCTTTCTTGCGAATTTGGAGAGCCTTGAGACGGTGAAGACATGTTGGGGACAGTCTGATCCAGCGACCCATCATTCAGTAGGTGCGCCTCATCAACATAGCCAAATGGTGATTTGCCTGCAAAAAGTTACATTCACATGAATCTACTGCACACAGAGAATTCATAAGTCAACTGTACATGTATTAAGCAATTTTTACTTTGATTTTAAAACATAAAACATATACATACATGTATATATGTGAATAATAAACATTCGTTTCTTTATGCATCACAAACATCCAACAACTGTCAAACACATGGGACTACACACACTGACACACACAGAGAACTTTACAGAACAGAGCTTTTGTAAATGTATTTACTGTAACAATTAAAACATTACATATGAATACATAAGAAGAATATGTTTGCTTTGTTTATCACAAGTTTGTAACATTCAATAACCTTTCAGTATGAAAACACATACAACAGCCTATGTACACATTAACACAAATATTCAAAACATGCACAATTTAATTACCTCTTCTCCTTCCATAAAAGCGTGCTGCGTTAAGCGAAAGAAAACAAGACACATAATTAGACATTCCAGCTGGAGCAATGTTTTCAATTTAAAAACAACATGAAACACAAATGTTAACTAATCCAAGATGAATATACTGTCTTGCAGCCAGACAAAAAACCTTAGTCTTCTATTAATAACAACATTTTTGGCAAATGTTGCTCATACGATTTCAACAATCTAAAAAAAATTGTACGTTGAAGGTCTTTAAATGATATCAGTTGAAAAACCTATACATAGTGAACCATTGCATAACTATGTGAAAGGAACGTTTATCTTAGTCTGCCCTTACTGCATCATCAAAGTCAACGTTTCTAAATACCAAGTTCTAGTATAGGTGGAACAGATGTCAGATACCAAAGATGCTTGCAACAGTTAGGCAACTCAGTCCTGGGGCCACACGTAGCTTACTAGAAGGTTAACCCATAGTAATGTGTACATGCATGCATTTACATGTGCACTGTGCATGCATGTATGTGTGTGTGTGTGTGTGTGTGTGTGTGTGTGTGTGTGTGTGTGTGTGTGTGTGTGTGTATAAAGTTCTGAAAACATATTTTATTAAACAGACAGTTTTATCCAAGTTCTGGTAGAAACCAAGTCCCTTGATTCAAAAACAGAACTTATTATAAATATACTGATAGTTTGCTATGTGATATGTTCTAATGAACATTTAATAAAAAAAAGTGTGGTTAAATGTTGCTATGAACATGACAAGTGACTTAACAAGGTATGCATATAATTATAATGGTACATCAAAATATTTTGTTACATGGCATCTTGGCTTCTCCATATGGAGTGTGTTCTCTACTGAATTTTTATTAAGATCTATTCAGAAGAAGATGCCAAAAATTACTGTCCTGCATTTAATTGTTTGTATTAATAATGTATGTAAATGCCTTTATTATCAAATATACCATTTCTAAGTAAATGCAATTATTACAAAATATATTATTTATAATTTACTTGAAATGTCTGATATATTGTCATATATTTTACAAGTAATTTTTCAACATACATTTACCACAATGCATGGCGCAAATGCTATAGAAACATTACATCACACAGTGAATTACTTGCCACATCTGGTCTTTGTTTGAGACAAAGACCCTCCATTTGCACTTAGACATGCACCCAAACATACACAATAATTGTCTAAGCTTGGTGTGTACACAACACTTTAAAGGAAACCAACCACATGAAGGCAGTTGCAATATATACCTGTATTTTATAAGAATATGTACCAAACACGTGTTTTGTCTTATAGCTGGAAAGAAAAAGGTATGCTCCATAACCTAAACTCAGAGGGTCCGTTATAGCTATTTGCCGTTACTGTTACATTTTTTCCAATATACAATGTAGCTACTGGTTAAGTTTGGCAGGCATATGTGTCCTGTTATAACTATTGAGTACATTCAACAAAACCATTAATTGCTTCATTAGCAATTTAGCACCACTGCAGTATCTGCCTGCTGTCAGTGGCTCAGTGCACACAGACTGCTGCCACTTTGACCAGTTGGATGTGGATAGACTGGCTAATGAAGAAGCAAGCCCCTTACTGGCTCCAACACCAACACAGCTGCTGTGCATCTGCTGCAGGATCCACCATCTGCACACATCCCTTATTGTGGATCATCAGTGCAGCCACATGCTGAGGCCAAATATAACCAACCCACCTGGATCTTACCCCATACACCACACTCATCCAAGCCCCACCTTTGAGGAATATAATTAAATGTAAACATTCCGCATGGACAAATTACTGTCGTTACTCATCCTGGGCTGAGGGGCAGCTGATGAACAGCTGACTAGATTCAGAGTTCATAAACAATTTTGTGATAAATATTTGTTCCGACTGACCGAGCACTGTCAAACACCTTCAGTGCACCTTGGATATAATGTTGTTCAGTATAATAGTCAAGATCTGATGTTGCATGGATCCTGTATTTGTGTGGAACCTGCTCACACAGATTCGGATTTTAGAACAGAATTATGACTTTGGCGTATGCAGTTAAAACATGAAAGAATTATGAACACCGTCGATTCTATTCATGCTACTAAATAAATACAATAGTAAACACACCCAATTCTCCTACTGTATCTGAGTATTATAACTATCACAATGCAATTAATATATTATTTTGGTTTCAAATAAAATAATACCCTTCTCTTAAGTACCATAAAACAATACCAGTATACTGTAGCTTGACATTTTACTACTGGTGAATAGATTATAAATCAATACGGAGATAATTAGATGGTTAAAATAAAATAAATATTAGTCTAGCAGAGTAATTTTTGTCTGTTATCTTAAAAATATGTTAATTCACCGAACAAACAATATATGCACCGAACCACATTCTACATAGTAATATTTTATTCACCATAATTTTGTTTTTGAATGGTATATGTATGTATGTAATTATATATATATATATATATATATATATATATATATATATATATATATATATATATATATATATATATATATATATATATAATTAAATATAAAAATGAAAAGTTCTGCTGATTTGGACAGTAATTTATGAATGCACATACTGAGAACATTGACAAACATTCCAAATCATTACCACATGCATTGTAAAAGTAATCAGAACATGATTAAGCAGTCAATCTGACAAATGAGGCATTTTAAATTAGTATTACGCACAAACTAAAGGTAAGTGTGACAAATTAGCATGATAATAGTGCACTTATACGATCCAATTATACGCAGTGGGTAAGCACACACAGTTGTTACATTCATAAAATGACCCGATTGTGGTCAGGTTATTTTTCATTCACAATACACTGAATGGAAACAGTGATGATTATTGCTGAAATACAGGTCTGACGATATTGGTTTATAACAATAATGTTAAAAAGAGCATTCCAGTTGTGTGAAATAAAGAATCCATCACACACAAACACAAAAGAGTAAGGTATTATTAAAATATCAGGACTTTAAAAACAAACATTTCTGCTACAATGTTAATCATTGTATAATTCCTAGTTTAGCTCTATAAAGATGATGCTAATGGAATCAATTTTCATTGATTAACACTGAAAGCACTTCATTATGATTCTGTTGAGCCCAACACAGTTATGATCAAAACAGAAGAAAACATTTCACTAAGAATAATCCCCACCCTTCTAAAATAATGAGGACTAAACCACTATTTATGAAATACAGCCATCATAAAATGTCAAATATTTTGTGAATTATGCTGAGTTCAGACATTTGCTAAGATTTTGAACATTGTTCACATTTCACAACAATGTCTTAAAACCTGATCAATGAATATGCAAAAGGATGGCTACTGCTTCCAGTATTAATTTATTCTGCAACACTGTGTGCATGGATTGTGTAATCACAAGTTATACTTTTTTATTATGGTTGCTAGGACACATTTGCTACTCAATAGCTGCATCTAAATAAATGCACCTATTGAACATTTTCTTATTGATGACACCATTTTGGCTTAGGGTGTTTATCTATGTCATCAGCATCTTTTATAGTACATTTTCGTTCTTCACTCAGTATGCAAAATGTCAAATGTGGTTGAATGCATGTATTTAGCCACTTTTCAACAACAGTATATACATGTACAATGCATGGTACTGACTGTCATTGCTAATATTTTTGTCTCCTTCAACATGTGAAACAGTACTAACAATTGGAAAACAATTGTTTAACAAATGAGAAAATATTATTTTATAGAATCTAATGGTTGTAGCCATATGGTTAATGAAACATTAACACTCAGCATTGTACTGTTTTACACACAATGGCTTTCTTTGCCCCCTACCTGATCTGACCCAGACAAAGGTTAAAATAAACAATTACTGGGAACCTTCTCACATTTCAATGACCTGTTAGTGTTCACCAGCTCTACAGTCTAGGTGTAGATTTACGGTCCCTGGCTGATTGCTACACAGCATGGTTATCATTACCAACTTAAAGGCATACTCCAGTCAGTGAGATGTTCACAGTATTAACTTACAAATGCACACTATATTGGTTGTGCTTAGCTGTGCATAAAGATTGTTAATAAACAATTAGTTATAGTTTATTGGTATCAAAAACATGCTATCTTAGATTCAGGGCGCTGCCATCTTGAGACTTCTGAGCCAGTGATGTAAGCCAAATTGTTTATATGTCACTGACGCATTGTTGAAAAAGGAAAGGATTGGCGGAATCTTTGCTAATAATTGTGATAGTGACGTAAGCAATCCGCGACGTACTGGATTCATCAAATACCATTGGACAGACATAGGATATTCCTTGAATCCAACATGGAGTGTTTCTGATATAATTATACTATAATTATCTTTGTGCACAATTACTATGCACAACCAATATATATTATACCGATATAAATAAATGCTGTGAATCTCTAATTGACTGTCCCAGAGTATCCCTTTAAAAGCCTAACAGATGAAAATAAAAGCTCAATTCCTCAACCATGTTGTTCAAATTGCTGCATAAAAACATGCACCTCATCAACACTACCATGTTCCACAACAAATAATAAAAACTAAGACTTTTTTGCATTAAATAATATAATAATTCTATTGCACCTAAATCCTTGGCAACCAAGCTCAGATACATGTGCATACAATCAAAAGGGTTGACCAATCTCTGAGTCGATAAATATACCAGTTGACTATGGACTGATTGATATGCCCCGGAGCTAAGATGGATTAGGGTTTATGCAGATTAAATTTTTTTTTGTCGGTCACAAATTGTTTGGTAGACACATGCATGTTGACTCATACATAGACAAAGCCAGTCGAGATGTGGATCTAATATCAAGTACAAACACACGTGTGACACCTTTTTTGGTCCTTATTTTCCTATCCATGTCCAGTGATATTTCCACCCGTCCATAACAAGAACAAGTTCTACCCATTCAAATGATGGATAGACATAAACTATGTGGATAGGCATATCGATAAAGGTATGTTTTTAAAAGACGGCGGAATTGTGCAATATTTTCAAATTATCCGACGTGCAATAACCTTACCTATCCACAATAGTTCCCTGGTGTATCAATCCATCTGTTGACAACTAGAATGTTTACTGACTCTACGACTGGTCAACCCCTTTGTATTGATGCACATCTGAGCTTGGTTTCCAAGGATTTGTAATATCAGTTAATTATTATTAACAGGAAGCACGTTCCAAAGAACAGGTGCAGTTACAAAAATTGCCCTAGTCCCAACATTAGTATTTACTCTAGATAGGGACAAAAGGTACATCGGAACTAGACGATCAAAGTTTTCTTACAGGAGTAAGCAATGAATGAAAATACAATGGCTGATTACACGAAAGTGCCTGGTACATGAAAGGAATGCTTTGTTCACATCATTGTTAAAGACATAATATCATAACAACAATTGTAACACAGTGGCCAGAGCTTCATCACCTGGCCTTCACGGCACCTGGCCTTCAGTCACCAATATACAATTATCATATAGCCATGGTTCATTGCAGTCCACCTAGCCTCCAGAGTGGGAGTTAAGTTAGGCAGCAGGAACATGTACAAATATTGTTTCCGAGCATGTCCAGGCAAAATGTGGACATGTGGCTTTTTGGGATATAACTCTACATATAATAATATAATTTGTTTGTGTACTACCCATGCCTAGGCAAAATTAGAGAAAAAAATTACCTTAATATTCTGAAAAATGTTTTTATAACCTGTTTTACGGCCTTCACAATGATCCAATGAAATTAACATTTCTCGTGCAGTAGCAGTTGTAAGGCACTAAATCTATGCCAAATAAAAAAAAACAGATCCTCAACGGTTTCTGAGATATGGAGGCTAACAGTAACAACGCACAGCAGACACAAAATGATGCCATTTAGATCCACTGGATCTTCGGCCCAAAGGACTAAAAACCAAACAGATGCTTAGAGGAATAATTATATAACTAGCTGCACAATATGGTTGCATTAACCTTTAACCATTGCCAGCAACTGCATTGACTACTCAGGCTGCATTATGCAGGTATATTTGATATTATCTTCAACTGCTACATAGGAGTATCGCTTTCTGCTGTCTGGCAGTGTTAAGTATGTTATCACACCCAGAGTGTTAAGTAATGGATCATGTATGTCAGAGCCTCAAACTACTGCCAGTGCTGTTTTTCCAAGGTTCAGCCACCTCTTGCAGTACAAAAGGTCACAGGTGCAATGGTCCAGTGGGGAATATCATATATCAGCGAACCCTGATTTTAAAATATCACAACCAGTTTAAAGGGGCACTATATGGGATTGAACCTTCCACGCGAAACGGCAAAATTTGGCCGACCCGCGAGAGGCAGCACCGTCAGTACCTAAAAATATCTTGTTGACGTTGCGCAGCCGAGCGGTGGACAAAACTGCGACAACTGACAAGACAAGCGTCCCGCGTGATAACTGTTGTTGCTATTTTTTAACTCATTGCTTTTAAAAGTTATCCTGAATAGTGCAGTTGTGGAAACATCTGTAATAGATTGGAAAAGAGTGGCGCGTGTCGTGTTTGATTCAAATTCAACAAGATATTTTTAGGTACTGACGGTGCTGCCTCCTCGCGGGTCGGACAAATTTTGCTGTTTCACGTGGAAGGTTCAATCCCATATAGTGCCCCTTTAAATACCTTTAATATTTATGTTCTAAGGTGCATAGTTAAAGTTGACTCTTTACTGGGTAGACCACCTTCTTAGTTTACATCCTGCTGTGGACAGACAATTACAAATTTTGCTCACTTCTGATTTGACTTCATCTTTCAATAAATCCCAAAATACATCACAAATTTACCATGCTGAACTACACTGCAATTCACCGCGGTTCATGAATTCATATTTTGGCACAGCAGTAATTGTCTTTATCATAGGCGTAGTTAAGATCTAAATTTTGCTACATATGCACTGTAACTTTTGCTTTGCACTGTTAGCATGCCATTTCAGGCTAGTATTATATGTTAATCATCGTCCAATCCATAAGCAATTTAATTGCAATTTAAAAGACAGCAAAGGTGCCCTATTGCTGAAGGTACAAACATGATTGATGTTGGCGCAAAACAAACAATACTTCTCATCATATTCACTGCACCTAAAGTTAATTTTAAAAACGAAATCAAAGCAAAAATGAACTCAGCAATGCATCTGTACATCTACATTAAATTTCTTGTCTGTTGTTAACTTGATTGTTTGGCAACACATTTTTTCAAGGTACTCCTATACAAGACAAACATGAGGAGAGTTATTACAGTGTTATTGTTAACAGTACTGCCCATTTCTCCCCTGGCAACAGAAATTTGGGGTCCATGACTGACTGTGTTCTATCCAATCTGTGTCATAACGAGCCACATTATGATTTAGCCTAAAGCTGACTATTGTATTTTGAAAAAATATAGTTATTTTCTTCAAGTCCATGCAAGTTGGAGAGTAGATGGACAAACCTTCATTGACATTTGTGTTTTATGTGATAAGAAAATGGAGTGATATATATGAGTGGGGTTTGGTAATAGTGGGACTGTTTCCAGTGCAGATGTCCATTTACCACAAAAATTGATTATAATGACAGCTCTATGGTAGCATAGCTTTATGCATAGACCTGTCCACCCGTCGTGGATGGGTAGAAATATGGGTGGAAGGGTACAAAAACAAAGGATAAAAAAAACTTCCAAAACCATAGATATTGTCAGTTATGCCGTAGAGTATAAATGGTGTCATATGTGCTTGTAGTCCATTTCAGGTCATTTGTAAACTGGCCTAACTGTTAACATCTATGTGTCCACCAAAACATGTGTGACTGACAATAATTTGGTCCTGCATAAAGCCCTGGATGGTAAAGATACCAAAGAGCGACAAATTACATTCTTACCTTTGAGGTGATCAGGCTGATCCATAGCCCCAGTCCTCATTATATCCATTATGTGAGGTTCCATGGGAAAGCGAAGAGAATCGAAGGTGGGATTACCTCGGTCCTACAAAAACATGAACATTGGTATTTCCATGTAAACAGGAACATTGTCTGAACATACATCGACTGAATTTCCAATATTTAATTGTAATAGCTACATGGTTAATGGTAGCACATTAGATAAAGTTGTAGGAGAAAAACAAATGTCAATGTTTAAACACTCGGTGAAAATAGACATATTGTCAGTTCAATGCATTGAAAACTGTGGTCACTCGTGTGTTTGTAGCTTATTTCAGGTCATAAAACACATCTAGTCCACCAACAGAACACGTGACAGGCAAACATTTTATCGTGCATAAGGTCCTGACTTCATCATAAATGTAATTTTTCTAAATAGTGAAACGATAGTTGATAGCAAATTTTTCTATTGGGCCCGGATTCTATATATCTCTTACACCAGTAGTAAAA
>OZ024864.1:31363183-31388183 GCA_964017155.1 Oasisia sp. SBJ-2009 | reverse complement strand
ATTATATAAATTAATATAAATAATTTTGTTTTTTGTTTTAAGATGTAAACCTCTGTATGTAAATTATATAAATCATATAAATCAATTTAAACTAAACACTGTTTTAAAGATGTATAGTACTAAAACTCTGTAAATTATATAAATTAATATAAAATTAAAACATTTATTAAATATGTTTATGTAAATTATCTATACAACTAAAACATAAACACTGATAAAAACGTGTATAACACTAAAACGAAATTCTAAAACACTGTCCGTCATTTCACAACAATTTGAATTAATTAAAATGGCTAATAAAAAGATATGTCTTTAAACACTTTCGAAACATAGATAGACAAAGATAGACAAACACCGTCTGGAGTCGACACTGAGTACCAGCGGCATCTCCTGGCGCCTGGCCGTGCACAAGAATATCCGTCACTTTGAGAAGATTCGTCTGCAGGACATGTGAGTCCCCAATCTCACAAGCAGACGAGTCAACGTCATAAGACTTCCATGGGGTGGGGGAGGTTAATTAGTCAATATGTATGAAGACCTGTGTTTGCGTGTCTGTCTGTATGTTTGGGAATGAGTGTGTGTTTGCGCATATTGCTTGTCAGCCTTATATCTTCTCCGACTTCAAATGTAATCATCTTTGCAGAATGGTAAAAGTACCCTTATTCAAGTAACATTTCTGATTACAGAAGTAATAATTTCCTGCCAGTCTGTCGCAGAATGACGGATTAATTTACAGTGCTGCCATCACGCGGGTCCCTGAATGTAAATTGGAATAGTACGTCCATCTTGCGACCAAAATGCAAGTCGGCTAGCTGACGAATTCTGTTAAAACTGCTCCATCCATTCGTTTGCCCATCGCCATTTCAGTTATTTTATGTCCAGAAGCGTTAATAGTTTAACTAGTATGCACAGTCAGTTTAATAAAAAAAATGCGTACTTGTTTTTTATCGTTAAAAGAAATTGTCGTTACACCGGGTATAGCGAAACAATATTCAGCTGTCGACGTCAAGCGCTTTTTTGATCACGTGCTTTATGCGAGATATGCATCTTACAAGAAGTAGTGCAGATAGGGAGTTGGTGCAAGGTGGGATTTATACATGGAAGACCCTTTTTAGAAAATGCTCCGATGGAACCAATTGCGTTGTATCTCGTTCCAAGATCTCGTTCAATTTCGCACGTCTCGGCGATTTACCGCCATTTTTCAACGAAATAAACTAAAGCATGAACAATCTTACAATTTTCACTAGAATAACGTTTCTTACAAACGTCTGTTTTAGGGCATGTTATATCGCAATAGTTTTATAAAATATTCATAATATAATATTTTACCATTATCAATATGTCAAGTAAAAGAGAAACTTTGACGAGAGCTAAACCATCGGAGCTGTGGTGTACCGGCCACTATTGACAACAGACAAGAATACTGTAAGTAGCGTTACACGGTTTATTACAAACTGCTCGTGTCAGCCATTTTCCGGTCCCACCTCTATCGAGGTCGTCGCGCTACGTCATACCCGTGGAGGTAGTCGCGCGACGCTAACACTACATCTCCCGTTAAAGTCCAATTCTAGTGAGAGTTGGCAGGCTACCATCTGTCACAATCACGTTCCAGGGATTATTCTGCCCTTTTTTGGAATGTGTCCCTGACTAAACTATAACAGTTTAGAAAGTCCCAAATCAGAGATCTAATCTCTTTGGAGGCGCCGACAATCGTCCGGATCTAGTGATGGTAGTCACAGGTTGCGCAACTGGAAAGCGCATCACAGTTGGTGACTTTTCTTTAGACTGTTCCTCTCGCGACAGCGAACGTCGGTCTTGGCAGCTCGTGCTCGGACTGTCGATGACACTAGTGTGCTCATTCGGCGTAGGCACAATATGTCGTCGATTTCTGCGAAGACAACTTGTTGGCGTTCGCACTAAGTATGAGCGAGGTGAATCAGTCTGCTTGATCACTGTGCCACTAGTCTTGGCGTCTTGTACCCACACGGAATTACCTGGCTGAAGAATACCCAGTGGTCGTGCGCGATGGTAGCGGTAGTACGTTTTCTTCTGCTTTCGCTTGATGTCCTCTTGTTATCCTGCAGCTGTTTCGATTCAACCCAACGAGGTTCAAGTGTTGATGGCACCACAGGAATCTTGGAACGCAACTGCCTCCCCATTAGCAGTTGTGATGGCGAATATCCGCATTCGAGAGGTGTAGCACGGTAAGATAGCAAGGCATTGTACGGATCCGCTGATTTCTTCAGTAAATTCTTAAGCGTCTGCACCGCTCGTTCCGCTTTCCCGTTACTTTGCGGGTACCGAGGGCTGCTGGTAATGTGTGTGAATCCCTGGTCTTCTGCGAATTTCACGAACTCCTGAGCTGCGTATTGTGGGCCATTGTCTGAGACAACTGTCTCCGGGATGCCATGCCTCGCGAAGATAGACTTCAAATGGATAATGACATCTGAAGAAGCGACAGTTTCCAGTTTGGCGATTTCCACGTAGCTCGAGTAGTAATCTACAACGAGTAGGTAAGTATGCCCCTTGTAGAAGAACATGTCAGTGGCAACCTTTTGCCACGGTCGCAGTCTTGACTCTGAAGGGATAATAGGCTCTGCCTGAATGTGCCGGTCTCTAGCACACGCTGTGCAGTTCGTCACAAGCTCTTCTAGCTGCTTGCTCAGTCCTGGCCACCAAACCGATGACTTGGCTCGCAACCGACACTTAAACACGCCCTGGTGGTCTTCGTGTAACTTGTCTAACATCTTCAGTCTCATGCAGGTGGGAATTACAAGTCTCACTCCTTTCAACAAAAGTCCTTGTTGGATAGTCAGTTCATTCTGGACTTGCCAGTACGGCGTCAGAGTCCCTGGCAGAGAAGGAAAGGTCGGCCATCCCTCTAAGCAGTATGTCATTACTTGGCGACATACTTCGCCTTCTCGCTGGCATGCTCTAATCTCCGCCAATCTGGTCTCCGTTGCTGGGATCTGTCCCATGACTAGATTTGCTTGCTCTGAAACTTCCTCCGCTAACTGCGATTCGTCTGCTGTCAGTGGTCGTACTAAAGGAGAGCGGGACAGAGCATCTGCTGCAACCAGATTCTTGCCAGGTACATGACTGATAGTGTATGCGTACCGCATCAATCGCATGCGGGATCGTTGGATTCTTGGAGACAGCTCATCTAGGTTTTTCTTTGAGCTTAGCAAAGACACCAACGGCTTATGGTATGTTTCAACATGGAATTGCATCACATACAGGTAATCCGAGAATATCTCCAGAGACCATGTCGTCGCCAAAGCTTCTTTCTCTATCTGAGAATACCGTTGTTCAGTCGCTGTCATCGCCCCCGAGGCATACGCTACTGGACGCATGGCTTCTTCGTGTCGTTGTAGGAGAACTGCTCCTAGCCCAAACGATGACGCGTCTGCAGACACTGTTGTTTCTCGATTGGGGTCATATAGAGCTAGAACAGGTGTATGACTGAGTTCTCTCTTCACCTCTTCAAACGCGTGAGCTTGACTCTGTCCCCATGTCCACTGATTGTGTTTGCTCAGCAAATCTCTCAGTGGCTTTGTGATGGTTGCTAGCTTCGACGAAAACTTTCCCAGCTGATCAGCCATGCCCAGGAAGCGCCGAATGTCACCCACGTTGGTAGGCGGTTCCATTTCCATGATCGCTTGCACTTTTGCTGGGTCAGCCTCGATCCTTTGGGCTGAAACCACGTGACCCAAGTATGAAACGCTGGATTTCGCGAAGTCACACTTTCCAAAGTTCAATGTCACGCCATTTTCTTCCAGACGTTTGAGCACAGCTTTTACCCTTGCGTCGTGCTCTTCGCGGGAGCCTCCAAAGATGACGATGTCATCCATCATACACAGAACGCCTGGGAGACCGTCGAACATTTTATACATCCTCTTCAGGAAGTACTCAGGTGCTGAGGTGATCCCAAAGGGTAGCCTTCGGAAGCAGTACCTCCCGAATGGAATGATGAACGTGGTAAGTTCTTCTGAACTGGGCGAGAGAGGTATTTGCCAAAACCCGGAATTGGCATCTAGCTTCGTGAACACATTTGCCCCTGCCAGTCTCCCCAGTGTTTGGTCGACTGAGGGCAGATCGTGTTTCTCTCTTTGTACGCTCTCGTTGAGTTTGGTCAGGGATTTTTCCCAAGCCGTCAAATAGTTTCGGATGGTCTCTCTTGTAGATCTCCGCCGACTCCACCGTGTCTACGGACACTCGTCTGATAAGGCCGAGAGTTTCACACGCTCGCCTACCTAGTAATGACCTCTTCTGACTTCCAAGTACATAGATGTCCTCCTCCAACATGGCGGCTCCTCGCGATAATCTGCCACAAAATTTGCCTGAGGGTGTCAAAACTGTCTGGTTTGCGCCCACCAATGTTTTTGTTGATTCACAAAGTTTCGGTCTTCCTACATTTTTGTAGTCTTCTTCCGAGATTACTATCACGTCCGCCCCTGTGTCTAACTTGAACTTGATCTCCGTCAAAGTTCTAGTTTCTACTGCCTCAAGGTCAACTTTAGCTAACCATGGTTGGTCACCTCTCTCCAAGGAAAGCGACATCAGATTGGGCATTTTTGATAACTGTGTCAACCGTTTTCGCTGATCGACACATTGCACTAAAGTGTCCAACCTTTTTGGACTTGAAACAGGCTGCGTCACGTGCTGGGCACATCGCTTTCAGGTGATCTGGTGATTTCCCGCACCGATCGCACTTCCTCGATGCGATTTGTTTACTGTTTTGAACTTTCGTCCATGTTTTCATCTTCCTTTGGCTGTGCTTGTTAGGCTTTCTTGCGCCTTGCCCTTGGCCTTGCACGACATCTACATTGCTGCTACCCCCTGTAGCAAGGTTGCTTCTCAAAAGGTTTGTTCCCTTTTTACGGCCTCATTTTGTCGACCCATGTCGATAGTTTTTTTACTGTCAAAGCACCATCCATTTGCAACTTCAATGATAACGATGTATCGATGATCCCTACGACAATGCGATCTCGAATCATTTCTTCTTTCAGGGTACCATATTCGCAATGCTCCGCTAAGCAGTACAGCGAGGTGATACAGCTGTCCACGCTTTCACCTTCTTCCTGCGAACGTTTATTAGACTTAGCCCGCTCAAATATAGCATTGCGGCGAACTACAAAGTGTCCATCGAACTTGGGTTTTACCACATCATAGTCCCTTTTCTCTTCGTCTGTCAATCCGAAACCTGTCATTATAGCATCTGCCTCGTCCCCCATTGCATAAATCAATGCATTTACTTGCGTCACTTTCTCCTTTTCGTCCAACGCAGATGCAAGTCTGAACCGTTCAAATCTGCGAATCCTCTTTGGCCATTCGTCAGGTTTTTTGAACGAGAACGGTTCTGGCGGGGCGACTTGGAATTATTGGGCCATGCCGAATGTTTGTAATTCACTCGCTTTTGGCTTTTACACATTTTCACCGTCATTTCACTCTGTCTAGTGAGACGCAGGTTTCTGTTGATTTCTGAGACCATGTGGTGTACCGGCCACTATTGACAACAGACAAGAATACTGTAAGTAGCGTTACACGGTTTATTACAAACTGCTCGTGTCAGCCATTTTCCGGTTCCCCCCTCTATCGAGGTCGTCGCGCTACGTCATACCAGTGGAGGTAGTCGCGCGACGCTAACACTACAGGAGCTGGGGTTCTTAAACTCACAGCGCCCTCACACTGATGGTATAAACACAAATACCGTACTAAACGACGAGGCGTCCGAGATTGAGCGAGATCTGTGCGCGTTTGGTTCCACAGGGGGGAGGAGTGCCCCAGCTCCTATCTAATAGCTCTGGCTTGACATAGGCCTCGCGCATAAGTTTGATAGCGACGCAAACAAACCGCAACGCTATCGGTTATCAGTTTATCCGCGGCAGAACCTTTATCTCCTACTGATGTTCCTTTCCAGTGATATTAAGCTATTTTATTCGCAAGACTCTACGAAAATAGGACGGTATTAAATATTTATTTACAGTTTCGTGATAATGAACACACAAATTGGTCCCATCCGTGTAAGGGCGCTGTCAATGTACAAGATGGCGCAGTCCAAAGAGAATCAGCTCCACGATAAACTAGCAGAACTGTGATGACGACCATTGATGTGTTTGGTCACCGATGACTTGACATTGTAAATTAGTGAACATTTTAATGTATGCAATCTTGCATAACGATTACTCGGGTGAATTGCCAGTGACGACCACCTTGACATCACAAGCTTGAAGTGAGTGCGTCTGGTTTTCGACTTTATTTCAATTGTCATTCCTCGACCATATTGGTTTGTGCTGCCTATTTATCAGATTTCGTGATCATCTCGCAACACCGTGAAGACACGGTAGAGCTTCCCCTGTAATGTAGCACTATTTGTCGACATTTAAACTGTTCCTCTCGCTACCTATCGATCTTCTCCATGTGCACTCAGAGCGTGACGCATATCGACCCAAACATGTACCATGGCACTGCCGTACACGTCTGCTCATCGAGTGACGACAGCGGTTACTAGTATAAAGCCAGACGGTCTATATATTATCTTCTTCATATGTCGCCTTTTTATGCGTACCTTGCCGATATATAGTTGTTTCCCTCGTGTGTTCTCAGTAGATGCAACACGTCACATATTATTTTTTTAAACAATTTTGAGTAATGCTATATGCCAAAACAATATGAAAGTAAATAGCACATTTTATTTTTAAATAACTAAACAGTAATACTATAATTACGTACTCTCCTTGACAGCTGTGCAGGCTGAGAAATACACAAAGTACCTGCAACGCTAATGTAAAATTACGTATAGTAACGTAACAAAACTGTTTGGGAGACACAACCGAAATAAGTTAAATTATAAATAAATTTAAATTGTCTAATTTGGAATTTGAGTTGTAACTAGAATATATATATAAACATAATGCATGGTCAGTTGCGAGTAATTCGCATGAAATAAATAAAGCTGTTGTTAATAACAATGGCATAGTTCATATCTTTTGAAATAAAAATGTCCTTAAAGTGTTCTTTCATTTTTACACGTAGGAGCACGGTACACACTTGCGTTAGGACTGCGTATGGCTACTTTTGGCGGGGGAAAACCAACATATGGTAGTGCAATTCCGTCGTGACTGCGTCAGCCATAACAAATGGGTAGATAACACCAATTGTTTTCTCATAGGCGGCCATTGTAACGTTCTTTAATTTCCCACTAGGGTTATTCATCCATGGTATTGGAAATTGCAGACATTAATTAGTCTCCATTGACACATGTCATGTATAAAATACGTGAAAATTTGAAAATTACATATCTCTTTCTCCTATAATCCATTCTCTAACCTGAAACCCCTTCATTGTTGCTTCAATCAGCGGCCGATTGCCAATGTTGACACATCTAGGCCAAATTACACCTGTATGCATACGCACCTTTTAACTGTCTGACAAATTTCGCAGCTGTGATATCACGCTACGCAGCAATGTCATTTCCATTCAACCAGTCCTACATTTAGTGCTTCCAGAAATTTACCAAAAGTGCACAATGAAGTTCTTTTAAGCAGGACTACTAATGGCGTAGGAATCCACTTGGTGGTACGTCCCCAACTGCGCAAAACCCGCCCTAACATGAAGGTAGATACACGAGATGGGAATCTCACTACGATGACCGTTTTCATCATAAGCATTGCATGGAACACGAGCAGCGGTTGGCTGCTGAGCTTCAATTCCGAGCTTTGTAGAGCGATCAACCAGGGATGTTCCTGGCTGACATTGACGTAATCAGCTGCAGTATTTTGCCGAATTCCAGTCGCTGTCTGTGTTGGCTTAAGAAATGTATTAGCTATTTTATTATGAGATTCTGGAGTACACGTTACGCGCATTTAGTTATCACAGTATATTGGTCTATTCTGTCAAACGCTTTGCTAAAGTCAACCGGTATTGTGGGATCATCTTATGAACCCACACCGATACCAGCAGCACTAGATTGTACTAATCTCAATACGTACTGCTTAGTTTGCTTGTAAAACAATCAATATTGTAAAATGTATAGGATTCCTTCGTTGACAAATGTCAGCGCGTGTTGGATGTCAATTTGTAAATACATTTCGGGTTCAGTTCTCGCTAATAATACGGTGCTTAACTGCATTAGCTGATGAGTCTAATTGCTAGTGTGTTGCATACACTTCCCGGTGTCTGAATGACGTAAAACGCACTGAACTTTTCTGACTTCGTGAAAGTGTTAGACGAGGTTTTTCCAGCTGCTGTTAATTACATAACGCTAGTCTGTAATCGATGTACTATATTCCCCAGGGTCAGTTAGAACGTCTGTTTCAGTGCACCTTATATAATAACGTCTGGCTCTAGACTCGCTAATGAAATTAAGCACCGTATATAATTAGCGAAAACTGAACGGAAAGTGTATTTACACGCGCGCCTATCCACGGACGGCGCAGTTCAATGTGTTGTGTCGCACGGGTCTGTTAATTCGTGATGGTTCCTACGACAATTGGCTTCGATTGCAACAATCTGAATTTTAAAGCGCGACATAACGATTAACAGGACACAGAAGACACGGACTTCTCTTTCGTTCAGGCCTCATCGACTCCTGCTACGAACGACGCTCCTGGCTTCAGTGCGTAACTTGGTAACCCAAAGTCGTCTAGCAGGTGAGATGGTCTGCGTTCTGCAACACAATTAGGATATTTTGTATTTGTTTCAAATGGACTGTCCACATGAGAGCGCATTGCCGTAGCAACTGGCAAAATTGCTACTTAATCAGAACAAATCTGAACTGTTTACTGTCACGATAATATAAAAGCATGTTTGTTTGTGTATATATATATATATATATATATATATATATATATATATATATATATATATATATATATATATATATATCTATGTATATATATATATATATATATATATATATGTATATATGTATATGTATATATATATATATATATATATATATATATATATATATATATATATATATATGTAGAGATAGAGAGAGAGAGAGAGAGAGAGAGAGAGAGAGAGCGAGAGCGAGAGCGAGAGCGAGAGAGAGAGAGAGAGAGAGAGAGCATAATATGTTCAATGTTGACATTACTTCTGTCTCCTGGACACGATGTTCCCTTTGGCGTATATTTTGAAATTAGGCTAACCACGTTATCTCCACGATATTTTATTAATTAATGCTTTATCGAGTTATATCGTTGTAAGGTACAATTGTAATGATTTAGCGTCGTTAAACTGTAGTGTTTCTCATTGTTTGGAAACGTATTTATTTTTCTTGTCAAATCATCTCCCAATTATTGTCATTCCAGTACATCTATCTTGTATAGTGCAACATTTGTTCTGTGTGTATGTATGTCTCTTTGCATGCCTTTTTGCTGACCCACATTTACGTCAGGTTTCTATGTATCGAGCTGAAAATGTGCACATGATCTTTCGTGTCGATTGGGTGTAGTTAGAAGTGCTATACTTGTTTTCGAAATTCATCCGTAGATTTGGAGAACTTGTAGACAGCATAATTTCCACGTTATTTATTGCACACTTTTCAACTGCTGAGAATTTCTGCCCAGTGCTGGTTAACATCGACAATAAGGCTGTCTATGTCCCAAAGCGGCACAACGCGGCAAGTAGCGTACTGTAATATAATAATATAATAAATAACAGTATTTGTCTACGCCATATCTCTAGCAATAAAACCACTCAGAGTCGCATTACACTTTACATGAATATACAGATTATCTTAGAATAACAAATAGAGACGTAGTTGTAAAATAAATAGATTAGTAAAATATTTTCCATATAAATAAATACTACTAGTCTTAATAATACTAAAATACTAAAACTGATAACTAATAGTTAATTATATTACAATTTAAAAATAAATAGTTGATAAACAGTATACATTAAATATAGTAGATATTAAAAATAAATAATAGTTAATTATATTACAATAACATAATAAATAATAAAATAGTTGATAAATAGTTCATATTAATTTTTTTCGGATATTATGAAAAATCTTTTAAAGTGAAAACGCTCTTTTAAACAGAAATGTCTTCAGTTGCTTCTTGACAGAACTGAGGGAGTCTGTGGTACTGTAGCAGGTACTATGATACGAAGACGACGCATCTCAAAAATATGTAAATAAATTAACTTCGGTAATAAGAATGATTGTGACAACGTCTCGGTGGGTGAATTTTGAAGGGAATATGCACTAGAGAAATGTTACAATTACTTACGTTCGCTGACGACATGCGAAATGGATTGTCATTAGCTGTAGCAAGCAAATGGTTTGTGCAAATCCCGCGTAGTTGGACGAGGCGCTGGTGTTGATTTTCTCATTTAAAACTGTTCAAAGTAAACCTGCACAGCAGTCCTGATTATACCAGGTTTGAGGCTATGTGTGTTGACATATCAAATTCGTGCTTCTCTGGGTATCACATTTGTATTTATCGCCTTCGAGGTCGCCTAGTTAATTTCTTCGAAGATTTCCTGGATTCTTAGAAAATGTTGCAACCATGCACACACAATTTTACATTGTTGGCGACTTTAGTCTTCACATGGATACACCATCTGCAATAACTACCACGTTCAATGATATCCTGGTATAATTTGACCCAAAACAACATGTCAATTTCCCAACACAAATAAAAAAGTAAAAGTAAAGATATGTTTTATATAGCGCAGGATCCAGTCCTTAGGAGTGCTCAAAGCGCTTTTAACTTTACTTCCCGGCAGACCTGTTCAGTCAAATACCATCTCAACTTCTCTGGGAAGCATCCAGCCACTTGCTACAATTAATGTGCTGCGAAAGGCTGCTCGGACACATAATCACCACTGTTTATAACCAAGTACTCATTTATACAGCTGAGTGAACTGGAGCAATGCAGAGTGAAATAACTTGCCCACGGCTTTAACACTGCAGCACGGGATACGAACCCGGGTTCTCTTAGTCGAGAGTCCGAAGCTCTACCCCTGAGCCATCAATTGTGCTCTTACATATATGACCATGTGCTCGACATCTTGACAACTCACTCCTATTGTAAAACATTCAGACACCCATAGTTGCAGATGGCTTATCGGACCATAACACAATGATTACCAATCTTAAAGTTCCTGTAGCCCCAGTCGTGTCAAAACACAACGTGTTTTATAGAGTGCATGCATATGCATTCACAGTATCAACATTGCAACATTTATGACTGATATCATCACGTCTGACCTTGTCACACATCCTAAAGAACATGTATCAAACTTATACAAAACAGTACTGTCAAATGCTTAAGGTATCGCTTGGCATGCACCCATTAAATCTAAATCTGTGTCACAAAAGCCGCCAGCTCCTTGGATGACCTCGGAAATAATCCAATCTAAACGGCGCCGTCGCTATTTGGAACGTGTTTGGCGTAAATGTCGTTCATCCCCAGACAGGTCACGCTACACACGGCAATGTCATCTATGTAGCCGACAAAAATGTCAAAAGCAAAGTCGCATGATTACGAAAATATGGTCTCAAAAAACTCGGTTATATAAGATATAAGATACAAGAAGCGTTATTTAACGCCAGTTTACATGTGCATTTGATAACATTAGCTCATCTGAGCTATTTTCCGACAAACAAGTGTAAAGCTACGAGACATAAAACGTAAAAAGCATACAGAGTATTTAAAATGACAGCAATAAAACATAAAATACGGGTAATGAGTAAAAAATAAATATAATAATACATGCATGTATTTAATATATGTATATATATATATATTTATATATATATATATATATATATATATATATATATATATATATATATATATTATGTGTACATGGAGAATATTTGTTAAAATAGATTGAAATAATATATAATCTAAGATATTAGCATAAATATAAATTAAAATGTAGAAACTATCTATATAATATGTATATATAAAACTAATTTAAATAATTTAAGACATTAAAACATATTTTCTGTGATTATTTGACTAAATTTATAAAAAAAAAAAAACTTTAAAACATTAAAATATATAGATCTAAAGAATAAATTAAGGCTTTATATTATTTTACACATATCCATATTTTTTTACCAAACAGCTATGGAAATGCATATATAAAATCTGACAACACAGGCGGCCTGCTCCTTCACCTTAACCAACTCATGCATCAATCAAGTTATTGTGTGACTCTTTTTCTAGACATTATCAAAATTAATTAGTCTTATATATTCAGCTTTCACAGGTTATACTTCAGAGAGTCTAAGTGCTGATTTTCCACACTTATATTCTCGACTCGCATAGGTTGAACCAGCCACAACTGCTGAAGTGATACAAATAATCATATCGTCCCCAACTGAATCCTGTGATCTTGATCTACTTCCGTGAAAACATGCCTTGATGTATAAATTAGACCAATAACAGACATCATAATTGCATCACTGCTCTGGCTTATTTCCGGAAGATGTTAAATGTGCGCATGAAAACAGAGTCCTTAAGACGAAAACTCTGCCCTATGAAAACTTAAACAGCTATAGGCCTATTTCCAACCTGAGCTTCATTTAAAAAATACTTTAAAAGGTTATTGCAAATCGTCTTAGGTCTCACATTTACGTAAATGGTTTATACAATATGTCACAGTCTGCGTATACACAATTCCACTCAACAGATTCTGCCCTTTTAAAAGTTCACAATGACTTTAACCTAAACAATGATAATGGCAAAGGTACCGGACTGACCCTGCTTGACCTATCCGCCGCTTTCGACACCATTAACCACAACATTCTCATTACATGCTTATCAACGTGGTACGGGATATCTGGCACAGCCCTGAACTGGTTTACTTCATACCTTACTGATAGTCGACAAGCCATTGAAACAGCTAACTGCTTCTCAGACATGCTGCCCACCTCGTGTGGTGTCCCCCATGGTTCCTGGTTTGGGGCCCTTGCTTTTCACTCTGTAGACAACACCACTAAGCTCTGTTATCCAGAGTCACAACTTGGATCATCACCTTTATGCAGATGCTACACAAATGTACATCTCTTTGATCACACCAGATACTTTTCGCTCCCTAAACCGGCTCACGGGTTGTTTTCAAATTGTCTCCATTTGGATGAAAAACAGTAAATTACAGTTAAACGCAGATAAGACCGAATTTCTCATCATTGGTACCTCAACGCAGCGCCGAGGATATTGGTGCATAAGAAGTCGTTATATATATATATATATATATATATATATATATATATATATATATATATATATATATATATCAGTCGTTCTTGGACATTCAAATGACATCATCTACAAGGTTTAAAATATTGCATATTGACAGTGGGAGACCATTCTAATCAATATTTACGTATGCAAATCTTGGCTTGACGCTTATGGTAGAGACGTGACCGACTTATTTAAGTTACACAAATAACGATATGAAGTGTAAACCATTACAACTTAGGCTCATGCTGTTCGCTTTTCTGTTTGCAGTTTTAGGTTTTGCTGTCGACTATAAGAACCGTGTCGTCTTCTGGGGTACAGAACGCCATGTCTGGCGGACGGCATTCGATGGTACTAACAGAATATCGATTCGTAATCGATGTAAGTGTGTACAAACCTGCAAATTATGGCGATTTGTGAAAACATAATGTTGTGGTATTTAATGATCTAGCTAATCATATGTACGTAATGCATAAATAATTATGTGGGCATGTACATTGTTGTTATTATAATAATACAAATTGGCCGATTTAGGTATATATCTTAGTATATTGATATTAGTATATTTTCTAAAACTGCGCTTCATGTGAATATCGCTCAATTTTACAGCGTCTCGTTTACACATTATTTCAGGTAAGGATCCGATCGAAATGACGTGATTTTAGTTTCAAAATGCATTGATTATGTGTTTGTAGGTGTCCGGTTAGTGCGCACAATTGTCCACGACTTCAAAACACTACATTCAAGGTCAATTTAATGCTGATTAATGCTGACGGAAGCAGCAAAATAAAGGCGGCAAAATAGCCGTCTGTTCGCCAACTTATGTACAGGAATGAACGCGTTCTATTGCTGTCGATCCGCTGCATGGGAACGTTATTTAATTAGCTGAACGAAGTCATATTAATTAAACTGCTATTTTGAAATCAATTAAAATCGTCCATCTTGCTTCTTGTCTGGATTGTTGACATAAGTAATATTCTGATTATTTTCAATATGTTTTTTAGTCACGCAACAATAATTTTGATGACACTGTGTTGGCAAATGTATTCTGATTTACACAGTATAACTTTGCTTTGTATTTACATGTGGTATATTCCACATAGCACTTGTGATGGCAGTCTCATTTCCTGTATGTAATATTTCAATCCTGATTTGAGAAAAACAGGACAAACTTCCTGAGTGACATAAAATAGAATCCAGTTGATGTATGAGTGTTAGTTTTTGTGGTTCTAATTGACGACATATACTATCTTGCATTGCTATAATAATTGAGAAAATAATTGCTTATAATTATGGAGGAATCAACAAAACAAAACTGATTTTCATATATATTGTCGGCCATCTTGGATTTGTGATATATATAAATGATATATTAATTAATTTAAGTTAGTCACACAACAATGATGTGTACATCAGTGTATACATAATTCCTTTCTGGTACAGATTATATAACCTTTTATATAATTGTGATGAACAGTTTTTACAATATGGTTCATTATGTGAACCCATGTCTGGTCATAGCGTTGAGGCCCTCAGAAACTCAGGGCTTAAGAGGTTAATATATATATATTTTTTAATTTTTAATTAAATATATATAATTGTTTGTGGTTAGTAATGTCTAAGGTCGAAATTGATTACGTCAAAGTTGTATTGATGTATGTCATGTTTGCGTATGTGTGTGTGTGTGTGTGTGTGTGTGTGTGTGTGTGTGTGTGTGTGTGTGTGTGTGTGTGTGTGTGTGTGTGTGTGTGTGTGTGTGTGAACGCATGAATATATATATATATATATATATATATATATATATATATTTGACGTATATATACATAATTATATGTATATGAATATGTGTGTATAATATGTATATATATATATATATATACATACTATTATGTATATATATAATGATTTCTGTATAATATACAGAAATCATATATGTATATATACATACATATATGTATACATATTAATATATATATATATATATATTCAATATATATATATATATATATATATATATATATATATATATATATAATTCCATATATAAACGTGTGTGTATATATAAAATGCATAATATTGATAACTTTGACATATACATATACAGCTGTGTATATATAAGGTACTGGCGATCATCAGAGCTACGGCTTTTAAATTAAAAGTATTGATCCTTTTACAGCAATATTGTTAATCTGATATGATTGCGTATATGACTATGCCTATGACACTGAACCACTAACACCGTCTACAGAAATGTATTCACAAACTGACTTTGTTGTTACATATATGGCATGATATTGACTAAAATAGTCTTTGCTTCGTGTTGCTTTAATTTTCATTAGCTCCAATATTTCTCGCTTGAACTTGAATCGAACAGTTCTTAATACCCAATACCCACCTGGTTAGCTGTTATTTTGCTCATACACATACAAGTGGTGGCTGTATTGTCTGGTATACTAACATATATGAATGGTTATTGTCCCGTATGTCAGCTGTCTTCTGTACCAACTGCGACGGCACCAATTTGAGGGAGGTGTATCGACAGCCTTATGCCGATAACCAAATCTTCTTCTTTGCAGTTGAACAAAGCACAGTGTTCTTTACAGAGACATTCCCTGACAAGTATGCGTACATAATGAACACTTCTAGTGTCTATGAGCCGCAGTGATACGTCTTGCAACGTTTCCGTGATTTAACTAGATTGTCACCGAGTGCGATACGATTCACACGAACAATTATATATCAACCAAGTCTTACATAACTAGCAAATAATAAAATCTTCAGTACTTTTTACATATTTGAAACTTAAGGACTGCCCGTGATGTTAATTGAAGTTGGTGTGTTTGTAAAACACGTTAATTGTAGATGCTATCAATTAATTGTGTATTTTCATAATACGTGCAGTTTGATGTTTACTTATGTTTATTTATTCGTTTTTTACTGTGAATGGAGATGCGTTATATACGACAAATAATATCAGCTGCGTTGTTTCATAAGCATATTATGCATATATACGTTGTTGTTGTTGTTGTTTTTGTTGTTGTTGTTGTTGTAGTTGTTGTTGTTGTTGCTGCTGCTGCTGCTGCTGCTGCTGTTGTTGCTGCTGTTGTTGTCGTAATGCTGCTACTGAAGATGATTAATGAAGTTTCACCACGTCTCCGTTGGGAGAACAAATGTTTCAGTGTTCATTCTATCAGCGTAGACTGGACATATCTATGTGAGATTGAAATAGGGATGTACACGAATGGCAACACAAGTGCCATTGCTGTGCTGGGTTGTGGTTGTCAGTCATCACGTAAGATGGACCGACTATATCGAACTTAACATATTATACATTGGTATACATATTCACGTACACAACGGCACACACAAAAACACACACAAACCACAACGTATTTGTGTGTGTGTGTGTGTGCGTGTGCGTGTGCGTGTGCGTGTGCGTGTGCGTGTGCGCGTGTGTGCCTGTGTGCGTGTGAGCGTGCGTGCTTGTGTTCGTGCCTGTGTGTGTGCGCGCGTGTGTGTGCGTGTGCTTGTTTGCGCGCGCGTGTGCCCATGTGCGTGTGTGTGAGTGTGTGTGTGTGTGACGGCGTTACTTAAGTTTGAATACCTTACGTGATAGTCGAATACTAATTTCAGCTAGTATAAGCTCTTTCAGTTGAAAGTTAAATTTTAATGTACTGTATACTTCTTTTATTCCTTACTCTTCTTGTACTTATTTAACTATCTTATTTATTTACCAATTTTAGTACAAATGATTAATGTTATCACATTGTGTCTAATCAAAGAACCTTTTAAGGAGTATTACTTGGTTATTTATTTATTATTTTATAGTGCTTATTTATATACTTAATTTATTTACTTTACCAATTTTAGTGCTGATTAGTGTTATTACAATTTTATTGTGTCTTATTAACCGTATATATTATGGCTCACCAATCTTATTACTGTCGTTTTACTGTGTAACTAAAGAACACTTTTCGTTTCTAATGTGATGTTATAAATGGACAATAACGTCTTTTGAATATGTTATGCATGCTGATGTGTTAGACCTCCAACCCGTATTGGGTAACTGAGTCACCGCGTGTATATTGTAGCCGATGTCTGCGACCACGTGACCCACGGCAGCGACGTGGCAGACCTGGAGCGAGAGACGACCTTGGCGTTCGAAGTAAGGACGTGCAGTCGGGTGATCGTGCAGTTGTCCACGTCGCGTATTCAAAATGTGTATCAACTCGAATTCGCGAAGTCCAACGTCGAATCCAATGACGTCACCATCGGGCCGACACGCGAAACGATCAGACAAATGTCACAGTTCACCCAGGAGTGTCAAAGCACAAGGCAGTTCTGGGTATCCTGGAAAGATGACGTCATTTCCGGTGGAATCGGGTTGTCTCCAGGAACGAAAGAATTGGTGCGATTGATAGACCGTAGAAAGGGACGAAACGAGTCCGTTTCCACGGCACACATTACCACAACCCCCACTGACGTGGTCGCCACATTCAAAACATTTCGGAGTGAGTGTACTTATCAACCTCAAGATGCATGACAAATGATGAACGAATGGCTACTCCGCAGTTATATATATAGATTAACTTTTTCATGTTGCGAAAAGTGTGGCCACAGCATGCTAAATTAACGTGTTGCTTAAATTGTCATTGCACTGTCTATTCAGTTGTCTTGTTTTTCACATTTCCTCGTACGTGTAGCAACAATCATTGCTTTCTGTGATGCCTTGGCGTTCTAGGTAGAGTCAATGTCATTTGTTAATTTATAATACTGTTCATGTTTTCAACTGACCGTGTCAGTGGCGTGACGAAATTCCATATTTTTGGGAATGGAGCTTGTCCGAGCCTGGACATTCGACGTGGAGGGTTGAAGTATGTCACCTTGCGTTTTATTTAAAAGTCACTTACACTGTAATGGTGTCCCTTGTTGCAGTGTCGGCTCTGCCCGGTCTCGACCCTCCCGCCAACATGGAACACTCCGTTCACCTCCACGACAACAACAACGACACGTGTTTGTCACTGGAGTCCACGGACATGTACACTTTCTCGGCGCTCTCTAAGCAGTGGATCACAGAGTCTCTAGACTCGTGCTGGATGCCGGGACTCGCCATCAAGCTGTGTGTCCCGGCCAAGCTGAAGGCGTCCTTCACCGTCACTATAACCGGATACGGTCTCGTCTGCGCAGACACCGACTTTGATGTGATGGGTCAACGCACGAAGGAGCCGGCGTGCGGAGTGGCCGGCGAGTACCTGGGATGCAAGCTGAGTGAAGCCGTCGGCTCTGGCACGGGCGGCCTGGTGACCTGTTTAGCCGAGTGTCTCTGCGGGAAAACCGGCTGCAAACAGGCGACCATTCAGATCCCGAACAAACACGACGACTGGAAGATATGCGAGATCAATGTGAAGTAGATTGCTCTGTAGGTGTCACTACTACAATAACAACGTGTTGTGACATGGAACGGCACGTCACGACACACGACACACTGCACACGGCACACGACACGCGGCACACGGCTCACGGCACACGACACACGGCTCACGACACACGGCTCACGGAACACGACACACGACACACGGCTTACGGTACACGACACACGGCACACGGCTCACGGCACACGGCACACGACACACGGCTCACGGCACACGGCTCGCGGCTCACGGCTCACGGCTCACGGCTCACGGCTCACGGCTCACGGCTCACGGCACACGGCACACGGCTCACGGCTCACGGCACACGACACACGGCACACGGCTCACGGCACACGACACACGGCTCACGGAACACGGCTCACGGCTCATGGCACACGACACACGACACACGGCTCACGGCACACGGCACACGGCTCACGGCTCACGGCTCACGGCACACGGCTCACGGAATACGGCTCATGGCACACGACACACGGCACACGACACACGACACACGGCACACGGCTCACGGCACACGGCACACGGCACACGGCACACGGCACACGGCACCCGGCACACGGCACACGGCACACGGCTCAAGGCTCACGGCTCACGGCACACGGCACACGGCACACGGCTCAAGGCTCAAGGCTCACGGCACACCACACACGACACACGACACACGGCTCACGGCACACGACACACGGCTCACGGCTCACGGCACACGGCACACGGCTCACGGCACACGGCTCACGGCACACGGCTCATGGCACACGGCTCACGGCACACGGCTCACGGAACACGGAACACGGCTCACGGCTCACGGCACACGACACACGACACACGGCTCACGGCACACGGCACACGGCACACGGCACACGGCACACGGCACACGGCACACGGCACACGGCACACGGCACACGGCACACGGCACACGGCACACGGCTCATGGCACACGGCTCACGGCACACGGCTCACGGAACACGGCTCACGGCTCACGGCTCACGGCACACGGCACACGGCACACGGCACACGGCTCACGGCTCACGGCATACGGCACGCCATAAGGCACACGGCACACGGCACTCGGCACGGCACATGGAACACGGCACTCGGCACGGCACATGGAACACGGCACTCGGCACGGCACCTGGTACACGTCGTACGGCACACGGCACGGCACGGCACGGCACGGCACGGCACGGCACGGCACGGCACGGCACGGCACGGCACGGCACGGCACGGCACGGCACGGCACGGCACGGCACGGCACGGCACGGCACGGCACGGCACGGCACGGCACGGCACGGCACGGCACGGCACGGCACGGCACGGCACGGCACGGCACGGCACGGCACGGCACGGCACGGCACGGCACGGCACGGCACGGCACGGCACGGCACGGCACGGCACGGCACGGCACGGCACGGCACGGCACGGCACGGCACGGCACGGCACGGCACGGCACGGCACGGCACGGCACGGCACGGCACGGCACGGCACGGCACGGCACGGCACGGCACACGGATCTCGGCACACGGATCTCGGCACACGGCACACGGCACACGGCACACGGCACACGGCACACGGCACACAGATATCGGCACACAGAACAGCCTACGTTGGTTCGGAATATGGATTCGTCTTCATAAAACAGTGCACATTCAAACGGCAAGGACCAGCAGTCTCACAGCCTCGCTGATGAATTTGATCTTGGTACCGCGATGAATTCATCAGAAGGAATTGGTACGCAACAGGACAATTGTCAGGAGCGCACAAAACATGTAGAAAAAAATGAAACATGTTAAAACAATTAACAATACATAATATACTAACATGTGTAAAAGAAACGTAGTCATCAATACCTAGTATGCTTCTTGTGTACAATTCTAAGGTTGAGTATGCCTATTACGGAAGCAAAGTACATGTCCACTTTGTGTGTCATTTAATCAATCCTGTTTTTCACGCTGACGTCATTACTAATCTAGTACGCGTGGCACTTTACCCAGCGGGGAAAGCCATTTCCCCGTACAAGCTAGGGCGGCCGGCGCAGTTCATGCGGGGTTACGTAGTTCACAACATGCCCACGCACGATCTTTATCTGAATAATTTTGTAATGAAGAATAATCTACATATTCGTGGGAAATTACCGTGTATACGCAATATATATTTCAGCCTAAAGCCTATCGTATTATAAAATAAGACACCATTAACTGAAACATTAACTGAAAACGCAAAGAACTACGCATTTAGACGTTCGCACGTCAGCGTTACCTTTATGCAGACATTGGACACACTACATTTATGTAGAAGTTAAACACCCAATATCTGATCGACATATAAATGTAGACAATGTCTGTGTCGACGTCATATCTTCACGGCCGTTCCATATTATACAGGCTCATCTCGTTGACCTGCATGGCTTACTAAACACGTCGCCGGTATGGCAATGAGCTCTCCACGGGCCCAACATCCAACTAAACTCTCTGACGGACTTACCACTAAACAACATCTGTAAAACAGTGAACCAATAGTTCTAGAATAGACCATCTCATAGAACATGAGGGCTAGGTTATGAAAAACACAGTCAAATCGGTGTATAGCTAAATGATGTTCGCAAAAACGGCAGGGAATTGACAGCTCGATCTGAATTGTTATGCCTTCTGACTACAAGTGTGTGTACATACAGTATGAACCCGCACGGCGTTCCCGTGTGTCACTGCATACGACACTTGGGTCGCTGTAGCTTTCTCCATTGTTGTCTCCACGTGCTTTCCCGTTCTTGTTCCTCCATTGCAATCGATGAACCCTGTCCGGCCTGGGGATCACTCGGCTCTCTATGCACCGACGTCGAACTCGTTTGTGCCGGTGCCGCGTTCAGTGGCTGTGTGTGTTTGGGGTAGATGGTCTGACCGCTCGGTGGTTCGTCCTCAAGGGAGTCCGAGTCCGAGTCCGTTCCTGTCGGTGGCATCACGCCTGGCACTCTGTTAAAGGTAAACACGAGAAGAACCGGTCAAGGGTGACGTACTACTGGCGACTGGCAGTGAATGGACTTCCCTATTTACATACGAACATTACTGGCTTTGAACTGTGAATCTTTTTAGCTATTTATTCAATTGATCTATTTTGTACTATTTTAACGAGTTGTAATTTTTCAGTCATGTTGTTTAGTCATGTCATGTTCCATTTATAATAATATATTTTGCTAAATATGTTTTATATTTTTTATGCTTTAATTTACCTAAATCTATATATTCATATTAGAGAACATTTACAGTTTTACTATCCGACATTTTTATCGTTTTAATTTACTAGACATTCTAATTAGTAACACTTTCATATATTGTTATGCTTTCATAAATAGTTTTACTAATATACATTAATGAATTTGTTATCAACCATAATGTTCTTATTGTACTATTCAGCCGCCTTGGCTGCCAGTGAAGTGAATACACTTTATTTATTTATGTGTTCTGGTGACGTTGGAACACATGCATCGTCGTCGGTGTTTCTTGGTCACGCGTGTGGACGTATTCTATAATTGATCGTATATTCAGGATATTATACTGCTAGAAATTAAAAACATAAAACACGCCCAAATATGTTTCCAGGTCAAGCTTAGAGCCATGTATCCAAGTATTATTTTATAATAACACCGAGACATGATTGCTTTCTACTGGTTTTACTTTCACATTGCGATGTTAGATAGTTTTCGCAGGACCTCATTTATTTAGTACTGAGATATATATCATGCTACTGATCTTAGTTTTACGTATGTTGAGTTCCAGCAACGTGGTGTTCCAGGTGTCATTGAAATGATTCGTGGGAGCCACACCTTACGCAATTTGAAACACTGCTTCAGTTATTTAGCAAACGTGGCTAGTACATTACCCGGAGATAAAAACAACTTGTCTATTCAATAACGAACTTATTTAGTTAATTTGCTAAATTTTTCTACAAGACCCTTAGATCATCCATTTCCAAGCAACGTGCTATTCCTAAGATGTCGCTAAACGTGCCATCTCTGTCGCTGCGTCAGAAATCTGGAATGAACTTCCCGTTACAATCAAATCATCTGAACACATCAGTACGTTATGTAAAATACTGAAAACAATTTGTTTTGAAATTACTTTACAATCCAGACGTTTTCGGCGACACAATGCTCCAATGACGACTCTTGCCCTTTCGCAATAAAGCATACGCCTAATGCTATTGTAGGTTACGAACTCCACTTTGCAATGGGTATCAGCGCTAAAGTGTTACTATTACTATACGAAAGGCAATACCGTGTATCGGCGCTACAAAATGTTACTGTTACGACAACAAAAACAACTGTACCGTGTATCGGAGGGTCCCATTATTGGCGAGTACACGCCGGTTTTGACTATGACACGTCGACCGGAAGTCGTGCGCCAGATATCCTCGCTTCGCGCATGCTCCAGTGGCTCTTGCAAGGTGTCGCGATTCGATGGCGCCTGGAACGTTGTTCCAGACGACGGTGTGGCCGACGTCTGTGGACGATGTGATTGTGATTCCTGTCGCTGTTCGTCCGCTGACCGTGAATATTGTGGCCGTGGGTATTGAGTTTGTGGATCCTGTGGCCGTGGATATTGAGATTTTGGATCTTGTGGCCGTGGATATTGAGATTGTGGATCTTGTGGCCGTGGGTATTGAGATTGTGGATAGTGTGGATCACGTGGTCGTGGAGATTGTGCCCGTGTATCCTGTCCTTGTGGATACTGTTCTTGTGGGTACTGTCCTTGGGGGGACTGTCCTTGTGGGTTCTGTCCTTGTGGGAACTGTCCTTGTGGGTACTGTTCTTGCGGGAACTGTCCTTGGGGGGACTGTCCTTGTGGGTACTGTCCTTGTGGGAACTGTCCTTGTGGGAACTGTTCTTGCGGGAACTGTCCTTGGGGGGACTGTCCTTGTGGGTACTGGTCTTGTGGGTACTGTTCTTGTGGGTACTGTCCTTGGGGGGACTGTCCTTGTGGGTTCTGTCCTTGTGGGAACTGTCCTTGTGGGAACTGTTCTTGCGGGAACTGTCCTTGGGGGGACTGTCCTTGTGGGTACTGGTCTTGTGGGTCCTGTCCTTGTGAGTACTGTCCTTGTGGGTACTGTCCTTGTGGATACTGTTCTTGTGGATACTGTCCTTGTGGGTATTCTCCTTGTGGGTTCTGTCCTTGTGGGAACTCTCCTTGTGGGAACTGTTCTTGTGGGTACTGGTCTTGTGGGTACTGTCCTTGTGAGTACTCTCCTTGTGAGTACTGTCCTTGTGGGTACTGTCCATGTGGATACTGTTCTTGTGGGTACTGTCCTTGTGGGTACTGTCCTTGTGGGTACTGTCCTTGTGGGTACTGTCCTTGTGGGTACTGTCCTTGTGGGTACTGTTCTTGCGGGTACTGTCCTTGTGGGTACTGTCCTTGTGGGTACTGTCCTTGTGGGTACTGTCCTTGTGGGTACTGTCCTTGTGGATCCTGTGACGATGAGTGTTGTCCGTATTGGTTTATAAAGTAAACGTGATGAGACTGTGCGCCGTAGCTTCGTGAGAACGAATCTGGTGGTGAGTGTCTTTGTGCTCCTGGCTGTTGTGGATACCCTGGTGGGGACCTGCAAATGTGTGGATACATCGGTATTTTATTTCACGCAATTAAGCGGATCAAACTGTCGCTTACGGGTGAAAAGAAATATTATATTTATAAGAAATGTTTACCCTTTGGCACTGGCACAGTGATAGGTTTGACCACTTGTTGGCAGCAGTTTCATTCACATTTGAACGGAACCTAAGGGCAACTGTTTGGGTCCGACCTTCTAGACTAAATACAACCGAACCATTTGCGACGATATTACATCAGTAATGTTGGCCCTTGTAGAAAAGCGTTGTCGAAAACACTCACATTTATTTGTATGGAGACTGTAATTTCCATAGAAAGGTAAACAGCTCGACTGTCTACTCTTCCCCTATATTCAACATGTTTCCGATACGTTCAATGAAGTCGTATATTGCAGCCAATTGTTTACTAGGATAAATAATGGCATGTTTTCAGTTGTTTATACCACTGTTAATGGTGTTAATATCAATCTACATCCCATCATTCCACCGTATAACTTGTCAAGTTCGCAGATGACACCACTTTGTAGAGGCTAGTGATGAGTACGATTACCGCCATGAAGGGAACAGGCTGGTGCACTGGTGTGATGAAAACAACCATATGTTGAATGCGTCCAAAACATGGGAGATGGTCGTTGATTTTAGGAAGAATAAAATTAAGTTTCCCCCATTTTCATAAATGGTGAAACTATCGAAAGGGTGAACTGTTTCAAAGGTCTGGGCACGATTATCTCTACTGATTTGGGATGGGGGTGAATGCAGAAGATGCT
>OZ024864.1:31348183-31353183 GCA_964017155.1 Oasisia sp. SBJ-2009 | reverse complement strand
GCGAGATTGTAAAACAGCATGACGCCGTTGCAAATTAGTAATGTCCGTTTTCCCCGGAAGTCGGAAGTACAGTATGTTGTTTAAACCTGCAACAGCCGCAATTTCATCTTTGGTCCAGGCTTTTCGCTTCCTTGCTCTCTTCATTCCTGGAACAGTTTTAGTTTCAATTTAGTTTCAATTTTTCAAATTTTCAAGTACAGTTTCAATTAACCGAAATAGTATGTCCCTTGTAGACATATAACACCGATATATCATACTAATAAAGCTACGATTTATCTAAACGCATCTTAATTAATTGCATCATTGTCCATGTTAGGTAACGGAATGATAATACAATTAAACAAATGCACATCATTGAGTTTTATAACAAAACATGGTACAACTGTTCTTATTACAGTATGTTTTTTCAAATAAAATATGAAGTGAGCTGATCAACACAAATAAAACATACTTAACATTTTCAAAATAAATCTACAGTGTATTTGTTTTCACGACATATTTCTGACATGATAAGTCACCTTCAGCGTGGCTTGTCTCGGGTGTTTCTTCGTTTTTGTCCCTGTTTTCTTCCATGGCGCACTCTACCAAATGTAAGGAAGTGTTACACACATAAACAAGATCATAATTCATTATTGTAAAAACAATCCTATCGTATGTTTAGCACATTTGATTGTTTAGCTCTATGTTTTAACCAATCTAATTAATAATATAGCTATACATGAACTGTAATTGATATAAAGTGTTCAATTAATACCAAAGCATCACAAATAGTGTAAAACAATAACTAATTATTTTCTTTAACAGTGGAATATTTCATTATTGCTATTCCAAAAAATCGTCTAATTTGGGATTACGTATATTTGTTCTCCGGTATCCCATCATACGTTACCTTCAGTATGGTCCGTCTCAGATGTTCCGTCATCTTCTTCCGTGTCTTCTTCTAAGTCGCCATCTACAAATTTACATTACATGTCACACATATAAACAAAAAATACGACAAACGAAAACGGCAATATACTTACCACATGCCTGTATATGCAACCTTTCAAACAGAAATTCTTTAACATCAGAATAATGAGCAATTCGTTATTATAATATCAACAATTCTGTATAATGGACGAAGGAATATTGAACACTTAAACTGATTATAAGGAGGCCATCAAATATATATGTATATATATATATATATATATATATATATATATATATATATATATATATATATATATATATATACATATATATATATATATATATATATATATATATATATATATATATATATATATATATATATAAAGACTGCCATAAACACATACGTTCACTGACATGTTCTGTGTCTTTCGTGGTCATCTCGTCGAGTGACCTTCCGTGTTGTGAAGATAAGCTGCCTCTTTCAAGATGAAGAAACAACTTGGACAGCTTAGCAACACGCAGCACGGTGTCAGGAAGACGGTAGTACTGACGATGAACCCGGATATCGTGCCCCATATATCCTGCCAGCAGATCTAGCTCATTTTCTTTAAGCGCCAACATCTGAGACGATGTTGCAACTTGCTTTCTTAGTTTTAAGGATCGCATGGATTGTGGATCTGATACGCCAGACAATTCGGCGTGTTTCTTCATACAATCAGAACCTCTGATATGTTCCATGCTGTCATAGCTCGACCGTGCAAACACATGTTTGTTTCCAGCGGCAACACCGGCCTCTCCTCTTTTTTCAGTAAGGGTTGTCATCTGTGTAATTATGTCACTGCTCAGAATGACAGGCACAGTACGCCCCCTCTTCCCTACAACTTCGACAACCTCAAAAAGACGACACAACTGCTGTTCTAATTTGCTGAGACCATAGTCACTGCTGGTGCTCGCTGTGTGCCTTTTGTGAAAATCCTGTAGTTTCATCTTGGAGACTTCGCCCTGTCTTCTTCTGTTGAATAAGATGACCTGCGTAAGAGTAACCTCGTTGAGGAGATTCCATGCGTTCTTGGCGCTTTCTCCTGTCGCTGCTGTCAGGATATCGACTTGCGTCTTCGCAGTGTCTCGAAGATACTCAGTCATCTTCACAACGTTCGCACTTGTCGGGAGTGCTTGAGGCTTGTTACGCTTTCCGTCGTGTAGTGTTCTTTGTGCAGGTCCAGCAATTTCCTCCTTCCACTTAATATCAAGCAGTCCAGCGAAGTTTTCGGCGATCTCGACAGTCTGCTTGTCTCCAGATTCCAACGCAGTAGCTTTCACTATGGTCGCACATTTCTTTATGGAATGGCCGATTTTCAATGCCAATGATGGCACCTTGAAGATATTCTGACTAGGGGTGAATCCGGCAATATCTTGAACAGCTCTGACTATGTCAGCTAGTTTGCCAGCATGAATGAAGTCTTGCAGTGACGCATTTGGCTGATTGGCGTTTCGCCGTAGCTGCATAAGTAGTCGCCCAAGTTCACGGAGTTTGTTTCTGATATGATTGTGCTGGTCTTTGTCGTGACCAATTCTAAGAAACTCCCTTCGTGCCAGTTCCAGGATCAAACTATCACTCTTCACTATCCTGCTAACCGTATCTGAATTCATGGGCACGAGCAATGCTTGCAGTTCATGTCTGACACCTACAGGAGGCGGCATCAGTAACTTGCTTTTGGTCATCATGCGTTCATGCAACTGTTTCGACCCCGTGCTCTGAGAAGAACTCGCTGCCGCTGCATCATGTGTAGATCTGCTTGGTTTCAACGGGCACCGATGTTTCCATAAGTCCTTCATTACATAATACCCGTAGCAATATGGACATGGTCCATAATCTTCGGCATTTACGTGTCCACTGGGTCTATAGCCAACGATGAGAATTCCTCTGTTGTCTCTCTTTACCTCGCAGTTATGTAGGTGGTTGCCTAGGTTTCGTAGTTTGCACAACAGTTTCTGTCTAGCTGCTTTGTCTTTTTCTTGTATAAATCCACACACATCGGATTCGTCAGGGTGGCAGGTTTGTAAATGTCTTGGTAACTTTGACTGTGGCTGAAGACAATAACAGCAGTAATGCTTCTTATCCCATTTTCTAGCTATACCGTTGTTGGTGGTCATGACCACAATCTCATTAGAACGTGACTCTGTCATTCCCGTCTCCACTTCTGCATCATCTTTGCTATCGTCCTTCTGCAATTCCCTGGCTCCGTCACGGTGAGTTGTGTTCTCTTCCATATCACGTCTTCTCCCAGTCTCCTGTTTTTCGAATTCTTCTGAATCATCTGAATTGGGTACATAGTCACTACCTGAAGATCCTTCGTAGATAAATGGATCATTTTCTAAGACATCCTTCCTGTGATTGTTCAATCCCTTCAGATCAGAATAATTTCGCATCTCCCGTCTTCCTGTAGGGGATTCATCTTCTTCGGATTCCTCTGAGACTGAGTCCGGTACATAGTCACTACTCGAAGATTCTTCTGAGCTCCATCGATCAGTCTCGCTATCCAATATATTGTTCACTTCACGCATGCTACTTCCTGCTACATCTCCATCTCTCTGCTTCTGTCTCTCTATCAAACCTCCATCTCTCTGCTTCTGTCCCTCTTCCACACCTCCATCTCTCTGCTTCTGCCCCTCTTCCACACCTCCATCTCCCTGCGTCTGTCCCTCTTCCACACTTCCACCTCTCTGCTTCTGTCCCTCTTCCACACCTCCATCTCTCTGCTTCTGTCCCTCTTCCACACCTCCATCTCCCTGCGTCTGTCCCTCTTCCACACCTCCATCTCTCTGCTTCGGTCCCTCTTCCACACCTCCATCTCCCTGCGTCTGTCCCTCTTCCACACTTCCATCTCTCTGCTTCTGTCCCTCTTCCACACCTCCATCTCTCTGCTTCTGTCCCTCTTCAACACTTCCATCTCTCTGCTTCTGTCCCTCTTCCACACCTCCACCTCTCTGCTTCTGTCCCTCTTCAACACTTCCATATCTCTGCTTCTGTCCCTCTTCCACACCTCCATCTCTCTGCTTCTGTCCCTCTTCCACACTTCCATCTCTCTGCTTCTGTACCTCTTCCACACCTCCATCTCTCTGCTTCTGTCCCTCTTCTACACTTCCACCTCTCTGCTTCTGTCCCTCTTCCACACCTCCATCTCTCTGCTTCTGTCCCTCTATCAGAACTCCATCTCCCTGCTTCTGTCCCTCTTCCACACCTCCATCTCTCTGCTTCTGTCCCTCTTCCACACCTCCATCTCTCTGCTTCTGTCCGTCTTCCACACCTCCATCTCTCTGCTTCTGTCCCTCTTCCTCCCTGGTTCTCTTAGTTGAGAGTCCGATGTTCGTCATGAGTGTTTTACTTTTGCAGTGACCTTGCTTTCTCACCTGGTGTGGATAGAGTTCTCTCCTAATGCCATCTGTGTATCTGACGTGATATTTTCCTGCAATATATCACACCAGTATATATATATATAATATATATATATATATACTCACACACATGTATATACTACATATATATATATATATATATATATATATATATATATATATATATATATATATATATATATATATATATGTAGTATATACATGTGTGTGAGTATATATATATATATATTATCTATATATATATATATATATATATATACATATATACTATTTATTGTGCAGATGTATAATATTACTTCTATAAGTATTCTCTATGCAACACATAATTTTTCTTTAAATGATTGAGTGGTGACAGTTCCTATGATAAAAAAAATAACTATACATTAATACCACATTTAATGTAATTATTCTTTATTGAAATTGAAAGTATGCTTACCTCCTATGATTTTTGAAATGTTTGCCTTATACCAGTTCCCGTCTGGTGGCCACAGAGCGAGAACAGTTTCGTTTAAGTCAAACTGCAAGAAATGCCATTATTATATATTATTCTGATATAATTGTTGCACCATAAATATACTCATTCAATTGGTGGGAAACCTTTTAATAAAAATATTAGTTCTGTATAATAAAATTTCATTACTAATGTAATCCTCTATATAAACAAATCT
>OZ024864.1:31320683-31338183 GCA_964017155.1 Oasisia sp. SBJ-2009 | reverse complement strand
TTGTGGGTAATTTCCTCCAAGGTCGGTGTTGGGTAGTGCGGACGCTTGATAGCTGTGTTCAAGTCTTTGGGATCCAAGCAGATGCGCAACTTTCCGTTCGACTTCCTGCTGTATACAATGCTAGATACCCAATCTGTAGGCTCCTCGACTTTCCCCGAGTTCTACCATCTGGTTGATCTCATTCCTCACGTCGTCTTTGATGTGGATCGGACATCGTCTGGGCGCATGTACGACTGGGGTCACAGCAGGGTCTAGTGTGATGTGGAACGTTTCGCGGAACTTTCCGATGCCCTTAAAACAATCTGGATACAGCCGCTGGAGATCTTCCTTCGAGTTCAACGGCGGTGGATGTTCGCTGACTGCACAGTTCAAGGTCACCAAGTTGAGCTTGCGGCAGGAAGGTAGTCCCAAGATCACTGGACCTGGCGTGTCAGCAACAAAGAACTCTGCTTTGTGTGTGGTTGTCTCATGCACACACTTCAGTCGCGTAGTACCGTACTGCCGGATCAATTGTCCGTTGTAGGCAGTTAGGATCGTGTCTCGATGCTCAAGGCTGCCTCGCACAGGTATTCCTTCTGTGTCGATGTTTGACGGGTACATGCGCTGGAACGTTCTCAGCGGCATTACGTTACCCTGCGCACCTGTGTCGACCTTGACACGAAGTGTAGCCGGGGTGTCAGGCCTGTCTTTCAGCGTGATCTTGAGAGTCGCATATACTTCGTCCCTCTCGACGGCATTGATGTTGACGGTATTAAAGGCAAGCGGCTCGAAGTTGTCGCTGAGCTGATCGAATCTGGCGTCTTGACTGATGGAGTGGACACCACCTCGTTGGCGCTCATCTCGGTTGGTCCTTCGTCTTGACCTAGCTCGGGATCTTGGTCGCCCAGAAGAGTGTGGTCTTCCTCCGGCGCCAGACGTCCAACCTGTAGCCTGCCGACATACTCGCTGCCAGTGATTGAGTTTCCCACATGCGTTACACCTACTGCCCTCTGCTGGACATCGATCTGTGGGCGCATGATGACGTCCACAATTTGCGCACGTAGGTGCCTCCTCTCGACGTCCGCTTGGCTCATGTGTTCTCCGCGACCGGCTGACGTGACTGATGCTGCTAGCATCTCATGAGAACTGCTGCATGTTGGCCAGTGTTGCTTCATGCGTTCTAGCAATGTCCATCGCCGCGTCAAGTGTTAGTGTCTCATCACGGCACAGTAGCTTTTCTTGCACTTTCCCGTGCCGGACACCCACTACTAACTGTTCGATCAACCTCTCCTCGGTTTCTGTAGTATCACGGAACTTGCATTTACGCGCCTGCGTCTTGCAGCGTGTCATGAATTCGTCAACTGTCTCAGAGCTCAACTGCCTGAATTTTTGCAGATGAAAACGGCTCAGCCTGTAATTAGACTTGGGTTCTATCAGAGCCTGGAATTTAGCCCAAATGACCTCAACGTCTTTCTTATCAGTTTCACTGAGGTCCCACGTATTGTACATTCGCCGACCCTCCTGTCCTACCCATAGCAGGATGTAGGTCACTCGTTCACTCTGCCCTTTTTCAGCAAAGGGCCCACTGAAAATCAGTTCGCAATATTGACGGAATGAACGAAACTCCGTGGGTAAATCAGAGGCTAACCAGTTCATGCGGGGCGGCTCTATACCTGACAGATCACCCATGGCTGCCTATTAATGGCAATGTCTATCACTTACGCAGTGAGAACACATCGGAGCTGGCCAGCGTCGACTCGACGGTGCCGCGTGCGTGTTGACCTATTTACGAATGTCGAAAGCGCCGGATTCAACCGTAGCTGCCACCATGAAACGTGTCGTCTTGGCCTGACATCTGTGTAGTCGGATTGTCCGACTCATCTCGCATTCATACATATCTGATTCGACACCAGAAGTACTGAACAAATCACTTTATTACAATTACAAGCAGAGAGAGGGATAACACTGATCGACCTCGAGTCTCGTCATCTTCCAAGACTGATCTCATGGACTGCATATGTCGTTCCATGCATTTACATTGGCATACCATCACAACAGCTTTCACGAGACGGATAAGCAACCAGTACAATCAAGACACCCAGGCTACAGACCCTCAGGAACAGGAATGGATGGAAAGGGTAAACATTGGTACTATTCCGTCCGCTTATCAGCATCAATTAGACGAGTTATTGAGGAGCCATCAGCAAGTACTCGCTCAGGATGATGATGCCGTGGGGTTAACTCAGACGGTTAAACACCGCATTTACAGACATCAGAAGACAGCCCTGTTAAGGCGGCTTACCGTCGTATTCCTCCGCCTCAATTTGATGAAGTCAAAACACACATTACGGATCTCTTCCACAAAGGGATAATCAAACCCAGTCAGTCTGAGTTCGCGAGTCCTACCGTTATTTGTCGGAAGAAGAATGGTAAGATTAGGACGTGTGTGGATTACCGTAGGTTGAATACCAAGACTAGGAAAGACGCGTTTCCCTTTCCCCGAGTAGATGAAATGTTTGATCATCTAGCAGGAGCGAAGTATTTCTCGACGGTCGATTTGAAATCAGCGTATAATCAGGTGGAAATAGACGAGGTCGATCAACACAAGACCGCATTCACGACACCCATGGGGTTGTACGAGTACCGTAAAATGCCATACGGTCTCTGCAATTCACCTGCAACCTTCCAGAGGTTGATGCACATTGTGTTCAGAGAAGAGATGAATGAAAAGGTGCTGCTTTTCTTGGATGATATCATCATCTACTCTTCTACCATCGAAGAACATTTCCAACGTTTAGAGTTAGTGTTCCAGCGATTGGCATCTCACGGTCTGAAGATTAAACCTAGTAAATGTTTTCTATTTCAGGAATCGGTTTCTTACTTAGGCCAAATAATATCTACCGATGGGATTTCTGCCGATCCGGAGAAAGTGGATGCAATTAATGAATGGCCGGTACCGGCGAATGCGAAAGAACTCAAAGTCTTCCTAGGAACCGCAGGATATCACCGACGTTACATTCATCATTTTTCACAGTTGGCATCTCCTCTGTATGAATTGGTGAATCAGGATCCTAACAAAGGAAACCAGAGAAAACCAGGAAGAAAGTGGAATTCAGCCACTCCAGTACCATTTGTATGGAACCGAGAACACCAAGAAGCGTTTGATGCATTGAAAAATGCTCTGACTACAGCACCCGTCTTGGGATTTGCCGACTTCACAAAACCATTCATGTTGGAGACAGACGCTAGCCACCAAGGACTAGGAGCGCTACTACTACAGGAACAGGAAGGGCGAATACGAGTAATAGCCTATGCTAGCCGTAGTCTCAGGGGTCCCAAGAAGAACCGCACGGCTTACAGTTCCATGAAATTAGAACTACTAGCAGTCAAATGGGCGGTTACGGAGAAATTCCGTGATTACTTGTTGGCCGTTCCGTTTGTGGTATATACAGATAATATTCCGTTGTCGTATATTCAGACGTCGGCAAAGTTAACTGCGGCCGAACACCACTGGCAAGCCGAGCTAGCCAGATTCAATTTCAGCATTCGGTATCGTCCTGGGCGACTTAATGCATCGGCAGATGGCCTGAGCAGGAAACCACACCCGACTCCAACCATGGAGTTCACAGTCATCGGAGAAGAAGAGATAGCGGATATCCAGCAAGTAACGGTTTTGCCGTGCGAGTTACGCCAGAAGTTACTGAAAGGAATGGTCCGAGCCACCACCGCTCAAATACGTGACATACTGGAAAGCGTAGAGTCACCGGTCCTACCTAGTTTTAGGACGGACGAGATCCAGGAAGCACAACGGACTGATCCGGTGTTGGGCCGAATCTGGCATTACATCGATCGAGGTCGAGACGCGACACGTGGAGAAAGACGGAAAGAACAGCCAGCAGTAGCGAAACTGCTATTACAATGGAACCGCCTACATATCTGTTCTGGCCGATTGTGCAGAACAATGACAGATCCCACGAGTGGAGACACAGTAAACCAGTTGTTGCTTCCAAGTTCCATGAGGAAGGAAGTATTAGAGGAATTACATGATCGGATGGGACATCAAGGCATAGATAGGGTCGAGAAATTAGTGCGGGCAACGTTCTATTGGCCGAATTTACGCTCAGACATCCATATTTGGATTGCCAAGTGTGGACGTTGTAATTTAGCAAAGATGCCACATTTTAAAGTACGGACTCCTATGAATAGCATTGTCGCCAAGGAACCGTTCGAAGTAGTAGCAATTGACTTCACGATACTCGAACCCGCTAGTAACAGAATGTACTGGTCATGACCGATGTGTACAGTAAATTCACAATAACAGTGCCGACTAGAAACCAAACAGCTCAGACAGTGGCCAAAGCACTAGTACGTGAATGGTTTCTGCGCTACGGAGTGCCCTTCCGGATACACTCAGACCAAGGAAGATGTTTTGATGCTAAAATCGTCACGGAGTTATACAAGATCTACGCTGTCGACAAATCACGCACAACGCCATATCATCCCATGGGAAACGGGCAGTGCAAAAGATATAATCGGACAATGCACGAATTGTTATGCAGCTCAGAAGTCCAAGTGGCCAGACCACCTACCGGAACTTACCTATGCGTACAAATGTAACACCTCCTGCTGCCACGGGATTTAGTCCTTTCTACTTGATGTTCGGTCGTGTTCCACGCTTGCCAATCGATATCAGATTGCACAACGACGAGACACTCCAGTCTCAAACGGTTCGTGGGACCAACATGAACTGGGTTGATTACCATCAATCTAAGTTGAAAAGCGCTTATGCTAAAGCGACGGAACAACTGGAGTTAGACAGAGCAAATCGAAAGGCGACTTATGACAAGCGTACGAGGCAAGATACACTGCAAATTGGATACCACGTACACTTACGCAATAGGGTGAAAGGACGTAACAAAATTGGGGATGCCTGGGACCCGACAGTGTATGTAGTGTCGGAACAGATGGAGGACACTTACGTTGTCGTACCCGAGAGGGGACATAAGAAACGCGTGACTAATCGTAAAGACTTGCTGGTTTGTGTTCCTGAGACAGTAAACAGGGAGAGGAGATTAGGCCATGAGAGTGAGGTAACAATCCCATTGTACGAAGTGACAATTACGATTCACCGAACAATAGCGAGGCAGTTAACCCTCCAGCACCACCTCTACGTCGGTCAACGAGACGTAATGCGGATCATCACAGTAACCCACATAGAAAACCGAGATCGGCATTAGATAACTCATTTCACCTATAAGGTTTCAATTTAAGTTCTATTCATTAGCCGCGGTCGGCTAATTTTTGTAGTTGGGGGACATAAAACCCTGGTGGATACTGATAGTCGCCAGAGGGCACTGTAGTATAAGGCCACGCCCAGCTGGTCGAGCTGGACAACTGCTGAGGCGCAGTTTGCCCTGGGCCAGCGACTGGTCAACAACTACATCTAGCGACCGGTCAACACTTGTACCCAGTAACCCAGTATATAACCAGCGGCCTGATAAGCGGGTTTGCCAGCAATAGGCGCCGACTCCGCCAAGTGGTGCGAGAGCGAGTTATTACAGGAGCGTGCCGCCCTCTGGGAGCGTATTCTTTCTCAATAAACGTATTGAATACCAAAAGACCGTCGTTCGACTAGCTTACAGATGAAAACAAAATACAGACGCAAATACATGCAAGATACAAATGCAAGAAGCTGACCTTTTCAATTGTTACCATGTCGTTTTCTGCGAACGGATCAGATACGGCACGTCGGGCGAATACGCCAACCATAAACATGGCCGACGTCGTTAGCATCATCACACCAGTTCCAAGAAAGAACAAGATCACGGCGCTTTAAACAGACCAAGAACAATATAAGCTGGCTTACAGGCTAGAACGGTACCATTTATAGAAGGAACTAATCACACCGCAGTGAAACTAAATATGTATGTTCTCGTTTGCCCTGAGTACGACATTGCATAATGATGCTTGGCAAAACGAACAAGTTACATACAAATATTAGTTTACAGTTTACATACCATTTTTATATCCATTTTACGTCATATCTCGCTAGCTCGGTAACTGCTCCCAAAAGAGGGTGGCATAGTTAGTCTAAATATAGCAGCATGAAGTGAAACATGAACTAGAAGGCCATATGTAAACTACAAATTCGTGTAGCATATGATCGGGAGCTGTCGTACGCATGTGTGTGATTGTCTTCCGTAAAGGTAAATTCTTTCATAGCGCGGTATCTAGTTCAAAGGACTGCTCAAAGCGATTTTGCAGATTACTTTCCTAGCAGTCCTGTTAAATCAAACACCATCTGAGCTTAGAACGCAGTGGCTCAAGAGTAGAGCTTCGGGTTCTCGACTAAGAGGACCCGGGTTCGAATCCTGTGCCGTGTTAAAACCTTGGGCATGTTTTTTTTTCACTCTACATTGCTCCAGTTCACTCTGCTGTATAAATGAGTACCTGGCTATATATAAGTGGTGGATATGTGTACGAGCAGTTTTCACGCATTAGTTGCAGAGTAGTGTACAGCGCTTTGAGCAATCCTGATTACTGGATACTGCGCTATATAAGAATTTACCTTCTTACTGAACCTCTATGGGAAGCATCCAGCTATGCTGCAGTAAATGCGCGAAGCCTGCTCGTCCAAATATCCACACATGTGTATTGCCAGGTACTCATTCAGAGAACTGAGTGAACTAGTGAGAGAACTTGCTGAAGGTTTGATATTGCAGCAACGGATTCGAACCCGGATCTCTTAGTGGATATTCTGGAACTCTACCATTGCGCCACTGCGCCCTATTCTGCTGCATGCGCATTGCGCATGTATTGTGCGAGCCAGCGTATTTGTATTTGCCGGCTTGTGTATTTGTGTGCCTCTATACAGACCACTCCATTACGCCTGACAAGAAATATGTTATCATTCAGTATTTCGATAGTCATTCATTGTTCTATGGAAATATAAATATCATCCTTTAGCACTGACCTTTTTAAGTAGGCGGCGCCTTGGTTTGACTTCCTCGTCCTGTAGAACGGTGGCGTCCGAGGGGTGAAGCCGAGATTGCCAAAAAGAAGACCCAAATACTGGAGTAGTATGAGCATTAAACAGATGCCCAGTATGTTCGCATAAACGATCCATCTGCCGAAAAACAACAAAGGCATATTTGAGTGACAAATGACTAAAGAGGTGGAGACAAAACATAGCATCAGAGTGGTCAGTCTTTATGACTGGTCAGTTCGATTTTCGTTGATCTCCAGACCGCCTTATGGTTATCGTTAGTGCATTCACTCATGTGGGAACCATTCAGCAGCACTGTTGGTAAGCAAGTGTACACAACGCTGGCTTCTGGTTGCTTATCGAGTCGAAATCAAATTAGCTGTGATTATAATAATAATAACAACAATAATAATAATAGACTTCCATTGCGCCAATATCCTCGAAGATCAAGCTCAGTGGCGCGACAAAAACCAACGGATTAAGAAAACTCGTAATCGTAAGACCCTGCGTGAGTCGTCAATGGATGGATGAAGATGCTAGGAAGCTAAGGAGGATAAACAGCATTAAAGATATAGATTTTTAGTCGTCGGCGGAATGAAACTATAATATAGTTTCATAGTAATATTATTACCTTCTGATTTAACACTGGCAGGAAGCGAATTCCACACAGTTGGTGCGACAACCGAGAAAGCTCGGGTCCCCGCTTTCGTTTTCACCCGAGGAATGTAAAGAGGATTACCACTGGTTTAGCGTAGCTGTCAGGAATTTCTTGATGGAGTTAGCATCGGATTTAGATATGTTGGTTGCGTAGATGAGAGTGCTTGATAGGCTATTGTACAAATCTTGAAAATGATACTCTATGTACAATATATACCAAACGTTCTTTTTCTGTGGCTGCGCCAATCATATGGATTCAACTCCCTATTGCCATACGTTCACCTTGAACTAAAACCGTCTGTCCAAAATCTAGACATATTTATTTGAAATCGCGTTTCCGTCCTAAACGTGCTATGGTCTCATGCACTGATAACGACTCTTGCCTGTAGCCATTCATGGTTATGCCTAATGGTTTGCACGTTACGCACATGAGCTCGAATTCTCGAGGACGTAGATGTTATATATTTACTATTACTACTACAACTTATATTATTACAATTGTCAGTTCCGTTATTCAGCCTTTGCTTACACTTTGTTGTCGTAGTACAGGTTGGTGATGTGCGTCACGGTTTGTTTAATATCCACAGAATGGTTAACCACCGTCGCTTTTACCTGTAACAACTTTACCTGTTATGTAACAACCAACATAAACAAGTCATTATTATTTGGAAACACTTATAAAGTGTCATGTATCCGGGTTAAAAACCTCCTAAAGGCACTAACAATATCAAATAAATATAAATATATAAATATGTAAATATGTAAATATGTAAATATGTAAATATGTAAATATGTAAATATGTAAATATGTAAATATGTAAATATGTAAATATGTAAATATGTAAATATATAAATATATAAATATATAAATACATAAATATATAAATATATATATATATATATATATATATATATATATATATATATATATATATATATATATAAAAGCTAAATAATTAAGGTAAATAAAAAAGGTTAAATATATAAGTGTTAAAAAACGTCAAATAAATAAGTTAGTAAAATAATATAAGTTAAATACAATACTAAAAGTGCAGCATGCATTACAGGTTATAGCAAAATGCAGACGTCCTCTGCAGGCTCTGGGGGAGGTGCAGCTTGTCCATGCATAGTTCTAATTGGTTCTCTTGCCACTGTGTAATCGTGCTCATGTTCAGGTATGATTTCAGGCAGCCACGCCCATTGACAACTGAAGTTTCATTTTGATATATGTATATGTGAGTGTGTGTGTGTGTGTGCGTGCGTGCGTGTGTGAGTGCGTGCGTGCGTGTGTGTGCATATTATTTGAGGTATATTGCCTAATGTTACTCCTTAAACTATTAAAGTCGGTGTCCGTATCGAACGGACCTGAGAGATCTCGCTCTTCCATCGCACAATGACATCGTCAAAAATGAGTTTCTGGTGTCGTAGGATGCCCGTGGAAGCTGCGCGAGAAACGAAGTTTTGCTTGTATATTATAATTGTAGTGATTACAAGCAACATCTGACTAAAGAATGACGTACAAGGCTAGTTGTACATGTTCTATAAAGAAGCTGAGAAAGTCCAGAATGTGGAAAGGAAAGGTAAACCTAAACCGATGACTGTGTAGTGAGATGATGAGTGAAATACGATACAGATTTGTATTGATAACATGCATTGGTTTTGTGAATGTAATTGAATAATACATACTGTAAACTTTGATCCTCACATGGGTAGAAACACGTGCTCCAATAAGATTCAAAGATGCCAAACCCTGCAGTTCAACACGTGAATACAGCTTAGTTAAAGGCTACATTGGTATGTAATACCTAGCTGGTGTAAATTTCAGGTTGCATAGCTGCACACGCATTCACTCTCGCTCGTGCTTATTTGCCTTAGAACACACGCTTGATTATACTTCCACATGAACGTATAATTGCGTCAATTCATGGACAAGCCAGTTGATCAAAGACCTGAGTTTCGAAACATTTCATGAAATGTGTAAGATATAAAGCCAAATCCAATCGTACCGAAAGTTTATACAACAATAATACATCCTAGTAGAGAATGGACGGAGGTTTTGATATAAGGTGGCCACATTTATTTCTGGGGCATGATGTGTTGATAACATATTTCCTTGTTTCGATATGAACATTTCGTTAGATTGCATGCTATGTTTGCCGAGCCAGAGGTCATATTTGTCACTCCTACTACAGAAAACATGTTCTTGTTGATGAATATTATCAAATACACTTTTAAACAAAATTCCGAAGGCTTGCAAGCTACATGACATTCATCGACTATATATATATATATATATATATATATATATATATATATATATATATATATATATATATATATATATATATATATATATATATAGTCGATGAATGTCATGTAGCTTGCAAGCCTTCGGAATTTTGTTTAAAAGTGTATTTGATAATATTCATCAACAAGAACATGTTTTCTGTAGTAGATATATATATATATATATATATATATATATATATATATATATATATATATATATATATATATATATAATTATACAGATATTTCATAGTTGAAATGAGCTATTGGACCATACGTCAAAGACAAACACTCGAGATAACTCGATCAAATAATTGACCTGAAATCTATATCTCTGCAAACAAATCTTTTCGACCCAACACTTGGGTGGTGGCTCTTTTGACCTTATTACTAAAATGTTAGCTTACATTATTTTGGAATGAGTGATTTAGTTAGAGAAGCCGAGATGGTATCTGAGTGAACAGGTCTGTCAGGGAAGTAAAGAGTAAAGCGCTTTGAATGGTCCTGAGGATTGGGCACTGCGCTATATAAGAACTTGCCTTTACATTTCCTTTTTACACCTACTTGGTTTAAATCAGCTACCAGAGGTGCATTCAGGCAGTCGGTCATTGTCCCGACTGGTGCTTTTAGGTTTGGCATCTAAACACATAAAAGAAACACTAAGAAGTATAGGAATGGGTCTACAAATTACAAATAATTTGTTAGTTGTCCACTGAAAAACTATTCACTTTCACAGCGATAGTAACTCATATTCGGTGCAACATATAAACAATACTTTTCAGACTCCAGTGCTAGTCTATACTGCACTGGCTAGGCGTTGAACAACATAACCTGGTCCAACTCGTAACGACTTGTTGTGTAGTAGGTCAGGGGACTGTTTCATTAAGGTTAAGAGCAGTTAAGGAAGAATCATATTTAAACAAAATCCGTTGTTAAATTAAAAGAAGTTTGTTCTATTTAAAATGCTACTATCAATTGTCGTAGTACCGAGTACATCAATTCCATGACTCAGCAGTGACAATGGTATTGACAGTTATCAAATACTCAAGGTCACTGTTAAACATTGATTTCAAAGTGCAAACTCGGTTCTAAGAGCTGTTTGTGAGACGGTCCTTTGTGGGCTAATTATAGCGAGTGAGCGGGGTTTGAGACACCGGGCGACAATGACGTTTAACCTCTTAAAACTGTGCGTTGGGAGTGGTTAGCTTCAGAGAGTGAGTTTGGAAATTGAGCATGGACAGTTGCATAATGTATCTTGTTGGGGTTACCGTGTAGTCAGAGTTTGTATCAGAGGTAAACGGAGAGAGGGGGAGGGATGACGGGAGAGAGGGAGGGGGAGGGATGGTCAGAGTTTGTATCAGAGGTAAACGGAGAGAGGGAGGGGATCGAGGGAGGAAGGTGCGGCGGGAGGGAGGGAGGGAGGGAGGGAAGGTAGGAGGGGGAGGGATGGTCAGAGTTTGCATCAGGGATAAACGGAGAGAGGGAGGTGGGGGGAGGAAAGGACGGGGCTAGGGAGGAAGGGACAGCGGGAGGGCGGACGGACGGACGGACGGGCGGGCGGACGGACGGGCGGGCGGGCGGACGGGCGGGCGGGCGGGCGGGCGGGCGGGCGGGCGGGCGGGCGGGCGGGCGGGCGGGCGGGCGGGCGGGCGGGCGGGCGGGCGGGCGGGCGGACGGACGGACGGACGGACGGACGGACGGACGGACGGACGGACGGACGGACGGACGGACGGACGGACGGACGGACGGACGGACGGACGGACGGACGGACGGACGGACGGACGGACGGACGGACGGACGGACGGACGGACGGACGGACGGACGGACGGACGGACGGACGGACGGACGGACGGACGGACGGACGGACGGACGGACGGACGGACGGACGGACGGACGGACGGACGGACGGACGGACGGACGGACGGACGGACGGACGGACGGACGGACGGACGGACGGACGGACGGACGGACGGACGGACGGACGGACGGACGGACGGACGGACGGACGGACGGACGGACGGACGGACGGACGGACGGACGGACGGACGGACGGACGGACGGACGGACGGACGGACGGACGGACGGACTGGTGGGCGTACGTGCAGAGAGGGACATAGTGAGAACAAAGAAGATTGAGAGCTGACGGGAGAACGCGGGGCGAGACAATGCACTAGAACACGTAGTGTTGCCACGAAGCCGTCCTTGTTCAGTATTACATACGTTTGTCATATTCACTGCAGTAACAAGGTCAGTTGTGTTTAAAGAGGCGCACGTCGTGTGACACCCTCCAGCCGCCCCCCTCGCCACAGCCGTGTTGATGGTAGCTGCAGCTGTGTTCAGGTCTCTCGTTAGGTTTGCTGTTAGTTCCTGCAACCGCGCAAACCTACTTTGTGCATTGCACAGGACAACTATACAGCATCGAGACAGTGCAAATTGCAGTGTGGCAACACACCGTTTGTCTGATCGAGAAAAACATTTATAACATATCTCAAAGATATTCAAATATAGATATTTAAAACGGGTTGCGATCTGATCTTTCATCTTATCACACAGCAGAAAGTTAAACAAAATGCGTACATATGCGTACATATAGCGCCAATATACATATATATATATATATATATATATATATATATATATATATATATATGTATATATATATATATATATATATATATATATACATATATATATATATATATATATATATATATATATATATATATATATATCTATATATATATATACAGTGTGTGTATATATATAATATATATATATATAATATATGTATACTATATATATACACACATATATATATATATATATATATATATAGTATATATATATATATATAATATATATATATATATTATAAAGACGTATAATGTATACATAGTGTATATATATATATATATATATATATATATATACATAGTTTATATATTTATATATATATATATATATACATATATATATACATATATATATATATATATATATATATATATATATACTATATATAATATATATATATATATATGTATATATATATATGGGGATGACACATGTTTGTTTTACAGTGTTTCTTTTGTTCCATGACCTATGCACACAGGACGTTACCTTCAACTCCTCCACTTGCTTCTCCAGTGCAATGTAATGTCGTGCGACGGAGCCCACTTTTGCCGACATGTCTTTCATAGCTGAACCGAAGCAACATTTTCCAGAAAGTGACAACCATCTATCTGTTTTGCCATAATGCTCAAGTAGGATTGCATGGTCAATAGCATCAAACGGTTTCAACAAATCTACTATATTCCCGTAATTAGTTCCCTTGCCACGATAACTAAATCAATTTGATAAACCATATCCATGTATCTTAATTTTATTCCGTTGATATCGCAGTGAGTTGGGCATTTGCTTTGCATTTTTTTGTTCGTTGTATCAATGGTACTTCCCAAAGTGTAAAGATTGTATATGTATTTAAGTGCCAAAAGTGGCACTGAACTGCGTTGGCATATATAGTATCTTGCTGACGGCTCTGCACATTTGGTCACACGTTTATTTTTCTTTAACCAGGCCTGATTGTTTGTGATGCAAAGGCGTGAAAAGCAGTTGGTGGTATGCGCGTGAACATAGTGTAAGCGTGAAGATAGGTGGTCTGATAAACTTGAATTTATGTCATGGTATTTCAGTGGTGAAGGTAGGAATATCAGTGATCGCGACAGAGCGACAACACATTTGTGGACAAGCTGCTTATGTAGGCAAGCTGCGCGTAATCGGTTCACAACATGTTGTGTTGGTCAACTTTGTACGTATATCATGTCTTACATTTGTCGATGTCTATTCCCCCTGGCCGGGTTTGGGTAATCGCACTTTTGACATAGTCCCCTATCGTTGGACCAATGTCTGTAATAACATACAAAGGCAAGAATACCTGGTATCCACAATGACACGAACATTCATTGCCTACGGACCTACCTGTGCCTAATTCGTATTTACCTACCTAGACATATCCGCACTTATAAACACGTCATCTTACTAGCACACGCACGCCCGTGCACACATATATGCACACTCACTCGGTGACATCACGCACGAACTTAAACATAATTACTGCGCAATAGGGCGTGTAAGTGGGTAACGATACATGGCGAGTCTCTGCGCGACTGGAGCTGATTGGTATTTTACATTGCTGTACATAGTGGTTTCGATAAGCAGTTATATCTGACAAGTTGTCTAAATGCACATACTCATAACACATGTATACATTTGCCCCAAACAGGTTGTGCTGCGCAAGAAATTACACTCTTCATTGTTATTCAAGATCGCCAAACACAAGTACTAGCCGGCGATGTCATGGCAACCACCATAATAATCGATTAAAATTCACGATTTCCGTTATCATTGTCACCAACAAAGTGTTCCATTGCTTCTGCTTGTAATAATCCTTCGGATAAGATAACTGAAATACGCTATTTGGGAACAGTTCGATTATTACAACCAAAAACAAAACAAAATCCTATATGTTATCATGGAGAATATTGACTTCCTGCCCCCAACTGCCCCCAGCGTCGTTTTCGCGCGCGAGACGTACACGTCCTATACATTATCTAAATCCCGCGTTATGTGAATGTGGTTTTACCTACTGTTCATATCTCTATGTAGCACCTGTGTCGTGAAGTTGAAATTTTCGTGTAGAATGTGTGTGATTTCCTGGAACAATAAAAATTAAAACAATTAATAAAGTTCATCTAGGCAGCCCAGTGTGTAACTGTATGGCGTGTATCAAGTTTAAATCGCACCATACACACTAGGTTACCCCATTGGAGAGTCAACATCAACACTGCAACTGCCGTGCCGTAATTTAACAGCACAATCAACGTCAATTTGCGTTAGATATGCGCTATGCAAACAAGCTGCTATTAACGGAACACAAATATAAAAACTTGTGGGGAGCGCGATCGTTCACTGTATCCGCAGCAAAGGCCTGGAGTAAACTTCCAAACAATATCAGAGCCAGCGCAACAATCAATATCTTCAAGACAGCACTGAAAACACATCTTTTCGAAGCTTACTTTAAGTAATACATGTGGACTTTTCCTGGACATGTTCTGGACGATTTGACTGTATACATTATATGACACTAATTCTAAAGCAATTTTCCTATAATACAAGCAGGTGTTTTTATTTTTTTATTATATATATATATATATATATATATATATATATATTTGTATACATTTTACTTTACTTCACTTCACTTCACTTCACGTCACGTCACGTCACGTCACGTCACGTCACGTCACGTCACGTCACGTCACGTCACGTCACGTCACGTCACGTCACGTCACGTCACGTCACGTCACGTCACGTCACGTCACGTCACGTCACGTCACGTCACGTCACGTCACGTCACGTCACGTCACGTCACGTCACGTCACGTCACGTCACGTCACGTCACGTCACGTCACGTCACGTCACGTCACGTCACGTCACGTCACGTCACGTCACGTCACGTCACGTCACGTCACGTCACGTCACGTCACGTCACGTCACGTCACGTCACGTCACGTCACGTCACGTCACGTCACGTCACGTCACGTCACGTCAGGTCACGTCACGTCACGTCACGTCACGTCACGTCACGTCACGTCACGTCACGTCACGTCACGTCACGTCACGTCACGTCACGTCACGTCACGTCACGTCACGTCACGTCACGTCACGTCACGTCACGTCACGTCACGTCACGTCACGTCACGTCACGTCACGTCACGTCACGTCACGTCACGTCACGTCACGTCACGTCACGCCACGCCACGCCACGCCACGCCACGCCACGCCACGCCACGCCACGCCACGCCACGCCACGCCACGCCACGCCACGCCACGCCACGCCACGCCACGCCACGCCACGCCACGCCACGCCACGCCACGCCACGCCACGCCACGCCACGCCACGCCACGCCACGCCACGCCACGCCACGCCACGCCACGCCACGCCACGCCACGCCACGCCACGCCACGCCACGCCACGCCACGCCACGCCACGCCACGCCACGCCACGCCACGCCACGCCACGCCACGCCACGCCACGCCACGCCACGCCACGCCACGCCACGCCACGCCACGCCACGCCACGCCACGCCACGCCACGCCACGCCACGCCACGCCACGCCACGCCACGCCACGCCACGCCACGCCACGCCACGCCACGCCACGCCACCTCACCTCACCTCACCTCACCTCACCTCACCTCACCTCACCTCACCTCACCTCACTTCACTTCACTTTACACTGATCATTATGTCACCGTTTTTATTAATAGTATAATGAATGGTAATTATTATTATTATTATTTCTTTATCTAAAATGTCGTTTTATTAACATAAATAGTATTGGTTTAGCAGGATGTTTTATATGTGTCTGATGAACGAACACAATGATGTAAAAGCGCCATGAACGCCACCACGTGGCGGATACCGGCGCTATATAAATTGCTATTATTATTATTAATTTGTACCTGGGAGTGTGGATTATCAGGTAGGCCAAACTCTTCACCAATATGAACCTACTTTGTTTTACAAACACCTGTTGTTTTAATGTTACACATATTTATGATAATGGTTTAATTTAGACAATTATGTTTCAATAAGTTCAGTCGTTTAATTTACACAGTTGTTATATTTTCTATAATAATAGTATGGTTGTATATGCGTGTGTACGTTTGTGTTTGCATGCGTACATATGTAATCATAACTATGTGACAGGTGATTATTGCAACTCGTGTGTACATATTAAACCAGACGCAACACAACAAATCAAGTAGTACGACATGACAAATTCTCATCGAAGAAACACTAAAGTACACTCTCAATATCAACGTATATCGGTTTTAGTGTTAATGTGCACTTTCAGGATCAACTTACATCGGTTTTAATGTTAAAGTGCACTCTCGATATCAACTTACATCGGTCCTAGTGTTAAAGTGCACTCTCATGTTATACCCACGTCGGTTGTGTAATTAAAGCATATCGCACGTAAAAGTAACGCCCATTGCTGAAGTACAAACTATGTTTAGTCTTCCGTCGTCTGTATTATTTAAATACATTTTAGGTTACACAAAATCCATTGTATTGAAAACGCACAATGTAATGTATTACTATAATCGATTGTATCATCAAGGTATACGTAATGCCATGCTTACGTCGATTGTGTTGTCGAAGTATATATCCAGGTTCCGGAGTACATTCTCCGTAGCGTCTCGTACGTTCGCGTTCTGTGTTGTCGCACGGAAGTAGCATATCATTGCCATGATCCACCCGGCTCTGAATGGATAACACATGGTGCATTTGTATCATTTCTACGTGTATTTTGTATCGGAAGAGGAGTATATATATATATATATATATATATATATATATATATATATATATATATATATATATATATATATATATATATATATATATATATAATTTACATATGTATATATATATATATAATATATCATATATATATATATATATATATATATATATATATATATATATATATATATATATATGTGTATATATATATATATATATA